>CAOKZL010001487.1:0-448584 GCA_948472985.1 Iguana delicatissima | reverse complement strand
GTGCTCACCAATGGTTCCTCTTCATCCTGGACAGAAATTACTGGTGGGGTACCACAGGATTCTGTCCTGGGCCTAGTGCTATTCAACACTTTAATCAATGACTTGGATGAGGGAATAAAGGATGTTCTTATCAAATTTGCAGATAACACAAAATTAGGAGGGGTAGCTCCTGTCCTAGAGGACAAGATCAGAATTCAAAATGACCTCAACAAATTAGAGAACTGGGTCAAAATTAACAAAATGAATTTCAACAAGGAGAAATGTAAGGTACTATACTTGGGCAGAAAAAAATGAAATGTACAGATATAGGTTGGGTGACACCTGGCTTGACCACAGTACTTGTGAAAGAGATCTAGGAGTCTTAGTAGACTACAAGCTGAACACGAGTCAGCAGTGTGATGCAGCAGCTGAAAAAGCCAATGAAATTCTGGGCTACATCAATGGGTGTATAGTGTCTAGGTCAAGGGAAGTGATAGAACCACTCTATTCTGCTTTGGTCAGCCCCCAGATGGAATATTGAGTCCAGTTCTGGGCACCAAAACTCAGGAAGGATATTGACAAGCTGGAACATGTCCAGAAGAGGGCAAACAAGATGACAGAAGGCCTGGAAACCATGTCCTGTGAGGACCAGCTTAGGGGACTTGGTACGTTTAGCCTGAAGAAGAGAAGGTTAAGCAGGGACATGATAGCTATGTTTAAATATTTGAAGAGTTATCATATGGAGGATGGAGCAAGCCTGTTTTCTGCTGCTCCAGAGACAAAGACATGCAAGACATGGCTTCAAACTTCAGAAAAAGAAAATCCAGCCAAACATTAGGAGGAACTACGTGAAGGTAAAGCAGTTTGACAGTGGAATACACTGCCTAGGAGTGTGGCGGAGTCTCCTTCCTTGGGGGTTTTCAACAGAGGCTGGATAACCATCTGCTGGGAATGCTTTAATGGTATATCCCTGATGGCAGGGGTTGGACTAGATGGCCCCTGTAGTCTCTTCCAGCTCTATGATTCTATGATTCTATTAACCAGATTGCAGACTAAATATCCTAAAGGCACTTGATCCCATCTGATCATGGAAGCTAAGCAGGGTCAGTTCTGGAAGCTCAGCAGGGTCAAACCCTAAGCAAGGTCAGTACTTGGATGGGAGATCACTGACAATTACCAGGTTCTGAGGAAAGAACTGGCAAAACCACCTCTAAGTATTCCTCACTTAAGAAAACCCTATGAAATTCATGGCATCACTATAAGTCGACAAATGACTTGGAGGCACACATGCACATGCACACGAATCTGATTGGGTCCTGGGAAGAATGATAGGCTTTCCCTCTCCATAAAGCCCAGCTTGGCAAGAGTCAAGTAAAGAACATGAATTATATGGTTCTACCCAAATCAGAACTGCAAAATAGAATTTCTGCAATTCTTTTCCACACACACACACACACATATATATATAACAAAAAAAAAAAAGTCAAATGGCTTCCTATAGGCTCAGTGGATCTCCCCAATACTGGTCTGGCAATTTGCGATCTGCACAGAAACAGCAAAAGCACCAGCAGCTACCTGTCATGATGCTCACAAATATCTATGCAATGTATACAGCAACTACATTTTTTCCTGTCCTTTTGAAAGATTCTCCAGAAGGCCTGGGATAGAATGATCCTGGTCCCTAGTATGTGGGCTCTACTGAGTTCAAGTAAAATCTTTACACTCTGTCAGTGTCTAGTGCAACCATCTGTCGAGGAGCTCTTTGCGGATAAAAATACATACACATATCCAAGTGCATGTGTTAAAGAAGTCCTAATGCCTGGGAAGAGTCTTTGTAACAAGGTTTGAAAAATCCTTTGTGTGCACAATTACCCCTGTGTAGGCACTGAAGCAACTCCTTATAAAAGTGTGTTATCCAAAGCAACAGCATATGAAGTTGATCTCACTGAAGCGCAGTATTCTACCCAACTAGTCAGTCTTTCTAGTGTCAAAAAGAGTCTCTTTGTTGCTTTTGTTCCATCAAAGACTCAAATATGCTGAAGCGAGTGGAAACATTTTTCTCCCTTAACTGCAGTACTTCATTGTATCGATTGTTGGCTAACTGTCCCATTCATCAGGATCATTTGAAGTTCTAATCCTATCTTTTAAAGTGTTTACAATCCCTTATCATAGATTTGTTTCCTCAACAAATATATACTTTGTTCTCCACCCATGTCTTTGATTATAGTATTGATTCTGCACAATGTATCACCTGTGGATGGATGTAAGAGTGATAGCCACCATGTCTGCCATTACCAACTTTAATTTATTTCCTGTTACAAATTCCAATCTTGGAGACACAGAAAGCAAATTGTCTGGGAACAGAGAAATAAAGCTTGAGAAAAAGAGCCCAGATAGTAGAGAACAGTACATGCCCCAAAATAAGCATAGATCTTGCAGTTTGGCTACCAAAAGGGAAATTATAAGAAAAGTGGAGGTTGGTGAAAGAAAGAAAAATCATCCATGAATGCATTTTGGAGGGGAAAAAAACCTCTTCAAGTGGTTTCTAGAAGGTTCAAAGTGCTTTTGTGTACTTATGCGTGCCTTCTCCTGACCTGGTTGTCAAAGGTATATCTAGGGTGGGGCAAGTAGGGCACGTGCATCAGACACCAATGGCAGGGGGGCACAAAAACGCTATGCATGTAGAGGTGGGGGATGAGAGGGTAGAAGTAAGAAGGTAGGGGCAAAATTTCCACACTTGCCCTAGGCGCTGTTTATGTTAGATATTCCACTGCTGGATGCTTCACTTCACACGTACATACTGTTCATTTTGAATATAAAGTTTGCTGAAACATGTTGAACTCCCTTTTGTTCTTTTGTTCTTTTCTCTTATGGGGTGTATAGGAAGCTAGCCCTATTCTTTCCACATAATTTCTGCCTCTGGTGCCAAATTTTTCTGTTAAAGAACAAACTTCCAGGAACGTATCTCTTTCATTAACTGAGGTATACCTGTAATTGACAGTGGCCATTTCCGCACTAGACTGTTATAGCGCTATTATTCCACTTTCAACATCCTATGGAATCTGGGGTTTGTGGTTCTGAGAGGGGCCAGCCAGCCCCTCCCGGAACCGCAAACCCCAGGATTCCATAGGATGTTGAAAGTGGAATAATAGCGCTATAACAGTCTAGTGCAGAAATGACTATTGTCTTGCATTAGAGACCTGAAGATGAAGCTATGTTGTACAATGAAGTTTGCCAAGCCACCATTATCCAGTTACTATAGCCCTATTCAGGCATTTGCCTGAACATATGAGGAATATAAGTGGGGCAAAGGAATCAAGCCACAGACACTGGACCTGGCTTCCATATCCATACATCTGTTCCCTAGATCCCCAGCCTCCTCTGACTGATCAGGGAGGTCTGAATCTATGGTTCACTTGCATTTGCTTGAATGTGAGTAGAACAGTCCACCCAATTGGGTGCCATCTTGTTCAAGTGAGAACAAACAGAGCACCTCTTCTTCTCTCCCTGCTCAGTGCAGGAAGTTAGATATTGAGGGAGCAGGTGAGGGTGGAGACAGAGAAGCCAGTGCCAGTAAGAACAGCTCAGTCGTCAAATGTCAAGTCTACCTGATTATTCTAGTGCATTGTACCCAGAGCTGCCTTTGGAGATCAGAAACTCCATTTAGTGGAAAACACAGCTGCCAGAATTTTGACTGGAACTGGAAAATTATTCTGCTGGTATTAACCTTCTTCCCCGGCATCCTATGCTGGTATTGACCAATAAAGCTTGATACATCACAAAGTCTTTAAAAAAAAATAATGCCACCTATACCAATCAGGTTACAATACCCTTTCCCAACCAGCCCTTCCTTCAGAGGTTTCATATGTACTTTCTGCAGGTAGGGCTTTTTCAGTCATGATCTCTAGTTGTGGAAAGTCATTTTCAGGGGTATTCACCAGCTATTCTCTATATTGAGCTTATGTTGTCAGGTTAAAAGTGTTTCTTTTTCACAGATCTTTTATGAAGAATTGTGGTTTTCACTGCTTCCAATGTGATTTTTAACGTTCTTTTTTACTGATCTACTGGTGTATTTTATTGATTGTGCAATCAAGCAGGTAGTCAACTAGCCCTATACCCCAATGAAAAAGGATGCTCTGTGTCTTCATGAGGCTGTTACAAGCGATTCACCTGTAATGCCTTTTCTTCTAACAGAAGCAAAAATGCCTACACAGAGACATGCTAGAAAGATGTGCAGGTAAGAGCCTTTGTGCGACTGCAGTGTAATGAGATCATCCCTGCTGCCATCCTGCTGCTCTGCCCCTCTGATCCGAAGGGGCTCCGTCTTTTAGAGACAGCCAGTCCTGATGGTGAGACCAATCTGAAACAAAGTTGTTAAGATTCTCAAACCAGGTGTGAGTCTTGAAGTGGCTTCTTCTCTCCTCTTTCTTTTAGTATGCAAGGAAGTGTTAAGATTGAAATGCAAAACCACCCAGCTAGAGAGACTTTTTAGCAGGACAATTTTTGTGGGAAAATGTGCTTGGATTGTCTTACATAGACTGTTGCCACAACTGGAATGTTATTGTCCTAAAGTGCAACATCAAAGGCAACAGGGAACTCTTTAGTGGAAGAATGATAGAAAGAGGTGTTTTGAACAGTCTCCAGCTACAGTGGTGGTGGGACGGGGGGAATAATTTCAAAACATCAGCAGCTGTACACCAAATTTTACAGTTCTTCTGCCACATTTGTGGGTTTGACCTTCACGAATTTATTTGCAAGATGCCCACTTACTTCCTCCTCCACTCTCCCTCTCACATTCCCTTGCCTTTTCCCTAGGCAGACGTGCCTTCCTTCTCTGTGGCCAGGCAAAAGGCAAGCAAGGGGGAGAGAGGGGAGGCCCATGTACAAAGGAAGAAAGCGCATGCAGGCCTTCTCCCTCCTTCTCTCCCTCCCATTCCCTTGACTTTTGCTTGGGTGCAGAGAAGGGAGGCGTGTGTGATTTATTAAGCAGCCAGTAAGACAGCATACATATCTGTGCACTATCTTGGTGGACCACAAGGTGCTCAAACAGTCACATCTGGGTGTGGATTTGATAAGTCAGGCGTGGGCAGAAGTAGCTTGAGGTCTTCTAGTAAATATCAGAGTTATTTGACCATGAGGGATTTTTAATTCTCAGTAGTTTAGAAACAGCAAACACAAAAGGCCTTTTCTCTTCCAAATTAGGCTCTTAGCATCAGGAAAGCTTAGTAGAAAACAAGAACAGTTTTGTGCATGAAAAAGATTTACAGGAAAGTTCCAGTTCCTAATTTGTGCATTTTCTGAGTCCCCGTTTTCCACCAGGTTCCCACTGCCCATCCATTAATCTGGAGAGGAAAGGAATATAACAAATATAAAGTGTTGGTCCTTGACCATAATAATAAAGACTGGACTAGATTGGAAACCATAGAATAGAAAGTTTACCCATAATCTAGTCACATCAGGTGACATCAAGGAGAATGTAAACTGTCTAGTTCCTGAAGAGAACATTTTGATAAGTATGGCAGAAATCCAGGATAAGCAGCGACTTCTAATTCCTTCCCTGGCACATTCACAGTTTATTTCCTTCAGAGCTGAGGTTCCCAGATCTCAGCACCTGGGCCCTCAGGTTGAGGTGAAAAATCTGAGGGTGATGAGGGTACTTTGAAAAAGAAAAATTAAAAAGATTGTGCACTGTCAGCCCCTCCTGCTGAAGAGCAACTGCTGTAGATTTTCTGGGGACAGGCTGCCTGGACATCTCATCTCCTCCCTCTCTCAGGCATTTTCTCGCTACACTTTCAACATCCTGTGGAATAATTCTGGGGTTTGTAGTTTACTGCGGCCAAAGAGCTCTCTGGCTGAGAATTCTAAAGGCCCTGCCCTAAACTGCAAGCCCCAGGACTCCACAGGATATTGAAAGTGGTATAATAGCACTATAACAGTGTAGTGCAGAAATGGCCTCACCCCATGGCCAGCACCAGGATTCAGCAGAAAGATGCATTTAGAATGGGGAAATACTGAATTGCCTCAGTATCCTTTGGCTAAGGATCCTCTAAGTATGGTAGTATAGGACTAGTTTTGTGGCTTTTCTGTTGCATTGTTATCTTTCCAAGTTCAGTTCCTATCTTTCTAACCTTAGGATAAGGCTGCAAGATATCATTTATGTTGTTGTTACATTGTTTGTTGTCTAAATTGTACACGTTATTTGCACCATAGATAGCAAAAAGCTTGATATAAATGGCTTTCTTCTTTAGCTGCGTTTCGGCACCTGATACCTTTCTCTTTTAATTTTTGATTCCATTCTCTCTCTCTTTCTTGTCTTCTTCTCCTTCCTGCAGCCCCTCAATCTCCTTCCCTTTCTCTCTCTCCCCTCTACAACCCCTGCCTACACATTCTTCCTCATTCCCTAGTTCCTCTCTTTCTTGTTTTCTTCCTCTCCTACTCTTCTAAGTTTCCTCTTACCTTCTGTCTTCCCATCTGTTTCTTCTCCCTTCTGCATGCTTTCTCATTGCTCTGCTTTCTCTCCTTTTCCTCAGTCTTGAGGGCTCTTTTGCTATGCTAAACATTTTTACTTTCCCCTGTCCCAAACTGCTAATGTTAATGAAGAATTCTTGAGAACTGCAAAGTTGCCCCACTATTTTGTAAGATTTTATTAATCTTAACCCGTAAGAGAATGTGTGTCTTTCTCTGCCACAGGCCCAAAATAATGAAACCAAATTGAAACTTGGCATGCTTATTAAGAAAACCCTAAGGATTATTTCAAATTATTCTTGAGAAATTTATTTGAATTAATTAAAATCTGTTTGTAATCTGCAATACCATCTTTACCATCACTAGGTAATGGCAGGTTTCCCTTATCTTCTCTGACCACCACAAAAGCAACTCAAGACAGGGCAGGGATATTAATTTCTCCACTAGGTCTAGAGGCAGATCCATGTCATTATTCCCTCTTCAGGGTGCCTGAACTCTTTTAAACCCGGAGCGGGGGACAGGCAGGGAGAAAGAATGAATAAGCACCAAGACAAGAGGAAGAGAAAGATCAGCAAGAGAATTAATTAATTAATTAATTTATTTATTTATTTATTTATTTATTTATTTATTTATTAATGGAAATAATACATGACAAAGAGAAATAAGACAGGAACACTCCATATCACAGCAAAAGCCAGAGGTGGTCATTCCTATTAGTACATTTAATCTATGGATTGCATGCGCTCCACTGTCCATTTATGCTTCTCTCTCACACATAAAACACACACACACACATAAACACAAAGACACACACATGCAAACATGCTACTAAATTTCAGCATAATCACAGCAACAGTCATCCAAAAATTTACCCTTTAAATCAAGAAGAAGAGGGAAATGCACCCTTGTTTTAAAATGTTCCCAAAAAATCTTTCTGTGTCCTAGTGATGTATTTAACCCTCTTTTATTCCAAGTCTCAAGTCCCTACCTTTAAGCCTCAAGTTGAGTCTCAAGTCATTGCAAGATAAGTCAAGTCAAGTCTCAAGTTGAGCTTCAAGTCTGGGAGCCAACTTTAACAGAAAAAAGGAAGTGGTGGTGGGGTGTGGGGGTGGGATTAAGTTGCAATGACTAGAAAATCAAAGCTCCATCCTGTTGCTCTCTTTCCAATGATGGTTGAGCTATGCTTCAGCCAGACTTTCAACCCTTTTCCACGGACATCAATCTCTCTCTCTCCTCCTGCTTGCAAAAAGCCCCATCCTGTCACTCCTTTTCCCACTTTGCTTCAGCGATGCTTCAGCCGGACTTTAAACTGGTATTTAAGGGTTTAAACTTTAAGAGAGTGCATCTGTTGTAATAGCTCTGTATTGTAATGAGGTATGGGAAACAAAGCAGAGAAACATCAAGGCGTGACGGAACGGAGTTGAAGCAATACTGTTTGGTGAGAACTTCCCTTTTCTGCACAGAGAGGTTCCAGCTTTAGCTTACGCCTATTGTCTCTGGAGTTGCTGGGTAATCTGCCTGACAATGACTTTGGCTGTGCCTAGAGAAGGTATTGTTGGCCTGCCTTGCAATCTCCCGTTTACAGTGAGTAATTTTCCTCTGTCTAGTCTGACCTTCCAGTCACCTCAGTTTCCATTTTATAGCAATGCCAGTTAAGGTAGTACCAATTAAATAATAGTTGCTAATTAAACCATATCAATCTTAGGGGGTTGCAGGGCCATAACAGAATTGTGCCCAATTCATGTATCCTCTAGTGTCAAAGCTACTTTCTCCTCCATTCATCTGAAAGGTGGATTTGTTGTTGTGTGCCTTCAAGTTGCTTCTGATTTATGACAGCCCCAAGATTTGTTCAGAGAAGGTCTGCCATGATCTTCCTCTGAGGCTGAGAGAGTGTGACTTGCTCAATATCACCCGGGGTATTCCATGGACAACCAGGAATTTGAACCCTGGTTTCCAGACCCATAATGCAGTACTCAAACCACTAAATCACTCTGGCTGGCTTCACACCTTCATGAGCCTTAAGATAAGGCCCTTATCCTGAGTCCTGGTCCGAGGTGTACAAAAATAACTGAAATCAGTGAAACCTGCTCTGAGTTACTTTTTGAGGATTGGGATATCAGTATGTGAATGTTGTAACTGCAGTTGGGGTTGTGATCAAAGCTGTCACTCAGAAAAGGGAGCATTTTCTTCTCTGAGAGGCCTACATTCCTTCCCCTGCCATGCCTGTTTAAATGACAGCTTTTGATTTTAGGGCCATGCTTTTAGGAACACCAGGGAGCATCTAGATTCTGGGTTCTAAGCATACACTTTAGGAATATTCATTCATAATAAATCTCTCCCGCATATGAGATCTTTGAAGCTGAGACTGTCATTTGGTACACATTGCACCACAGTGGCCCTGCTTATAGCAAAGGAAAAGCAAAGAACTCAGAGATCACAGTAGTGGTACAGAACAGAGTCTGGTTTCGCTTTCATGTCTCCTGGTTAGAACTTCAAACACACATCTGCTGAAACTGTAGCAATTCGATTCCAGTTTAGTACATGTTTTCTTTTTTGCCTGCTGTTTTGTTGGTAGTTCAGATTCACTTTGGAAGGAGCTAAATAACATTAAAATTACACACAGCCAGGATCTGAAATATTAGGTTTTCTTTATGTTCACACATAAAGTGCGCTAGTCGATTCTCATTAATTCTGTTCAGCTGCTGTGAAATAGTCAAATGCACTTAAAAATCACTCAGCTATCTAATTAGATTCAAATAGATTTAAATATTCAAGCTTTTCTGACTCAAGTAGATGTTCACCATGAGCAAGGTATTTGTGTTTTTGTTGTTTGAGATGTAGAAACACAACCCCTGGCTTTCCATACACAAGTGAACTGCATCAGATAGCAATGGCTCAAACTGAAGGGCCTTTCACAGAAATATCCTACACTAAACTGACAGGGGTCACAGCAAGCATCACAGGCTTACTGCTCCTATCATTTTATTCAAGTAACACTGCCAAGAAGTAAGTTATAGGAAAATCTAACATAGTTGTCAATATGTATTTTTCCAAATAATATACTCAGAAGAGCACATAGGGTGCTGCCCCGTACTGAGTCATACCGTTAGGCTCTGTGTGAATTTCTAGATTGTGTTCTGATGTCAGGAGCACTCTGCTAACTTTAATAATAAAGAGTTCAGCAAAATTGCTCCTAAAATTCCTTTTGTTGTTTTCCTTATTGTGTGTTTGATGTGGTTTAATTTACACTGTTTAGTTGAAGTACAGTCATCCTTCCACATTCGCTAGGGTTAGGGTCACAGAACCCCCATGAAAGTGGAAAAAAGGGATAGGCCCTCCCAAACCATATTTAACACACAAAAAATTATGATCACCATGGATTCCTTTGAGTCATGAGAGTTCCTTCATAAAACAGAAGTGAGTAGCAGGTGGGGCTTACTGCCACCTCCACTGCTTCCCCACACCATTTTTAAAATGGATTTATAAGCTTTGTTTGTAGTTTCTCAGGCTCACGAGGCTTGTGCTTCCTGTTAGAAATGGCACAGGGAGGCAGCAGAGGTGATGGCAAATAATCTGTGGGTAATCAAATCCACAAAAGTGAAACCCACAAATGTGAATGGCCGATTGTATTTTTATGTTGCCCTTTTTTTTTTGGTACATAAAAAAAAGAAAGAAATCAAACATAATAAGATAAAATAAAATAAAAATTTTAAACCATTACAAAAGTGTTACAAAAAGTTAATCATTAAAAGCCACAAAAGCAAAACAACTAATTAAACAATTTAAAAGCAGAAAGAGAAAGAACAATTCACAGTTCAGAAGGGAACAGATACCATAACTTGGGCAAAGATAATCTGAGAGCAATAAGCTCTTTGTCATTTTTTTGAGCTTTGGATTTGTATTTTCATTGAGTTTGTATTTTCATTCAAGCAAGAATGAATTTTAGAATTACTGTCATATCTTTTATAGTACATTACTTTTTTTTCCATCCATCCATCCGTCCATCCATCCATCCCTTTATTTATATCCTGCCTTTATCCCAGGCTAGGACAAAAGGCAGCTTACAAACAGACAGATAAATTAAAAAATACATTAAAACGATAGGGTTAAAAAACACATAAAATCAAAATTAAAACAGTATTAAATAAGAACAGAGGTAAAACAAATTAAAATCTTATTTTAAAAACAGATTTAAACTGTACAGCACCATAAAAGCCATTTTTGTTAAAATCAGTTTCCAAAAGCTTGCTGGAAAAGTCTCAACCTGATGCCAAAGGCAAAACAAAGAAGGAGCCATCCTAACTTCCCTGGCAGATGAGTTTCCAAGTGTGGGAGCAGTCACAGAGAAGGCATTTCCCTGGGTGTTCCCCAGTTGCCTATGGACTGGGGGGCTGAGGAAGGTGGTGTGCCCTGGGCAGCATTTTTGGGGGGGTGCTGCTGCTCCTTGCCTCCCTGCGCACCGTAGGCCAGTCCCCATGTGCCATAGCTCCTTTCCCATGCCCTGTAGCCATGCCCACGTCTGCCATAGCCATGCCCACATGCACCACAGCCACTCCCCCGCACCCCTACCCCACTCGTGCCAAGCTATGCCACTGATGTTCCCATCAACCGTGCCTGTGAAAGTGATGGGGCAGAGGAAAGTTCCTCCCCTGCAGATCTTAACACTCCGGCAGGCTCATATGGGAAGATACAATCCTTCAAATAGCCTGGGCCTGAGCCATATAGAGCTTTGTAGGTCATAAGCAGCACTCTGAATTGTGCCCAGAAACAGACTAGGAGCCAGTAGAGCTTTGCAACAAGGGAGTTTCCAAAAAAATTTCCAAGTATTGAGATATACTTTCTTCCAATATTTAAACACTTCCTATAACACTGGAAATCAAATTCCTGACCATTCCTGTTCGGTATGTAAAACACTGTGGAATATTTGATGGCATAATAAAAATAGGGATCCCTGACTTCTGACTATACTTAATGTATAGCTTCTAGAAATTTCTGGTCCTCAGATATTAAATTTATATGCCTGTTTCTTTCTTATGTTTTGCATATGTGTTCAAAGGCCATGAAATCAAAGCAATTTTAAATAACAGAGGTTCTTGCTATAAATGCAGCAAAATAGAGAACTATGAACATAGATATATTTTTTTGTGTTGGTCTGCTTTTCCTCCCTGGTGCACTATGTGTGAAATAATAGTGGTGAAAAATCTTAACTTCAGTGTCAAAAGGCAGTTGCTGTCATGATGTATTTTAACCTACTTTCTTGGGTTTTCTTCTTGCTGTTTTAAATCCAAACACAATCAGTCCGTTGACCTTTCTTCCATGGGACAGACTTCTTCAAAATAGAAAGCAAAGCTGCTTGCCTTCCTTGTGTGTACTGTGTGTAATTTAACTGGGTTTTATGGCAGAGATCCAAGTTGCTCTGAGTTTTTTTCCCCTTGAACGGCTGACCCACACATTCGACATACCAGAAATTATTTCAAAACTCTCACTTCCAGAAGATGTTTATGATGCACTGTACAGGAAGAGGAATTGCTACCTCAGAAAAGCCAATCTAAAGCCTCTTTTGGTTTATTCAGTTAATCTCTTTCAAAACTAAGGAGGCTTTTAAAAACAGATTATGTTACATCTTTGCGCTATTTACCATTGAAAGAAGAGTGAAGCTGGGAGGAACACCACTGGGCATGTCCAAATATTTTGATGTCAACAGTATATATTTCATCTGTATATCACCCACTAGGGAAGTTACTTCAGATAAACATCCTACTGTTACAGTCTTAAAAAATAAGTATTCAGACTTGTCTTTCTAAATGGGAAAGCCCTGCATGTCTGTTACAGGGCATCTTGTTTTGTAAAGGACCCAGGGGCATATTACAGGACATGCATTCATGTCATATAGGTCACCGGGTAGGCCTATTCCTTCATATTCCTTTACAGTAGGATATCTTACAAGTCACCGCTCCCACCCCCATTGTCTCCAGCTGAAAGTTTCAGGGAAAGACCAGATGTGGTCAAAAGAGTGGCCTTATAGGGAAATTTGTCTCCCATCACTTCACTGAGGAACCATGGGTAAGCTACTAAGGAACACCATAGTTTTTCAGAACACAGATAGAAAACCATTGGGTTTTTTTAAAAAAAAAAATCTAGACGCTTCAATCCTGATATAACCTTCTCTACTAAAAATTCATAATTGATTGTTGTGGGGCTCCCTGGATTGCCACTAAGAGCAGCAATCACTTTTACTGTGTAGCAGGGAAAAAAACATTGCTTTCTGACCTAATGTGACCATGATTTGCAGAGATGTCAAACTCTAATGACTGCAAGCCCACTGAGCATCCCACAAATAAAAATCTGGCAGAGAATGTAAAGGTTCCTAAAATTGTGCACTGATTTCTAAGTGGCATGGTACAAGTGAGTTACAAAACACTACACTGAAAGGTTTCATATTGAATATCTTTTTCCTAGGAGAGTGAGCCCTAGAGAAACATGGCACAACAAGGCAGTAAGCCATTAAATTAGCTAGACGAGAAAATATCAAAGGACCCGGGAAGGAAGATTCCTTTTCAGCAGCTCAGATTTAATTATTTTTAACCCTGATGTACTATGTACTGATTTGTACTGTGTAATCATATTTAAAATGTACAAAATATTTATTTAATCTTGCCCTAAATCTTGAAAAGTTTCCCAGTCCTTGCCAGGAAAAGCATCTCAAGAACGGGATGTTGTATGTTTCACCGTGCGGATGGTATTCTCAGGGCAATGAACACTATTTACATTACACATAGGGTTTTGTGGCAATGATACCTTAATTTTTATCTCATCAGACCAGAGACCATTTTTCATATGTTTGCTGTTCCCCGTGACTTTGTGTAAGCTCTAAGCAGACATTCGTGTGAGTTTGTTTCAGCAATGGCTTTCTTCTCATCACTCCTCCATAAAGACCAGCTTTGTGGAACACCCAGGTGACAGTTATCCTATGGACAATTTCTCCCACTTCAACTGTGGTTCTGTCCAGTTCCTTCAGAGTTACCACTGGCTTCTTGGCTGCTTTTCTGACTGATGCTTTTTTTTACTGGGTCACTGACCTTTCATGGATAGCCTTCTTTGTTAGACAGAATCCCCGTTGAACCATATTAATCCATATGGCAGATGCAGTAGCGGGCGGGCTGTGGGCATGCCCAGTTTGTCCTTCCCTCAGCGACTCCCATGGCATGGTGACTTTCAATCAGCATTCCCCATTAAATGTCTCCTTTGAGTCAAAACTTTTTATTTTTAAATACATTTTTAAATAGTATAGGACAGAAATGCAATAGTGTACTGGCATGTCATGCTGTTACAACTTCGCTCATTAGTACAGCTTCCAAAAAAATAAAAAACAAAAAATCACCACCAAATCAGGGCAGTGGAGCAGGGTGAAGGCGTGGCACACTGTAATGTGGAAAGAACACCAGTGGCAATACCACCACCTGTCCACTTAAAGGGGAAGGGAGCAAAAAAGAGCATCGCTAATCTGATGGCATCACACAAATGGCGATGCTGCCGTTATAACAGTATAATGTGCCAATGGCCTCTAGTGCAGGAATGGGTATACACACACTAGAGAAAGATGGGGACAGTTTGGGGAAGCTGCAATCTGCAGGGAAAGTATCCCTGAGCTATACATTTTAGAGATGATATAACTTATCTCTCCTTGTACCCATTGGAGCTTCCTAGGAGAAGCCATGGAGCACTGGCACTCCTAGCTGGGGGGCAACTTACCAAGACCATGACTTTTAGGGTAAGATAAACCAACAATATTCTCTGGCCAAAATCAGGGATTCTGGGGAAGGGATCTGAAAAAGTTATTTCATCTTAAAAGGAACAAGGCTCCTGCCTATGCTCAGGCAGTAATGTCATCAAGATGCCTCCATGAGCATCCTCGCAAAGGTCTTCTAGTAGAACATCTTCAGAGGTTTCAAGTAGGTCCCATATCCCTAGAACAAACTACTTTTGAACTTGGGATTCTTTAAGAAAGTATTCTCCAGCAGGAAAGACCCTTAAGACTTTGATTTGAGTTTGTGTATTTCATAATCTTGCACTATTGCAGGACATTGTCTCATTTTACTGAGTAGAGTTCACCTAACAATGGCTTATTTTATCCTGATTAGTAAAGACAAAGAGTGTTAAGCTGATTACCCCATACCCTAACAGTGATATTTCCTTTCCATGATAAATTGGCCATTTCCACATGGGGATATAGCCCGCGCTGGGATGACCTCACCAGGAAGTCGTCTACACTGCGGGGTGCGCTAGGGCGGTTTGAAAAGGTGAGGTTCTACACCTCAAAGTGCCCTCGCGCAGCCGCGGGGGTGGCGCCGCGTGTTTTATAAAGACCACCTTTCAAGTGGTCTTTTTAAAACAAGAGCGCGCTAGCCTGTCGCAGCACCCCGTGAAGAACTGCAGGGGCGCGCAAGCGCGTCCCTGCAGAGCTGCCCGGGGGCGGGCTTCCGGCTGGTGTGCTGCCCCAATTGGCAGAGCGCCGCCGGAAGTTGCTGGAAGCCATTTTGGGCGCCGCCGGACACCGCTGGACACCAGCAGCATGTAGAGTGGTGAACACGCACTGCTCCCTGTGGGGACGGAGCCACCCGGATTAAGGTAAGCTCCATCCCCGTGTGCGCCGCCCCATTCCGCCGCATTTCGCCGCCCCCCCCCCCCCGTGTGGAAAGAGCCAAAATGCATTGTTTGCAAACTGTAAGATGTTACACTGGGAGACACAGAAACTTATCCAGAGGGTATTCAGTTGTGTTCCAACAGTAACCTTAGCACAGCTGGTGGTGTTAGATCAGTGTTTCTTGGCCTATTTGATTGGGGGGGGTGCTGGCAATTTTTTTATTTCCAATATGTCAGAGACTAAGTTGGTGCCCATTAGGTACGGTTGTTTCTTTCTTTCTTGGAGACTTGCTGGAGACCAGCAGTCAATGGCTCAGGGACTAGCACCAGTCCAGAGACCACCACTTTGAGTAGCACTGTATTAGTAATGGAGTTCAGTTTGGCTGGTGGCTACAATCCTGGACCAGAGGCCTTTTCAGCTAACCCTGTCCTCAGCCAAGCAGCCCAAGACAGATTCCATTTTAGAACCCACACATCTAGATCTCGGCAATGGTGCTGAACACATTGAGACAGCTCACAACATCAACCAACACACCAGTGTTTTGCTTTTTTCTTAACATAAAACTGTTTAGCTCTGGTAAAATGCAAATTGGAGTGTTAGTTATCTTAATTCCGTTATCAAGTGTCAAAGTTAGAGACTGAGATGTAAAATCTCTTCCAAGGCAGAGTTGTGATGGGGCTTACTGTAGTTTAAATTCTGGTTAAAAATCAACAAATGCAAACTAAAATTCTCAAACGCTTAACAGCAGGCACCTGCTTGGTGTTTTATTTTGTTTGTTTTTGAAAAGCATAAACTTGGGTCCCAGATATTAATAAATTCTGAACAACAGACCCATATTAATAAAAAGTTATAGGAAAAAGTAGAGAATGATGATAATAAATAATGAAAGGTCAAGACATATGACATAGATGTAATAAACAGGCATGCCTGTTAACATCAATACCACTTGTTTAGTTACTCACCCTGATTTTATATTTATGATATAAGACCAACCCAGCCCTAAATTACCCAGTTTCACTCAGGACACTCTCTCTCTCTCTCTCTCTCAATTTCAATCTCAATCTCTCCCTCCCCCCATCTTTTTCACATACACACACACACACACACACACACACAAGAGAGAGAGAGAGAGAGAGAGAGAGAGAGGGGTGGCAGCAGCTGTGAAGTGGAATAACTTTGCTCTAGTATTCAGATCTCTTCTTTTCACTTTACTGTTGATCAACTACTGTCTGTGACTTTCGTCACTCCTTTTCTCTTAGTTTCATGAATATTCCTGTATCACTCATATCTCTCTAACTCCAATTCTACCTCTGTAACATATCAGCTACCATGTTATTTTTCTACTGCCCTCACTCTCCTGCTATATCCAACTACGCTATTTCAAATCCTCCTGCAATAAAAATCTGTTCTGTTCAAGTGTTCAGAATTATTTATATCAGTGCTATGCAGAACCTTGATTCCTGCTAAAGAACATCAGTTTTATGATCCAAAAGGTCAATGCACTACAGTTTGTAGGTTTTTGTTGACTAAATGCCAGGTTTCCAGGCATGACAAGTAACAGCTTCAGGTAGTATAAAATCTGAAAAATTTAGCACTCCTGAGAACAAACAGTGACTGCTAGCGAAAAGTTAGCACAATAGCACCTTCAGATATCTGCTTCTTAAGTATATTGCAAAAAGCCACATCTAACCATATTGGAAATAGTCTCCAGCATTATGAACACTCTCATGTGTATGAACAACTTGGCCGTCCAAAATCTTTACAGTCTTCTTGCCTTATGGTACCTTTTCTGCAACCAACCTCCCCTGATGCTGTTAACACATGGGATCCCCAGTAATTTGTAAAGTTTTCTGCCCGATCTGGTGTCCCTGTGATCAACCATTTTCCATGGCCCACACACCGGCCCACACTTGGTATAACCCTCAAAAACTAACCAAGCCAATCATTCACCAAGTACAGAAAACAGGAGGAACCTAACATCCTCATGCCACATTTACCCGTCTATATAAACACCATCCATTCACTGCTGTTTCACTAGCCTTCTCACTACCGCTGTTCCTTGCCCCACAAGGAGAAGCAGGGCTTCTGCTTACCCATTCCTTTCCCTTAGATGTGAGTCAAGATGTGGGATAGCAACTGCAGGAGGTAAGAGCAAGGAGGTTAAATCACAGACTGGCAACTGGCAGTGGTGAAGTAAAGGAAAATGGGCAAGTGGTTGCTGTTTTCTCTGCTCCTCCTCCTTCTGACCATCCAGAGGGGAAAGGGATCCCCTGTACATATGGTGCAGGAAGGAAGAACAGCAACAAGAAGGGGAACAATCTGTGGATCCCAAACCTCCCAGGCAGAGGGCCCACTCAAACTGACATGATTGTTGCTTCCATCCTTTGTCAGAACAATGTCTTCTGATACTTGTAAATAAGCCTGATATCAAGCAAGGGATTCAAAACTTCTTGAGAGATTTTGATAACATGCAAATGAAAGCCAGCGTGGTACAGCTATGGAGACCCACTGGGTGACCTTGGGCGAGTCACACTCTCCCAGCCTGAGAGGAAGGCAAAGGCAACCTCCCTCTGAAGAAATCTTTCCAAGACAAAAACCCATGTCATCTTACAGTAGCCATTAGCACATAAGGCACATAACAACAACAAGTGGACTGAACTGGAACAGATAGATTAATGAATGAATTGATTACAGAAGTTTAAATTAAAATTCTTTGATTAACTTGTTACTTCTTTTTTCACTCACACACACACACACACACACACACGAGTAAAGATACATTTCTCTGTCACTTTAGTGCTGTAAGTGTTTGAGCAGATATAACGCTATACAGTGCACATGGTGTACTTTAAAACTCTAGAACACACAGCAGAAGGTGTTATTTCTCACACAATCCTGAGAATGGAGAGGATTTTTTTTAAAAAAAAGATTAAATAACACATCTTCCGGAAAAAGGACATGATCCCAGCTGATCAGTTGCTGATGAAAGTGAGAAATGAATCATGCCACCTAGAGTTTTTGACACCCTTTATGTCTGCAAAGCCTGCTTCTTTCATCCAGATATTTTTTTTCTTGCTCTAACTCTTGGCAACACTGTTGTAATCTCCACAGCAACTGACCCAAGACAAAGGGTAAGCACTCACTTTAGCCTCTCGGTTAGAAAAGAAATTGGTGTGTGTGTGTGTGTGTGTGTGTGAGTGTTTGAAAACACTGAATCTAATGACAGACTTGAGAGTTTTATGGTGAAAGCTATCAAGGAAGTAAGAAAGAACCCTGCTGTAAAATTGTACAGACAAATGGTTGAGAATTTCATTCAGGTCACACTTGGAAATGAACCAACATGACCTCATCTCCTGAATGGATCCGAATGTAAGTACTGTTATGATTTTGCACTTTTTTGTGGAATTTTATGATGCCATTTTCTACTTTAAAAACGTACCAAAATGCATCTTTAATGCATCTTTAACAATAACAATAACAATAATGCATCTTTAACAATAGCATGCATATAAATGTCTATGATTCTAAATGAACCCGCACAAAATGTGAAACAAAAACAGACTGATTCAGCTGTCCCTGCTAGTTGTTCCCTCTTGGTTTAAACACTGGATGGAATCTTTTTTTTTTCCTAGTTCTGCATTGCCACATAATTTAAAAAAAAGATGGCACCTTTGTTTAAGATCACCAGACAAAACACTATCATCTGCAAAACATAGCTGGTTAATTACTTGAGTGATCAAGTAAAAGACAAAAAAAATAATCAACCAAAACATTTTGGTAGACAATATCCAACAGGTTCTGTTTGAACATCTTAATGACTTTGCCAATTGTAAGGCATTTCCTTCTTTTTGTACTTGTATAATACTAAGGGTATAAACAAGCAAAGCAAAAATACTCCTAATGCACACTAAATAAGACCACTTGTTTTAACTGGAGATACCACCTGATCTATACTTCTTTTCTTACGTGATGCATAGTCTTGTCCTGCCAATTTGAAAATACCCCAGTGTCTTCTGCTGTATAATCTCAGTTGCGCTAAATGCTGTTCCTTCATTTCTGTCAAGGTTACAGCTCCCTCACTAATGAAACTCAAAGGACTCTCCCTGGAGAGAATTCACCAGCTGTTCTAGCTCTGAAAGCTGGCGAGCCTCAGTCAGCTTTTTGCATCGACTTTTGTCAAATTTAGAATTAGGGGAGTTTTAACACAGAAAATGTCTTACTGATTCCAACAGAAAAAATTATTTTCCTACACAGAGCTAGCCCAATCTGACAGGTCATGACCACTTTAGAAGCAGTTTGGTCACCAACAATGATACCTAGAGAACCCCAGCATAGTATAGCGGTCTGAGTATTGGACTATGGCCATTTCTACACTACATTTCTACTCCCTAAACTGCAAATCCCAGGATTCCATAGGATGTTGAAAGTGGAATAATCACGCTCTAAGAGTGTAGTGCGGAAATGGCCTATAACTCTGGAGGTAAGGGTTCAAATCCCCACTCAGCCATGGAAACCCACTGGGTGACCTTGGGAAAGTCACATGCTCTCAGCCTCAGAGGAAGACAAAGGTAAACCCCCTCTGAACAAATCTTGCCAAGAAAACCCCATGATAGGTTTGCCTTAGAGTTGCCATAAGTCAGAAATGACTTAAAGGCACATAATGATATCACTGGGAGTTCAAACCCTTCTCCGATTGAGATCTGTGGTGGGCCTGTCGATCAAGGGATTTTGCAGCCTGACTTCTCCTATGAGACCAAAAGTCCAGATGAAGCAACTCTTATCCATGCAGCTATGCTTATCGGTTTGTGTGTGTGTGTGTGTGTGTGTCTCAGACCACTGAACAATTGAGTGTCAGGCTGCCAGTAGGTACCCTCCTGGCCTTTGACGTCTTGTTTGCTGGAATCCTATCATTGTCCTATAAATGTGTAAATTTTGTACGAAAGCAATTGGATATTTTTGTCTGATGCAGGACAAGCATAGTGAGTTCAGGACTGCCGAAGCAGAGTTTTACCTATGGGGCCATATATATGAATATATATGCTCATTCCACCTGGATGTGTCCTGCGGAAAGGTCACATGCAGAGCTGGTTGTACGCTGCAATTCATTAATGAGGTGATGTTGCACACCTGCCACATAACTCAGTGAGTGTAGTTACATTCCACCTTGCAATGCAGGATCTTGGCGACATCCACAGGATTATAACGGAAGCAGAAGTGTTAGCATTTGCAACCCATGGTATCATAGCTCAGCAGAGAGGTATTTGTTTGTTTGATTAGAGAGTGCTTAAAATACAGAGAAGCCTAATTAAGATTTGCAAGAAGCCTAAATTAATTGGCTTTGTGAGCTCTAGAGTAATGTCATATGAATCATGCATATTGTGATACTCTAATAGGACATGCACTAATATACAGCTCTGCCGCTCACTGTAGTGGTCACAATCTAGATTCTAGAGGAAATCAAAGGTTGTCAGATCCTTTTGTAACTAACTGTAAAAACCCGGTTGGTTTCAAAGGGACTAAAGCCTGCATAATGCTGAGTGTAGACCAGTTATCCTTCCTTTTAGTAGTGAATAAACAGCTGACAGGACCAAAGCAAATGAGACCGTGGAAAAATGAGGGAAGCATCCACACACTTAGGGGAACCATCAGCCTTGCTCCTCCTCTATATCCTTCATGTTTTTTGTCTCTGAAAGTGCCACATCTTGTGTTTTTCCAATCATTCATTGTCTTATTAATTGAAACAACAAGGAAAGCGTTTTATTCATTCCGAGAACTACAAAGGTTTCTTTTCATGCACAGTACAGTCTGAGACTCCTCTGCTTAGCTGAGAATTTAAGAGACAGCTCTTTTTTCAAAAGCATTTGGCTTGGTAAACAACTTACTCTGATGCTTTCAGGGAGTTCCCTATCTCCCATCATTTCTGAGAGACCTTGGGTGCTCTCTGAAACAGCAGCTTCTGAGGGCCAAATAGTACTTTCACAGCTGAGATGTACTGCTAAACCACAGGTGGGAAGCATGAAGCCTTTCAGAACTATCTAGATGCCTCCAGAGCCTAACCAATTCTTTTTCTGCTGCTAAATGTGAGTTTTTCAGGGGGGAAAATTGTTAAGGTTAAAACAGGCCCTTCCAAACTGTTTCAAGAACCACCCCATCTTGAAATAGCCGTCTTTTGGCTTTAAAAAGTGGTCCAAAGTGACAAAACACTTCTTCTTGTCCTCTCAAATGGTGCTTGTGATGGATCCCTGCCACCCTCTGGCATCCCAAAAATGGTAGTGCCTCTGTTCTGAAGCCTACCGATCCCTGTTGTAAACCATGGCTTGCTCCAGTTGCTGAACCAGATTCAAAGCATGGTTTCTAATGTGTGCCATCCATTTCCAAAATAAAGTTTGTCATTTAATTTCTGAGGAAGTTTCACAGGCATTCTACTAATAATGCTGTAATTGAAAGTTTGTTTATTGGGACACAAAACTACAAAATCTTTAGAACAGTGGTTCTCAACCTTTGATGTTCCAGATATCTTTGGACTTGGCCTCCCAGAATCTTTGCCCATTAGCTAAGTTGAACTTCTGAGAGCTGAAGTCTGGAACATCAACCAAAGTTTGAGAACCACTAATTTAAAGGATGCTTACTAGATTAAAGTTCAAGCTCACTTACTTGAGGGTAAACCCCAAGGATCCTTGTAGAATAAACTTCAAAATAAACACATATAGATCTGGTTGTAAGTACTGTGCTGAGTGGTAAAAGTAATATGAATTTGTACCACTGTCTATCCAGAGTTCTGAAGTAACATTCCATCAAAATTCACATAGTCTTGTGATTTCTGCTGTTACACTACAGTTGGCATAACGAATCTCATGCATATAGGTCTGATAATTCAGTCATAGGTCATATAAGCCCAGCTGAAATGCTGAAGCATGCTTTAGAAAACCAATGTCTGAGATTTTGAGTGTTTGCTGTGACAAGTCTTAAGATGATTTTCAGAAATAGACCATTTTATGAAGCAGCATCCAATATCAAGAACAGATGAGTTCTTAACTGAAAGGGTGCAAGATATGGAGATATGGAGATAAAACTCACTTTACTAGATATCTTGTTAGATGATTTATTATAGACTACTATAACACTGGTTACTAAAAGAAATTAATGACCTGTACCCAGCTGTAAACTATATTTCAGAGGAAGGAACCCACAAAACCACCTCTGAGTATTCTTTGCCTAGAAATACCCTAGGAAAGTCATGGGGTTGCAATAAGTTGACAGGTGACTTGAAGATACATACACATACATACATACACACAGGCCATTTCTGCACGGGGTATTTGAAACGGTGCAGTCCATCCTCCAGGGAGGACGTCTGCACCTGGGAGCAGACTGGGTCCAGACTACTTAATGTAGAGCCACACCTCAGCCCGTTCTGCAACGACCCCAAGTGGTCATCCAGTGTGCTTTCGAAAGACCGGAAAAATCAAGTCGCTCAAAAGCATGGAGCACGCCACCGCGAGCCTGCTCCCTTGTGCAGATTCACAGGCTCACACCAATGTGAGCCTGCGATCTGGCGGGGGCGGGCTTTAGGCTGGTGAGCTTCAGCCAGAGCAGTGTGGAGCGACAAGCATGCACTGCTCCGGTGCAGCCTGGACCGGACTGGGGAGCCAGAAGATCCGGTAAGTAGCGGCGCGGGGCAATTCCCTCGCCCCGTGCGGAAATGGCCATACACACACACACACAATCCTAAACACATTGGAAATTAATCTTTATTTAAAAACAGAGAGATGTTATTATTCTATCATTTATTTTCTTTATCTTAATCTTTAGCCATCTCATGCAAGGAAATAAAATATAGAAGAAAATGTATATTTATGAGACATTACAAGGAGCTGACCTATTCATTCTATTGGCTTAAAATACAATAGTAAGTCCTAACCAAGTCTATTGAAATATGGGGACTTGGTTAAGTCAACATTTATGTAAATTCAGTGTATTCAGTTGTAACCACCATGCACTGGCCTGGCCTTTGGTGAACCAAAGATATCATTTTGATATCGCAATTCGGCCCTACTCTGCCACCAGCCAAGTGTTTGCGAGGCCCGCTGAACAAGCGCAAAGCTAGGCATGGCTACTACTTACTGCTCCCACCAAACCAAGCCAGATATTGCCAGATCTGCTTTAGGGGACCTCCCGAAACAAACACCTTCATTACAAATGCACGTTACCACAAAGAGATCCTCTACCCTGAAAGGACACCCTGGCACGCTAGGTACTTAACTGCCGAGCTAGCCGCATCTACATACTGGCCATACCATTGTCAGTTTGGACTTTAACTCAATCATGCAGATCCTGACCTTTCGGAGGCCTTGTCTCCAACCCAAAACTTATTGTTTTCACCTGAGACCAGACTAGCCTGCGGTCGTTCTTTCCCCAATAAATATCCCCCGCTCTGAGAGCTCTTCAGAACTCTCGCTGGATCGCTTGGACTTCACTCTGCCTTGCTGCCGCTCGATTCAGCAGATTCCCCTCGGCAACCACGCCGGGTTTCCTTTTCTACAATTGGCTTCCCCAGGACTACAGGACAGGTGGCGTATCACCCATTCCCCTTGAAACTCTATTTTCCTTTTCTAGTTAGGAGTGTGTTTGTGCTTTTCTTTAATAACTGTTTAATAAATCTAATTGTTATTTGAACTATTTGCCTCCTCACTGACCTGACGCTGTAGACATTGGGTAAAAGATCCTGCTGCGTTACCCTGCCTCTCGTTAGCCAAGAGAGTGCTCCAGCTAATTTTCCCCACCTTGCTAGGTTTGTTTGGTTATTTGGGTGCCCCTCCCGGGACCCCCAATTCACAGGGTAACACAGTGGCTGTACTCTAACTAGAACATTATAATTAGAATTAGGTCAGTGCCTTTTGAAAGGTATAACGAACAACAACAAGGGTTTATCTTCCCCGCACTATCTGTGGAGAGCAGGTGGCTTCTCCTCCATTTTAACTATTTATTTCCTCACAACCCTTTATCATATTCCTCCCCTACATTTTTTTAATTTAAAAAAATATTGGAGAGGAATACAATAGTGCTGTGAGGAAGTAAACAGTAAAAATGGAGGAAAAGCCATCTATCTTCCAAAGGCAGGATGGAAAAGGCAAAGCTTTGTTGTTGCTGTTATCTAAGGAGTTGACATAACTTGGTTGCTTTTCCAAAAAGTTTGTGGCTTCCACTTGATGTTGCTGAGCTGGGTCCCACTTCATAAATGCCCTAAGCAGATGTCCCCAAGTCTCACAACTGTTACCAACAAAGTTCAAGAATTGGCATGACTTGGATTGATGTTTGCCCAAACAGTGTAAACACTGGCCAGTCTTCTAGTTCACTGAGAGTTGTAGCTGGCTGTTCTGCTCTCAACTTCAAACAAGATTTAGGGTTCCCAAGATAGAAGCAATAGAAGCAAAAGGTATCCAGTGTCAAAACAGTCCAGGATCAAGAAAGCTGTAACTCAGATACAGGTTCCAGGAAGCCAGGTAGCAAAGTCATTCAGCAATCCAATGGTCATAAATCGTTTAGACATATTTGCACAAACCAAGCTGTCAAGAGAAAGACTGAAGCTGTACTCAGCAAAGTGACTGGTAACTTATATAGACAGCATGTTCAGCCAACATCCTGATCCCCAAAAGTATTTAAGGAGAACGTTCTACAGTTCTGCTCCTCCCAGTGCCTTGATTGCAGCTTTTCAGTCCCTCTGCAAGATACCATCTGAACCAGATACCTGAGCCTCTGTCTTTCTCTAGGACTGGTGCGGGCTCCTCCTGCAGCTCCTCTTCCTGCTCTGAGCCTAATCTGGCCTGCTGAACCAAAGGAAGACTTGGCTGGCTATCAAGCATCTGCAGCAGTTTTTCCAAAGGTATGTCCGGTTCATCTACATTGGAAAACAAACTCTCAAGAGGGAAGGGCATGATACTGGTCAGGCTTTATCCCATAATTTGTCCCTCATGTTAATGTATTGTACCCATGAAACAGACAATATTGATGAACACTGTCTTCTGTTAACTTGGAATGATTTTTTTTCCTTCTCCTGACCCTGTTGTGTAGTAGCAAACTTGCAGACTTGACAGGGAGCCTCAAACAGTTCTACTACCTACATGGCTTGGAACAAGAACATTTAGCGGCACAGCTGGTTGAAAAAACCTTTTGACCAAAAGCCCTCACTTGAAACCTCAAATGCAAATTACTCTGTTAGCTATTCAATCAAAGAAGCATCAAATTAACAAAATACACATTCCTTGGGCAAGCCACATAGTCTGCCACACACTGGCCAGAAATATTATAACTAACATTATTATCCATATATTTGAGGAAGTGGATTGTAATCAACAAAAGTCCACAGTCAAGTTGATCTGTTATTCCTAAAGATGCAATAAAAGTGTTTCTGGTTATGTGTATAACAAGCACAATATACTCTATATAACAAATTTCTTCCAGATGTAGTTACTCATGCAGTAGAGGTTGTTGACATGCAGTTTGATTTTCCTCACATACAAGATTTCTTGCTAAAACTACTTGAGCAGTAAATAGCAACTTTGCAAAGTGAAGTTTATTTCAAGGTATAAAAAATGTATAGAGTTTTCTTAGGCAAGAAATACTCAATTGTGGTTTTGCCAGTTCCTTCTTCTGAAATATAACCTGCAGCACCTGGTAATCACTGGCAGTATCCCATCTAAGTATTAACAGGATTGATCCTGCTTATCTTCTAAAATCAAGCAGGATAGGATACCTTAATTGTGCAGGGCATCTATAATGCTTACAGTAAGCTTGCACAATTTTACTAGGTTGACTACAAGTTGCAAACATGCCCTAAGCATTATGTCTACTGCGTGCAACTTGTTTCCTACCAATCCAAATTAAGCCCACCTGCCATGTTTGGTAATTTAGCACACATGCAATAAGATATTCGTGCAGTAAGCATTTGATGGTATAAATGGTGGCAGGGGTGGTATCAAGTATCTATCAGATCATATGATATGTAGGCCACAGAGGAGTAGTGCCGTCCCTGTTTCTGGCACTTGAGCCCCAAAATCAAAATTCTCTCCTTGTACTGACACAGAATCTCTCTGCAACCAATATCTCTGATCAAAGGTATGTAGCAGCTCAGCAATGAAACTATAAGCCAGTGGTTCTCAACCTGTGGGTCCCCAGATGTTTGTGGACTTCAGCTCCCAGAAGCCCCAGCCACTATGGTCAATGCTCAGGGCTTCTGGGAGCTGAAGTCTAGAAACATCTGGGGACCCACAGGTTGAGAACCACTGCTATAAGCCAACTATGCTACAACATTTGAATACAACAGAACTGTACTGTTATTCAGGTATATGCAGTACTATCAGTTTAAGTATATCTACTTTCAATTTGTTGCAATAACTCCTGAGCATCTGGTGCCTTCCAGATGTTGATAGGGGAAATTAGAATTTGAATTTTCCTTTAAAAAAAAAAAGTAATTTTCTACCTCCCAAATCTCAGAAAACTGTAATTTCTAAAACTTGCATGAAATTTGAGCCAAAAGTCAATAAAGTCAAAAATGTTTGTCTCTCACACACAGAGTCCAGCCACTAGATAGAAATTATAAATATATTTACAAATTAGTCATTGCTTAGATTAAGCAACATGATTTACAAAAGTAAATTGTTAATATTAATGTCTACTGTTTGCTCAAATAGTTCGTTGAAAGGTTTCCATAAATTGACAAGAGAACCAATGTGGTGTAAGGTCTGAGCACTGGAGTACAGCCCTGGAAACCAGGGTTCAGTTCCACTCTGGCCATGGAAACCCATTGGGGGTGCATCACACACTCTCAGCCCCAGAAAACCCTGTGATCAGTTTTCCTTGGGTTGCCATAAGTCAGAAATGACTTGAAGGCACACAATAGCAACAATGTTTAGAAAATACACACAAACACAAAATGTATATATCCTACTCTCCCCCACACTTCCATATTTGTATTCTCCAGTTGAATCTACTACATTTCCATTAACTAAGAGAAAAAAGATTTCAACAATTCTTTCTTAAGATCCTTATACATTTATAATTTTAACCAATCTACAACTCTTTTCCATTCCCTTTCAAAGTTCTGGACAGGCTTGTTTTTCAAAGAATATGCTAATTTTCCAGTTTCTACCATATCCAGAACCTTTAATTTCCATTCTTCTAAATCAATGTCTTTCTTTTCTTTCCAATATTGTGCATATGTCAGCCTCGCTGCTGTTATCAAATACAATATTATCTTCTGATGACATCTTATCTCCCTTTGCTGACCTAGCATATTTAAAAGATAGAATTCCGGTATCATTTCAAAGTCCACTTTACAAATTTTTTTAATTTCATCATTTATCCCCTTCCAGAATTTTTTTGCCCTCTTACAAATCTACCACATATGGAAGAAGGACCCCACCTGTTCATCACATTTCCAAATTTAACATTTCCATTTTTAGTTATTTTTTGTAGTCTTTCTGGGGTCATATACCATCTATGAAGCATCTTACAAACATTTTCTCTTAAATTTAACTTTGGTGTAATTTTTATATCAACCTTCCATGCTGTCTTCCATGCTGCTAATTCAATTGGGTGTCCCACATTCTGGGCCCATCTGACCATTGTATCTTTGATGATATCTGGTTCCATTTCTCTCTTCAACAATAATTTATAAAGTTTAGAGATTCTCTTCTTTTGATCTCCCTTCAACAATAAATCTAGTTCATTTTCTTTTCTTTCAAATCCATACTGTTTTTGATCTATTCTAAATCTTTCTTTGAGTTGTCATCAAGGGAACCAGTTTAGTTCATATCCGTCTGCCTTCAAATCTTCTACTGATCGCATTTTAGGTTTAGCCCCCTCCCATGTCAATATATCTCGATATGTTAATAAATTTCCTTGCTTTGTTGGAGCAATTTTAAAAACTTCTTGTGCTGAAGTCCAAATTGGGAGTTTTGTGTAATACCTCCGCTTAATTTGTAGCCAGATCTTTAACAATGTCTTCCGGATGCAATGATTGTTAAACTCTTTATTCACCGCTGACTTGTCATACCATAAATATCCATACCATCCAAATCTGATATCTGTTTCCTCCAATTCTTTTGTTGATGTTTTCTCTAATTGAATCCAATCTTTAATCCAATCTAGACAGCAAGCATAATAATATATTTTAAGTGATCGTAGATCAAGTCCTCCTCTCTCTTTTTCATCCTGTAATATTTTGATTCTTATTCTTGGTTTTTTCCCTTGCCAAATAAATTTTTGCAGATCCTTTTCCCATTCTTTAAATACTTTGCCACTCCCTATTATCAGTAAATTCTGAAAGAGAAACATTCGTAATAACAATTCTCAAGTATTTTGTTTTCTTAGTTAATTGACATCCTGACCTTCTCTCCAAGTCGACTTGCTCTTTTTTTGTCATCTTCAATGTCATTATCATTGTCTTTTCCTTATTTATCTTGTATCCCGCCACTTGTCCGTATCTCTGCAAAGTTTCAAACAACTCTTGCACTGTTTCTTGTAGATCTTCCAAAAATATAATAACATCATCTGCAAAGGCCGTTAGTTTCAATTCCTTTTTTTTTATTTTCAGACCTCTTATCTGTGGGTCCTCATTTATTGTATTTAACAATACTTCCAAAACAGCAATAAATATTAGTGGTGATAACGGACACCCTTGTCGTACCCCTTTATTAATAGCGAAGCTTGTCGAGATATCTCCATTGATTATTAACCTTGCAGATTGTTCTTGGTAAATTGTCTCAATCCATTTACAGAAGTCTTCTCCCAAATCATGTTCTCTCAGTACCCGATGTGTAAAAGTCCAGGAAATGTTGTCGAATGCCTTTTCTGCATCTAGAAAGATTATAACTGCTGCTTTCTTCCATGGATTTTTATCATAATATTCAATTACATCTAAAATTGTTCTCACGTTATTTCTCATGTGTCTACCAGGGAGAAAGCCTGTTTGACCTTCTTGAATCCTATCCTCTAATATCACTCTCAACCGTTTTCCAGCACTGCCACAAAAAATTTATAGTCTATATTTAACAAGGAGATTGGTTGATAATTCTTAACTTCTCTTTTCTCTTTCCCCTCTTTAGGTATTAATACAATGATTCTCCCCAAGTTTTCGGTTTGCCATGTTTCTCTATTTCTTTCAAAATTGCATGAATTGGTTGAATCAGCTCTTTTATAAATCTCTTAATATAATATAGCACTATAAAACCATCTGGTCCTGGTGCCTTATCCACTTTCAATTCTTTTATTGCCAGTTCAATTTCAGAAAGTGTTATTGGTTTGTTCAACTGATTCTGTGCTTCCTCCGATATTTTCAGAATATTTATTTTTTGAAAAAAATTCAGACAAATTTTTCCCATATTGATGAGGAGGTTTTGTGTCATAAAATGGTTTGCTAAAATATTCTTTGAATTTTTGTTTAATTTTCTCATGTTGATTGATCAGCTTCTTACCGTGATTCAATTCTGTAATTATGTTTCTTTCCTTCCTTTTCTTGAGTTTATATGCTAACCATTTCCCAACTTTGTTTGCTTGTTCAAATTGAGTCAATTTCATCTGTTTCATCTTTTTCTCTATCTCTTCAGTTGTAATTATCACCATTTCTTTCTGTATTTTCTTAATCTCCTGGTGCAATGATTTTTGTAGTGGGTTTGCCTTAAGTTCTTTATCTTTCTCTTGAAGTTTAATCAACAAAGCTTGATATCCCTCTCTCCTTTTTTTGTTTTGGATTTGTCACTGTTGTGTAAAAAAATCTCGTATTACTGCTTTTGATGCATCCCAGACCATTTTCATCTTCATTTCTTTCCTTATATTTTCTTTAAAATAATGATTTAAAGTCTCTTTTGCTTTTTTAACTATCTCTTCATCATTGAGTAAACTATCATTCAGTTGCCACTGAAATTGCTTAGTCTTTTCCTGCATTTGTAGCATCACCCAGATGGTGGTCCGAAATAACCTTAGGTAGTATTTCTGTCTTTCTTACCTCTGCAAGCAGGTGTTTGGAGATATAAATCATGTCTATTCAAGACCAAGATTGGTGTAAAAAAGTACACCAAGAAAAAAGTAAAGTCTTTGACATGTGGGTGAGTAGTCCTCCATACATCTATAACAGTTATTTCTTCACACATCTCAAAAAAGCTTTTTGGCAATTTTCCTTTCTTTACTTGATCTTCCTTGCTCTAGGAGATTGTTTTAGCTAATTTAACATCCTGAACTCCATTCCAATCTCCCGTGAGGATCCAGTCTTCATACTTATATATTAATATTTTTTCTTGCAGTTTCTTGTAAAAATCGGCTTTATTTTCATTTGGGGCATAGACTTCAATCAATGAAATTCTTTTACCATTCTTTGAAAGTTCTACGCCCAGTATTCTCCCTTCTTCATCTCTGAAAATTTCCTTAGCTTGAATATCTTTGTCCACGTAAATTGCGACTCCCCTTTTCTTCTTTGAGTGAGAGGATGTGAAACATTGACCTAGTTTAAAATTGTATAGATATTTTTCTTGATTTTTCTTTATATGGATCTCTTGTAAAACAGTAATTTGAGGTTTTAATCTTTCTAGATGATGAAAAATCTGTCTTCTCTTTGTTTGTGAATTAATTCCTTGTACATTCCATGAGATTATCTTCATATTTGCTGATTTACTGTCTTTACTTTCCTTTTTTCTTTTTCTCTTCTGGTTCTGCCTATTCTAACTCTTCTTCAGACATTGGACTAGATTCATCTGCCGCCGCCACACCCATCTGTTTAGATTCTACTGTTTTATCTGGTCTCTTTTTGGCTTCATTTTTGGCTGTTTTTGAGCCAGTTTTCAAGTGTTTCTCTTGGAATTCTATTGCTTGTTGGATAGAGCTTATTTTTATTCTCCTGCCCTTGAAAAGGAAGGAAAGGCCTTCTGGTATCTCCCATCTATATCTTATTTCCAAAGATTGCAGGATCCTTGTCAAAAATATATATTCTTTTCTACTTCTCATCACACTTGGTGGTATGTCCTTAAAAATTTTAATTTCAGACTCATCCACAATTAATTTTTCTTTGTAATTTTGTTCCATGATTAAATCCCGAATCTTTTCCCTGGTGAAGTAAACCACAACATCTTGAGGTAAGTCCTTCCATTTTGCCACTGTCGATTCAATTCGAAAGACCTTATCTATTTCAAATTCAAATCTCCCTCTTCTTTGATTTATATAGGGTGCCAAAATATCTGTGACTCTTTGATGTAGATTTTCCTCTTTTTGTTCTGGGAGACCTCTTAGTTTCAGGCATCTACTTCGTTGACAGATTTCCAATCTCATTATAGTCTCTTTGTCCTTTTGTTGTTCTTTCTTCATCTGCTCCACCTGATTTTCTAATTTGTGATTTTTTTCCCAGACATCTTCCACTTTTTGATCTATTGTTAGATTTGCAGTAAGTTTCTGTAGACTCTGGTTCAGATTTTCAACTTCCTTTTTCAAATCTTGTTTTATTTCTGTTCTTGTTGTTCTTATCTCTGTCCTTGTTGCTTTTAATTCTTCCATCATGTCCGTTCTCATTTCTTTTAATTCTTCCAAAAGTCTATTTACCTCCATTGTTTTGGAGCCTATAGATCCTCTTCTTTCCTGGAGTTGTGGTTGGATTTATGTCTGTGTTGTCTTCTTTGGACCTGTTGCCAGTTCCCATCAAAATCAGAAGTTTCCTCTTGTTTTCTTCACCTCTCTTCCTGAGGCTAACCCATTTCAGAAACCATTTCAAAAACCAAAATAGATCAATAAATCAGCAATTACAATTTCTTAAGTAAGGTTCTCTGACCAATTATTTTTGTCCTGTTTTTTGTATTATTTATAGTAGTTTCACATACAGACTTCCGGCCAAAATGTCAGCACAGCTGGTAGCCTGAACCACTGACTCAGGACTACCGCTACGAATCCATAGGGGGAAAATCTCCTGGGGACCTCTGGGTCCCTCCAAAAACTCCCCCTTAGCAGGTAGGGGGTGCAGAGCATCTCACAGGTCCCAGAACATCCCAGCGCCGGCAGAGAGGTAGTGGAGATACCGACGCAAACAGGACAGAGGACAGAGCTGATGCCACAGATTCACGGCCAGGCAATCTGATTAGCACCGGCGAGAAACCTTTTTTAAAAGAAGAAGGCTCAAAGAAAGAAAGTATCCAGTTGAAAGCAACAAAGGGAGGAAAAGAAAAACTTTAGAGTTTGGAAGATTAAAAGATCAACTCTTACTTGAGACGAAGGCTTGTCAGAGAGGGCAGCATAGTCTAGAGGTGCTGTGGCGCTGAATGGACTTGTGACAGTAATGGAGGGCACAGCTGGGCTCAGCTATCTTGGTGAGCAGTAAATTTTAACTCTCTGACTATTGGTAATAGAGCTTTCCCCTTGATTTTTTATTATTAAATACCCTTTTTAAGATTAAAACATTGAAGGATTAATTGTGGATTTACTGGATTGGCACCTTTATGTGGTAACTGGTTCTGATCTTTTGGACGGATTGTGGAAAGGGGGGAAAGTGGAAGACAAAGGGGACATCGCAGATGGTGAAGAGCGCAGAGAGACAGAGAATCTGAGATTAAGAGGAGGGGAAAAATGGCGATGACTGTGTCTCTTCTTTTGGAATTGGCTGGTTTTCTTTAAAGCGCTATTTGATTATGGATTAGCCTCTGGAAGAGAGATGAAGAACTGACGTGTCAAGCAAGGGAAACCATAAGAATAAAAGACTAAGCTGCATCATCTTTTTTAGTAGCGGAATGTTTAAGTGTAAACAACTGAACTGCCTAATGTGACAAACACAAAATTTGTTAAAATACACACTTTGGGAAAAAATGTTTATCAAATTCGATATGAATTTGGATGTGGATATTAAAAAATCTCACTGCCTAACATTGAACAAGAATGGCCAAAAAAAATGTTGGTGAGATTCTGAAAAATGGGATAAAAACAGAACTGACAAATTTTTGCCTCCTGTTTCCAAATATCTTGAATTAAAACTCTCATGTTTACCTAGAGGGTAACCATGTTACCCTCAACATGGGCAGAGACCATGCTGGCTGGAGATGGTGGTCACTGTAGTCCGTCACACATAGAGTCAACCAACTAGATAGAAATTATGAATATGTTTTTAAATTAGTCATTGCTTGGACTAAAAAACATGATTTACAAAAGTAAATTGTTAATATTAATGTTTGCTCAAGTAGCTTGTTGGAAGGTTTCCATAAATTGACAATTGAAATTCTCCAGTCTTTGTGACAGCCAAACAAAAGAGATGTTGGGCTCATTAAAATGTTAGCACAAAACTGCTAAATAATGGAATAACTCCTGTTTCTTGTTTATAGCTCACTGTAGAATAAAAGCTTCTACAATTATCTTTTCAATCAAAACATGTGAATCACTGTTGGATACCACACTGGAGGAAAGTGAAGATCATGTTGTTCCAAGAACAACATGGAATGCTTTTGACATTAAGCTGCCATTTTCTTTGTCAACCACAGTGACACCAGACCCTACTTTTGGGCTTGTGGTTGATGAGACAACTCATAACACTATTTTCCAAGGACAACTTCAACACAACTTTCTTGAACTAACCAAATATCACTGCTCAGTATTGTGCTGCCAGTGTACTCCCTTACAGAAAAGGATGGTGGTCAAACTTTTATGGAGTTAGCTGAAAGTTACGACATTGGAAATAAGTATTTTGACACTTGAGCAGCCCAAATCTATGACTTGGCATTGGCTATTTTGCTCGAACTGTGAAAGCTAAAGCCATCTTTGGAAGCTAAAATAAATCTGCCCTACTTGACTTAATGTCAGTTGACAAGTGACATGTGGAACCAACAACGTAGAGGAAATGTAACTCAACTATTCCCTGTCCCATCGTGGGGAAATAAATTCATTGGGTAAAATATGATCTGTCTTCTGACACTATAGACTAATCAACGAGATGTGATATAAAGGTCTGGCAGGCAGAACTATAACACATCTCTTCCCTCACCTCCCTTCCAAAATCTGGAGGAGAGCAGGACAATGGCAGAGAAGCGTCCAGGTATGTTTCTATAGTATGTCATTCTCCGCAACCTTCCAAGCATCCTTCAGAGGTCCCAGAGGATGACATCAGTACTGTGTGTCCACCTACAGGAAGAAAGCTGGATGCTACTATACACACACCCTCCTCTCCACCAGCCAGTAGATGGTTGTATGAGGGTTCAACAGAAAAAGGTGGGTGCGGGAAAGGAATTTGGCCATTGCACAAAGTGGGTGGAAAATTGGGTCTTCAAATGACTTACACGAATGAAAGTTGGATTTACACTGGTGTAAGTCACTGACAAAATGCCAACCATTGGACTTTCTTCTAGTGTTCATCTTGAGACCAACACTTTTGTGAGTTGTCACCTCAGTGTTGGGAGGGGGCTCATAAACTGCCCATTCTAACCTTCTGCACAGAATTAAAGCATCCCCAACAGATTGTCTGTTTATCATCTACCTAAAGATCTCTACCCAGGGAGATCCTGCTCCTGGTGAACATGTGAACAAGCCAGAAAATTCTGGAATCAAATATACTATATAATGCATAAAATTCTGAAAGTGAATGTTCAATTAAAACCAGAGAGAGTATTCTTGTATGTGACAGTGATTCTTATGTCCGAATATTAATGCTTTCTTCCTTGAGCTCTGTAACAGATTCCCTTGCCAGGCTGGCCCCACAGTTCCAAACCCAGGTTCTTGTCACTCATCTTGTCCTTTTTCCCACTTAATCTTTTCCTGGATTGGGTGCTCAGGCTTTAGGTGACCCCCTTATTGTAGACCAATGGCTGTGCTGCTTTATGGACTTATTGTAGTACACATGATACTGGCCTTTTATCAGGCTTGCTAGAGGCAGCCAAAGACAATTTAAAGAAAGAATAACAAGTGGTAGTTTATTAACATGTTAACCCTTGAACTTCTCAATCATTCAGAGCTCCCCAAAGCCAGAGTCAGTTCTTCCTTCTGTCCCTGGCTCTACTCCATCTGTTCTCTATCTCTGTGTCAGTTTTTTTTTCCTATCTCCCCATCCAACAGAGACAAGCCTCTGTTTTGCAACACTTCATCCTCTGCAGGCCTCAGGGCCCCTTTACAACTCTGATCAGTTGCCTTCAGTCAGGCTTGCCCAGCTTCTCCTTCACAAGATCTCCCTACCCAGTTCTTCTAAACTTTTCTCGTAGCACATATTTGCTGCTGCAGTTGTTGTTGTGTGCCTTCATGTCTTCAAGTCCATTCCAACTTCAAGTCATTTCCAACTTAGGCAAACCTATCACAGGGTTTTCTGGGACTAAGAGTGTGTGAGGAGACCAAGGTCACCCAGTGGGTTTCCATGATTGAGCAGGGAATCAAACCCTGGTCTTGCAGCCCAACACTCAAGCCACTATACCATGCTGGCTCTCAATTTGCTGTACTATTGACCATCTTCATAGTCCTCCTCTGAACTTGGTCCAGGTTCTCTGTGACCTCCTTAAAGTGTACCCAGAACGGAGCACAGAATTCTAAATGAGGTCTAACAGGTGAGAAATAAAATAGAAGAGTTCCTTCTAATACCGTGAAATTGTTACTTCTCATAACTTGAAAAAAACTAGTCAGGATTACAAAAGTGATTATTCTGGACGACTCCCAAAATCCCACAACCACCTTGACCACAAGAGAGTTTGTTGAGTCTACTGGCAGAAGTATCAAAGGATAGTGGTGAAGGGGTTGGAAAGGGCAGGAGACAAGTTATGCTGTACCAAAATTCTCACAGCCCAGAGATACAACCTTAGTACTAGCACTAATTCAGGACAGGGCAAGGGTAACTTCATGAGTAATTTCTAAAATTCCTTGGCTGGGAGGGCTTTGTATTCAAAACATCTTCAGCTGTCTTGGCATCAGTTTAGTTTCAACATTTTGACCAGTTTGGAATATGCTGTTAGGCTATGGAGCCAGCCAAGATGCCTTTTTTTTTTTTTTTGAGAGGAATCACACACTGTTAACCAGTAATGACAATAAACAGCTTTAGCTATATTAATAGACGCTCCACTACACACCTTCATTCGCAAGTAATTTGCTTCCATGATGGAGATAACATGAAACATTGTACCTTTTAGAGATTCAGAGCTAAATCTCTATAAAGCCAGAGACAGAACCATATCATATTAGCAATCTCCATTTGTAATTGCCACCCACTTGTCCCCTTTCTTCCTCTGAAGCCATATTTTTTCCTCTGAAGACATTTCCCCAAATTCTATTTTGTTTGTTTGCTTGCTTCTACTCCCTTGTGAATATAACTAAAGTTGGGTTTAATGGATTACAAAGGCTCAAACATCCATGTCTGTCATGTTGGCTGTTAACTAACAACCACTATTACTGACCAACAGATGGAAGTTTGCCTCTTTCACCTTTGGGATTTGAGCTATCAATCACTAACAAGCAGACTCCAATCAAGTCAAAACTATAAGGAATTCACATTTAAATCAAATAAAGACAGATTATTAAATTACTGAGGAACACCAGTGTCTCATAGCAGGGATGGAAATCATGTCACACTCCAGATGTGGTTGGATTGCAGCTCCTAGCATTCCATACCATTGGCTATGCTGGGTATAGCTGCTGGGACTTGCAGTCTAACAACATCTAGAGAGCAGCATAATTTCCCCTCCTTAGAGTGGGGGGAACCAGTTAGGGGTTAGGGAGTCTCACTGCCCCCCAGAACACCAGGGGGTGCACCCCTCCCCCCAAAAAAATCATTTCACCATATTTTGGCCCTCCCTGACCCCTCTCTAAGATTTACTACTTGTCCTGCAAGAAAATACAGAATACAATTCAGCAGAACAGATTTTTGTGTAGAATTCCTACAGATATCTGCATGTGTAGTGTTACTACTGTGTACTGGCCTGGCCTTTGGTGAACCAAAGATATCAGTTTGATATCATAATTCGGCCCTGCTCTGCCACCAGCCAAGTGTTTGTGAGGCCACCGAACAAGCGCGAAGCTAGGCATGGCTACTATTTGCTGTTCCCATCAAACCAAGCCAGATATTGCCAGATCTGCTTTAGGGGACCTCCCGAAACAAACACCTTCATTACCAATGCGCGATAAACAAAGAGACCCTTTGCCCTGAGAGGGCATCCTGGCGAGCTAAGTGCTTAACTGCCAAGCTAGCTGCATCTACATACCAGCCATACTATTGTCAATTCAGAACATAATTCAATCATGTAAATTCTGACCTTTCGGAGGCATTGTCTCCAACCCAAAACTTATTGTTTTTGCCCAAGACCAGACTAGCCTACGGTCGTTCTTTCCCTGATAAAAACCCCCAGTTCTGAGAGCTCTTTGGAACTCTTGCCAGATTGCTCTGGACTTCTACTCTGCCTTGCTGCCGCTCGGTTCAGCAGATTCCCCTTGGCCGCCACGCCAGGTTTCCTCCTCTACAATCGGCTTCCCCAGGACTACAGGAAAGGTAGCGTATCACCCATACCCCTTGAACTCTATTTTTCTTTTTTAGTTAGGAGTGTGTTTGTGCTTTTCTTTAATAACTGTTTAATAAATCTTAATTGTTATTTGAACTGTTTGCCTACTCATTGACCTGACGCAGTATACATTGGGTAAAAGATCCCCGCTAAGTTACCCTGCCTCTCGTTAGCCAAGAGAGTGCTCCAGCTAATTTTCCCATCTTTGCTTGTTGTTGTTGGTTGTTTGGGCGCCCCTCCCAGGACCCCCAATTCACAAGGTAACAGTAGTATAGATCTAAGAGGCAGATCTTAGATGAACAATAAGACACTACTATAGTAGCAAGCCTGTTCAGGCCTTCTTTTGGCATTCTGCTCTTTCCCACCTTGATCTAGTGTCACAACATCATAAGGCTGTCTCTTATATTATACTTACACCCTACATAATTGATTTTACACAAAGATACCTCTGATTCATCTGGATGAACAGGAGCCCAGAGGCCAAGATCTGAGTAGGTTGGAGAGAACTACCCCGTATCATTCCTAAACCATCTCACCCAATGTAGAATGGAGCTCAGGCATCCCATCACTTGTCCTGTTTCTTTTAACTGAACATGGATCCTGCAACCACTTACATGAGGCAAAGCACACACCCTACCACTGAGCTGCAGCTCTTTTTGAGTTGAAGTCCCATGGAAATGTGTGTGAAGATCTCTTCTCTTTTTGTCTCATGGTTTGCTATAGACATACAGGCACCAGATATTTGCATTGCCTTTTTGCATGCCTTTTACCAGAGCCTCATTTGCTTCTTTGTTGCTTATCTAGTAAATATTTAAGACATCCTCCCAGCGGCCTTTAGTTAAAACTTAGATCATGTGTTTTCCATGCAGTTCTGGTTTCCCTCCCTGTTTTTCAGGCATAGCAAGATACCAATACTGTTTTTTTCACTTCTGGAATATGGTTCCAAATATGGTTGCCCTCCTTACTATTCTGCTTCATCAAGCTTTCGACATTTCAATCTGTATGTATATAACCTCCTTGGAAGCTCTCAGGATTGATTCAGGTTACTTTCGTTAAAAGTGGTAGTCGTTACTTGAAATTTCATAAGATGACAATTTGCTCCTTTAAATAGATGTATACATCTTGTGGCGTGCGTTTTTTTAGGAATTTATTTCTTCTATATATCATTTAGTATATGAATGCCCAGCTTAATCCTGTTTGATCTGCTGAGCAATGAATAAAATAAAACAAAATTAAAACACTGAAATGCCAACCTTTGGAGGCAACATAATACACACATATTAGAATTTAAATAAGCCTATGCCTCTGAAGCAGCATAATTTATACTGTATGTGCAGTACATTAACTGTTTATGCAGAATTTTAAATGAATATGGCTTCAAAACTTTATTACATGGCTCCATAAAAGTCTGAATTTCACCAGAGATGTACTTGCCACTACTGTTTGATGTGACACAACATTTTTGCTCTCTTGCAAGCCACCTTGGGACAGGTCACACTTCCAGTCAACAAAGGCTATCACTGCTGGAACCTGCTGAGGATTTCAAATACCTCAGAGAAAAGTGAAGCAAATTCCTGTAGCTGGCTGGGCACTTAAGCACTTTGACTGATATTGGAGATAACATTGAGGCTCAGGTTAACTGGATGACATTCACAGAACAAATAAACTGTTCAGAATTCATGAAAAAATAAAGCTTCTATAAGCAGTAACCTGGCAACATGGCTCAGAATTCAGTGTTTGGCTTATAGTCAGCCAAGAAGTACAGGATAAAGAGGACATATGTGTAAAGTCTTTGACTCTCAAAGACTGTCATATCCTCAAAATACCTTGGAGAGCCACAGCTCAAAGGCCAACAGAAGCAGTACAGCTATAGAGAAGCCCACCAGTCCCACTTCTACTTTTCTCCCTTCTGCTTCCCTGCACATGACCTCACTATTTTTCTCACTCATCTTTGTCTCCCTCCCCCCAGCACTCATTCAGCCAGTCTCAGAAACCCCTTTGTAGCCTCCCATCCCACCCTCACTCTTCTTTTATTTTTGGATGGCCTTTCTCTTCCACCATTCTGGTGCTTATTCATCCTTTCCTGCATAGCAGGTACCAGGAATTTCTCTCTCCCTTTTTCTCAGGAGTGCCATATTCTAAATTTTGAAATCCGAGCAGTGATATTTGCATAATTGTGAAAATCCTTGTGAAAGGGTTGATCAGGACCCTCTCCCTGCTAGTTTTCCACTCAGAATCACCCTTTTCATAGTGGCTGTATACAAAGAAGTCTCTAGGGCTCTCTGGTAGAGAATTCTAAATACCTTACAAAACTATCAATCTCAGGAATCCATAGGATGTGTGCGTGCATGACTGTAGGTGTGTTTGTGTGTGGGTGTGCACATGCACATGTATGTGTGTGAATGTGCCTTCAAGTCAACTGCTGACTTATGGCAGCCCCATGAATTACATAGGCTTTTCTTAGCCAAGGAATATGGAGAGGTTGTTTTGCCAGTTCCATCCTCTGAAATATAACTTAGCAGCCCTGGCAATTAAAGTCATATCAAAGTGCTATAATTCTGTTGTATGAAGGAGACTTCGATTCTTTGAATGTGATGCCAGGGTAGACAGTTTTCTCCATCCCCAAGGCTCTTTTTTATGTATCTCCTTTTTCCTTCATATTTAATACTACAGGAGATGCAGGTGTTAATCTGGTATCACTTCTCAGGAATGAGGATTCTGGAAAGTTTGGGATTTTAATGAAGGATCTTTTTATTTTGCAATAGACATCAGACAAAAAAGAGATAAACATTCATTTAAGAGTAGAGAAGCTATCTAATACAGACACAGGCAAGTGAATAATATTTTTAAAAATAATTGAAAGAGTCTGTTTCAGAGCTGGAAATCTTTTTCCAGACATAAAAGATCTGCAGCATAACTAAAGGACAAACAGACTGTTCAAGTAATCACACAACTGATATTACAGAGCAGGGAAAGTTTCCAGACACACAGATTAGTTGCATGTCCCATTCAGAAAGTAAGCAGTAGATCAACTAAAAAAGCATTGCAAGGTCTTTTTAATGTGAATGAAGACATTGGCCCTTTCCACACAAGGAAGTTAAAACGGGCCAAGGCGTCCTGGCATGGAGGTTGTCCGCACCTTGGATCGGACTAGGTCCAGACTACTTACCTTAGTTCCGCACCTTAGTCCAATCCAAAACACCCTGAAGTAGTCCTCCAGTGCACTAAGCGAAGACCGGAAAAATCCGGTCTTTCAATCTTCCGGAGCACGCCATTGCACTCCTGCTGACCTGTGCAGATGCGCAGGCTTGCACCAATGCAAGCCTGTGATCAGCGGAGGGCGGGCTGTGGGCATGGTCAGCATCAGCGGTTGGTCCGGACCCATGAAGAAACAGGAAGCCACCATTTTCAGCTGGAGCAGTGCTGATCTAAAGACCTCGCACTACTCCGATTCACCCTGGACTAATGGAGGAGCCCTGCAGAAGGGCTTAAGGGAAAGTCTGCATTACTTCGGACCCAGAAGAAGCAGTGAGTAACGGCACGAAGCGATTCACTCGCCTCATGCGGAAAGGGCCATTGTCATTTCATTAATATAGAGCCCCCTTGCCACACAGTAATTAAAAACTAAGTCCAAAATTATCTAATTGTACATATGCCCAACTTCATGACCAGACCCTGTCTATAAAATGGGAACACCCACATTTACTTGACTTAGGGTTTGGGATGCTGTGAAGTTGACTGAGCTATGGTAGAAAAATTGCTTTGTTTCCTCCACTATATTTTTAATATTATTAGCAGTGATACTATATAATTAGAATAATTACAGAATTAATTGCATCCACAGAATTGACTTTCCTATGGGAAAAGAACTGCCTTCAGTTCTTAGAAATGCGCCCGATTCTTAGAAGAAGCTCTGGGCAGATTTGCCCTTACAGTGTCCTTTCTTATCTCTCCCAATCTGCCACTCAAGACATTAGTTGCTTGTAATTTCTGGCTGTTTCAAGAAGGAAAGCTTAAAATACTTGACAATCCACATCCTTTCATGTGGTCCCAATGTTTTTTCTGTATTTTGGGGAGACTGAGTCCATATGCCTTTGCTGCAACATGAAGACTTTGTTGTTGTGCTGTGTCACACAGCTCTTTGAGAGGCAACCCTTGGGCATTTCAAAGAAAAACAGCTTCCTGTGTTTTCCTCTTCCATATTAGAAGGTGGATATAGCTAGCTGCCGAGGCTCAAAACCATTCCTAGCTGTCAAACAGGCCTTAGAAATCGTGCAAAGGCACAGTATCTGCACCTTCTCTTAACTCACACACATGTGCGCACGTGCACTCACACACACACACACACACACACACACACACTTTTTCTGTGTGCAGGGCCAAGAAGAAGAATCCCTTCTGAATGTTATTGAGAAGGGTTATTCTTCACCCGTCTCGCAATAACACACACTGATTTGAAGGAATATTCATAAGGACAACCTTTAAGCTTATTTCCGTAGTATTCTGGTTTTAAAAAAAAAAGTCAGAGACTACATTTATTAGCAGTAAAGGCAACAGAACACTACAAAATCTGTTAACAGAAATATTGTAGTCTTTTTTTAATATTGTGACTGCTTTTCCGTGACTCTCCCAATAAATCCTTATATCATCACTGCAACCTGAGAAAGAGTGCATGCTTGTACTCCTTGCTATCCAGGGGATAGTATTTGTCATAGAGATCTAAGATGTATTCTTCGGTTTTAAATCCAAACTTCTGGTATAGCAGCATTGCAAAATTTATTGCAGAGATGTGAAGGGTTGTGTCTTTGCCCATGCAAGTCTGGATAAGATGATAAATCATAAAGGTTGCAATCCCTGACCATCTCCATTCAGGGGAAACAAACAGAAAAGAGATGTATGCTTCATTGTATTTAACATCTGGCACCATAAAACCAAAAAGCAATTATGACTTTTTTTGTAAAGGACAACAACACTGAAATCTGGATACTGCAGACATACTGACAGGTCAATCCCTGGCCATAAAATCTCATGGCACTATCTGCTGTGAAGGGGATTTTACAAGTGAAAACAAAATTTCTATGCCATCTTACAGGTTCACAAGACACTTTGACTGACTATAGCATCATTAGTCCATAGCATTCTGTTGAAGAGGAACTCCAGGAAAAATTAAAAGGCCATGCTGCTGAATCAATGATCTAAGTTTATAGAAAGAAATGCATTTCTGTCCCACACCCTGATAGACTTGACTCTGAGCAGAATGGAGGTCCTGAGCTCAGTCTATGTACATCTTAATGCACCATTTTAAGGGTGCCAGGTCACTCATGCATTGCACATGTCTCTGGGTAATTTTCCATTCAACATTTCTAGCAGATAGTTAGGCTGTTTGTCCAGGCCAGGTATCTAAACTGGCTTTCTACAGACTCTTTCCATGTAAACAAACCTGTTCTTCCTTGCTGTCAGAAAGCTGTTAGCACTTATGTGTCAGGGAGGAACTAAATATTCTGGGTGCTGCATCAGCTTGTTTTTCTGGAGAAAAGTCCTTGAATTATACAGTGATGAAAGCATTTTTCTAAGTTAGTCCAACCAAAGCCATATTAGTGTCTAGCCCAAGTGAAACCATATTAAGCCTTCCCTTTCACTCTTCCTATGGGTTATATTTTCTGGAAGGAAGTGGAGGAGGAGAAGGTTCATCTACTATCTATATCTCACCTGGGTTATATCTACAAACTCCAGTCCATGGACAGCAGATTGAGCAGAAACATCTGTTTCCTAGCACACTACACATCTTATAACACTGATTAGCATCCCATCCACAAGCAGCCTCTCACACCTAACTTATCACATCTCTTTTCTGGTCCCATGCCAGTGTGTGTATATGCCTTCAAGTAGCCTGTTGACTTATGGTGACCCCATGAATTTCATAGGGTTTTCTAAGGAAAGGAATACTCAGAGATGGTTTTTCCAATTCCCTCCTCTGAAATATAGCCCACAGAACCTGATATTCCTTAGCGGTCTGCCATCCAAGTACTAAGCAAAGCTGACCCTGCTTAGATTCCAAGATCAGATAGGATCTGGTGCCTTCAGAGTACTTAGGCCCAAGCCAGTATCATATAACTTTCCAAGAACTCCCTCCACTATTCATATTTTTATCTACTCATCTTAGTTTTAAGCAAATCCTTTCTGCCATCTTCATTCTCTAACTACCCTTTAGAGAATTTGTCATCCCACCACCATACCAACAGGTTTTGTATTTCTGCTACTATTCACATGCATACAATGTCCATTCATTAATATAACTACCTGCCCACAGGAGCTTCAATACATGCATCTGATGAAGCAAAACCTATCTAAGAAAGCTTATGCTACAAAGTTCTTTCTCTCATTTAGGTCATTTCCACACTACACTGTTATAGTGCTATTATTCCACTTTCAATATCCTGTGGAATTCTGGGGTTTATAGTACAGAAATGCCCCCTATAAGACAGAGCCGTGGCAATTACCATGGCATCCAACTGCTAGAGTTGTAAAAGTATGGATTCATTCAAAGGCCTTTTCCACACTACACTGTTATAGTGCTATTATTCCACTTAGCAATAAAAATAGCAATTACATTTCTATACCGCTTTTCAGTGCAAAGCACTCCCTAAATAGTTTACAATGTGTTTTTAGCTAATTGCCCCCAACAAGATGGGTACTCATTTTACCAACCTATGGAAAGATGGAAGACTGAGTCAACCTGCAGAATTGAACTCACAATGTTGTGGCTGCAGTACTGGCATTCAACCACTGTACCACCAGGGCTCTTTTAACTTTTAGGGAGGAGTTTTGAGAATTCTCAGCCAGATTGCTCTTTGGCCTCAGTCAACTACAAACCCCAGAATTCTACAGGATGTTGAAAAGTGGAATAATACACTATAACAGTATAAGGTAGAAATGGCCATAGTTTTAAACCAGTGGTTCTTTTTTTTTTATTAATAAAAATATACTTTATTAAACATACAAAAAAAATCCCAAAAAAAAAACACAATAAAAACACAACAATACAAAACAAAACATACAACCACACATATAAAAAGAAAAATAACAATTCTTAATACATAAAGTAATACCCCTCCTTCCTTCAACAGGAGGGTATACAACTTTCCATAATTGTATTTCAAAATGTTTTACCTACCTACTTACAAACCATACCAACCTTTAATCCATAAAAAAAAATTTCTTAACTTTTTCCCCCATCTTCACTCTCTAAACATAAATTTAACATTTTGACTTCTCCCATAACCCATTGGAAAATAAACCAAACTCTTTTTAATTTTCCCCCAAAAAAACCTTCTTATAAATTTAATCCTTTTCTGGTATCCTTGCTTCCACCTTGCTACTCTATATCAAAGCTATAAATCAATTCCTTACACCTACTCACAAATTATATAACATTTAAAAAATTAATTTTTTAATTTAACTAAATTAATTCAATTCAATTAATTCAATTGTTAATTAATTTAATAATTCTAAAACCACCCCAACACTAGAACACTCACTATTTTTATTTATCCTACTTAGACCGGATTGCTCATTTCCCTTATCCAACACTGTAATTACCTACCCTTAATCCAACAACTTCCTAATTATCTAACACTTATTAAATATAACTAGCTAAATATCCCTATTAAGGCAGCTTCCCCCCACTCTTCTTCCCAAAAAGGTTTTAATACTTCCCATTAAAAAAATGCTTTACCATTCGTTTTATCTTGCAACCTTAAGGTTGGGTTTATCTAATTCTGCTAATTCATACACTTTACACTTCCAGTCTGCTAACTTGGTTTTTTTTGGATTTCCAAAATTTTGCATATATAGTCCTAGCTGCATATATTAAATAACACAAAATCCTCAAAGTTTCTTTCTTCAATATTATTTCCAATCCTGTCAAAATATTTAACAAATAAATTTCTGGTAGAAATGCAAATTTTATATTAAATATATTCTCTATTTTACTATGAATTTGTGCCCAAAATTTTATTTGTTTACACTGCCACCACATGTGATAAAAGGAACCTACTTTTTGGCATTTCCAACATGTGGATGTTTCCCTTTCCCTTCTACTCATTTTAGATAATCTAAATGGTGTCAGGTACCATCTATAGTAAATTTTTAAAAAAATTCTTTTTTTAAATTATAATTCTTAGTAAATTTTTGATTGATCTTCCATGCAATTGCCATTGTTCAATTGTTATTGGATGACCTAAGTCTTGGGCCCTTTTATTTTGTTTTCAAAAAATTCCTCCTCTAAATCCAGATTTAATAATAATTTATATATCTTACTCAATGACTGTTTAGTTCCCAAATGTATTATCTTATCAAATTCTGTATCCTCCCACAAAATTCCTTTAGATTTTACAGCTTCTTTATATTTTCCCCAATAATTGATTATGTGGGAGCCAATGTGAAGAAAAAATTTTCCCATTAATTCTTCTCTAGTTTTTGGTCTGCCCCATCATCCCTTTTTTTTTAAGTTATCCTTATACGTCAGCCATTCTTTTATCTTTACTTTCTCAAATTTAAAAAAATGTTTCAGGGGGGGAGGTCCAGGATGGTATTTTTAAATACATTTTTCCCCTTAATTTCAGCCAAATTCGTAAAACCCTTTTCTTACAAAATATTCTGTAATTATTTTATTAATTTTATATTTATCATAGCAAATATAGGCGTGCCAACCGAAATGTAAGTTAAATCCTTCTAATTTCAATAATTTGTCATTCTCTAATAAGATCCATTTTTTGGCCCATATTAGTGCTGAAGCTTCATGATATAATTTTAAGTCTGGAACTCCCAGTCCTCCCTTCTCCTTAGATTCTTAGATTTTTGATATTTCCATTTGATTCTTGCTTTCCTTCCATTCCATATAAATCTGCTTAAGTCCTGCTCCCAAATTTTAAAGGGTCTATCGTTAAATTTTAATTGGAAGATTTTGGAAAAGGAATAACATTTTTGGTAAAATGTTCATTTTAGCCACGGGAAATTTTTTCCAAAAGGAAAAGTGTAAGTTTTTCCATTTCTTCAAATTATCTTGCACCTCCCTCCAAATTTTCTTATAATTATTTTCAAATAGCTCTGAATTATTTTTTGTTATTACTATACTTAAATACCTCACCTTTTTCGCTATTTTGAATCCTGAAATCCTCATCAATTCCAATTCTTGCATTGAGGTAATATTTTTGTGACCATCAATGATTTATCTTTATTGATTTTTAAACCCCCGGCCATTTGCCATATTCTTTTAATGTATCTATTAAGGGTATAATACTTCTTATCAGATCCTCTAAAATTATGGCCATATCGTCAGCAAATGCTTGTAATTTAAATTCATTCCCTTTTATTTTAGTGCCACATATTCCCTTATTTTCTAATTTGATATTTAAAATTTCTAAACTCATAATGAAAAAATAGGGGGGATAATGGGCAACCCTCCTTTTGTTCCCTTATTTATCTTAAATATATTTGATTTTTTCCCCATTAACTATTAGATTTGCCCTTTGATCTCCATAGATAGCTTTTCCCATCCTTTTGTACCTATCTCCAAATCCTATTTTTCTCCCATTACCTCAAATAAAAATTTCCATCTTTTTCAAAGGCTTTTTCCGCATCTAAAAATACAAAAGCCAATTCCTTCTGATTAAATTGTTGATAATATTCTACTATATCTATTATCGTCCTTAAATTTTTTCTTAAATATCTCCCGGGGGAGAAATCCATTTTGATCTGTGTGTATCCAATTCACCAAGACTTTCTTTAGTCTATTTGCTAGAATCGGGGGTAAAAATTTTATAATCAGTGTTTAACAACGAAATCGGTCTATAATTTTTTTTATCCTGTTTATCCCTCCCCTCCTTTGGAATCAATATAATATTGGACTTTTCCCCACGAATTTGGAATCTTCTTTTTTTGATGGAATTAATTACCTGGACAAAGATAGGTGTTTAATGACTCATGAAATGTTTTGTAATATATTCCTGAAAATCCATCCGGGCCTGGACCCTTTCCCCTTTTCCTTTAAGTTCATAATAGCATCTTGCACTTCCTGCAACGTTATCTCCTTATCTAATTCCTCTTTTTGTATCTCCGACAATCTAGCAATATCCATTTCTTGTAAATACTTGATAATACTATAATTCTGTTCTTGGGATTGACTACTTTCTTTAAATAATTCTTCAAAATAATTTACTAATACATTTTTAATCTTTTCTTGTTGATGATGGACAATTTGTCCTTCCCTTATTTCCGTAATAATATTTTTATCTCTTTTTTTTTTTCAGTTTATACGCCAACCACTTACCTGATTTATTCGCATATTCAAATTGTTTCTTTTTTAAATATTTCAGTTTTCGTTCTACTTGTTCCATCATCAAAAGAGATAGTTGTTTCCTCCACATTTTATTTCGTTATAAATCTTCATATCTTTAGGATTTATCTTTAAATTTATATTCTTTCTCCCATAATTTGTTTACAATATATGTTTCCTTTTCTTTTCTACATTTGTTTAACCAAGCCTGTTGACCTATAAAAAAACCCCCTTATACAGCTTTACTAGTGTCCCCAAACTACATGAATTGGTTGTTCTTGTCCAAGATTAATTTCCCCAAAAAGGGTTTTAACTCTGCTTTTGCCTTTATCACTATATCATCATTTTTTAACAAATTATCATTTAATCTCCAATCTCTTATTTTTACCAAATTGTAACGTTAACAAAATTGGGCAATGATCTGATAGAGTTTTTCGGAAGGGTTTCTAATTTCTTTATATTTTTTATCATCTCCAGGGGTATGAAAAATCTTTCCAACCTTTTACTACATCTTATGACAATCTGAGTAATACGTAAAATATTCTTCTTTCCTATTTACTTTATTATCTACCTCTTTTAGAGATAATAATTAATAAGTCAAAAAAAATTTTGGTAATTTGCCTTGGTTAACTTTTTTTTTTTGACCTTTCCCCTCCTGTTCTTTTGTTTGTAAAAAAAGGACCCCCTTCCAATCCCCCCTCAATATCACTTTATGATTCTCCAAGTCCATTAGTCTTTCTGATAAGTTTTGATAAAATTTACTCTTATTGTTTAATGGTCCATATACTGCTACTACTATGAATTTTTAAAACCCGACATCTTAACTTCTTAAAATTTGAAAATGTCCCTTTTCATCACTATATATTAATTCAGATTCAAATTTATTACTTACATAAACCGTCACTCCTTTTTCCTTTTGATAGTTACAGATGAGAAGCTTTGTCCTAGTTTGGGATTTTGAATATATTTTAAGTCTTTATTTCTGATATGAGTTTCTTGAATGGCTATCACGTCAAGCTTCAATTTCTCTAAATACATTTCCTTTTATGTGGGGCATTCATACCAGAATATTCCAAGATAGTAATTTTAAATTCATTTTAAATCCAAATTAATCAAAACTTACCTTTTAAAAACTTTTTTCCCCAATTAGTTTCTTCTGAGCCTTCCTCCCAATCCTTTCAATTCCAGATCTTGTTTTGATGGTGTATTTCCTCTCCTTCTTCTCCTCTTTTACTTCTACTCCTCCTTCCTCTTCCTCTTCCTCCTCTTCCTCCCTCTTTTCTGATTCTTCTTCTTTCCTTATTCTCTCCAATTCTTTTTTCATCTGTTCTTTCCTTATCCTTTTCTCTGATCCTTATCTCATTGTATATTTTCTTTCCTTTCATCTCTTTCTTATTCCCTAGCGATTCCTCAATTCTGATAAATTCTTGTGTTTTTTCCAAAATTCTTGTGCCTTCGCAATTGTATTCAGAACCACTCTTTTCTGTTTCCATATAAAAGATATACCCTTTGATTTTCCCAGGTATATCTTATTCCAGAATCTCTTAATCTTTGGGTTATAAAAACATAATCCCTTCTCTTCCTTAGTAAACCGGATGAATATCCTTAAAAATTTTCACCTCCGAGTCTTTTTTATTATCAGTTTCTTCAAATAATTACGCTGTAAAATTAAATCTTTCACTCTCTCTCTTAGAAAATATACCACGATGTCTCGTGGTACATTTCTACGTTTAGCTACTGCAGAATTTACTGAAAGGCTCTATCAATTTCCAAATCTAACTGTTCTGGTTCCCAATTTTTTGGGAATTTTGCCAGGGGTATGACCAGTCTCTGATACAAAAACTTTTTGAGCGACCTCAGTCAGCCCTCTGATCTTTATTGACTTATTTTATACCTTATATCCATTAACAGAGTTGAACGCTCCAATTGGTCTGTTCTTTTTAACATTATTTGTTATCTGAGTCTCAAGCTTTGTAGTTCTTTTTTTCCACCTGTACAATCTTCTTTATTTGTTGTCTTATTTCTGTGCTTATGTTGTCCAATTTCATATTAAATATCTAACTCTTTTTTTTATCTGTCTTTATTTCCGTCCTCATGTTTCATTTCCATTCTGACTTCTTTCATTTTATTTTGAAGGTCGTCGTTAATTTTGTTTTGCTCCCCCAATAAATCTATTCCAATACTTGGATTCATGCCTTGAGTTTCTGTAATTGTTGCACCTGTCCCCACAATTGGGGTCTTGATTTCTACAGAAGCTCTCCTTTGTGGGGGCGATTGGGTTTGGGTTTGGGCTTGAGCTCCTGCTCCTGCCTTCCTTTTCCCTGCTGCCATCATCTTACCTAATTTCTTCTTTTTTCCTCTTCTCTACCTAACTATAAGTTCTTCTGATTACTCTAGTTCCTCTAATTTAAATATTCATTATCTATTTATCAGTTTACTTATTTAATTATACTATTTATTTTATTTATTTTCCTCACCCCCTATTATTATTATTGTTGTTGTTTTATATATATATATATATATATATATGAGTGCCCTCTATTTATCTATATATATTTTTTAATTCCAACTTACCCTTTCAACTTAATACTCTACCCCCCCCAATTTCCTTACTTAGTTTGTTCCCTAATCAAATGCAATAAGCTCACTATATTTGATTTTTAATATAAATAATTAACCAAAATCACATTTGAGTTCACACTGAACCAGAAGCAATCAAGGATACCCTCAAAGGAAATTAATACAGAAATATTATATAGAATAGATGACTGCAGAATAAATCACTTTCCTTCAATTTTAAACTCTTTTAAACTCTTTATGCCCAGAACCCAATTCTGTTTTTATTATTTCAACTACTCCAATGAAACCGTCCTCTCCACTGTCTAAAACTGCAATTTATCCAACAGGTAATTAATGACTTAATAATGAACAAAAAAAAATTTAAAACAGTCAAAACAGTCAAAAAAGAAAAAAAAAGGGAAAAAAAGAGTACAATCAAGCCCAAAAACTAACGTAAAAAGAACAAAGGCTTATTAAAACCCTTCTTTCTCCCCCCCCCTTTTTTGCTTTCTATTCCCACAGCTGTCTTCCCCCTTCTTCCAGCGTCCGCTCTGTCTTCTCCGTCACTCCGTCCTCTCTCTCTTCTCTGTCACTCAACACTCCACCCGCCCTCTCGTCTCCGTCGCTCCACCCCCTCTCTCTCTTCTGTCAATCGTCGGTTCGCCCCACCCTCTCTTCTCCGTCGCTCCGCCCACTCCTTCGCTCTTCCCACTTTCTCTTCCCTGTTTCTCCGTCCGCTCTCTCTTCTCCGTCGCAGCATCCCCCTCTCTCCTCCGTCGCTTCTCCCGCTCTGCCTTCTCCGTCACTCCGTCCAGGTCTCTGTCACTCGTAAACCCCTTCACTCTTCCTTCTCCGTCACTCACTCTGCTCAGCTCTGCTTTCTCTGTCACTCTCTCCACTCTCTCTTTTCTTTTTCTTTCATTCCATCGCTCTTTTTCCCCTTTTCTCCGTCACAATCTCATCTCATCCACTTCCTCCTCCTTTCTCCACTTCACCCCCTTTCAATCCAATTTCCAGCCTTCAACGCAGCTTTTCAGTTCCAAAAGGGGGGAGCAAAGGGCGGGAGACAAACCACAGAAAATTTTTTCCAGCCACTGGAGGCGCTACTGGCACCGCAAACACTAAGCAAAATGGCAATCCTTCCCCGCTAGGGTTTCCCATCTAGTTCTTGCCCCCACCAAAAAAAAATCCTCCGAGAGGACACAAAAAAGGCTCAAAAAAAGGCTCAGAAAAAAATTTAAAAAAAAAAATTTTGGAAACACTGCTGTCCCGAATCCACCACAAGCAGTGACTATAAGATTTTAGACTCTTACAGTCTTTTATAATTTTTGAAAGTACTGCCGCTCTGGAGGGGGGGGTGATAAAAAGCTTTTTTCGCTTCTTCCCCCCCTTTCCCTTTTCTCACTGTCTCGTCCCCGGCGTGCAGCGCCCGGAAAATATCTTCCTTCAGGTAAGAAGTTACTTCTTCTTCTAGTCTAAACCAATCTGAATATCTAATCACAAAACAAGAATATTGTCATGCCCTTGTCCCAGGATTCAGATAGGACCCTTCCCCAAAAGCTACACCCTAGAGATGTGAGAGAAACAGTACTTATGGCAGCCAGGGGGAGGGGGAAAATGGAAACCCAGCATTCTGGCAGCGTTTTATATAAGAAGGACTTCTTAATTAGGCCACAGCTGGGTTGGACGATGAGCCTGTATAACAAGAGGCCAGAGTGGAAGGAAGCTGTTGGAGCCAAATGATTCCATCCATGGTAAAAGCGCTGCTGACTCCTGTATTCCTTGCTCATGTTCCTCAGGCTTTTGACCTTCACCTGGACTATGGATTCTGCCCTTGGACACCCTTTCTCTGGACTCACAGTAAATCCAAACTCTAAATTTGCTAAGAACTCTGACTGACCAATACAAGCTTTGGTTGCTAGCTCCTGCTAACAGCCTGATCATACAGCTGGAGGTCTTGCTGGGATGCCAGCACAGGACAAACATATACATTTAAAATTATTGGCATTTGAAAAGTTTGCTCTGCAAAGACAAACAACTTATAGTTCTTAGCTTTGAAGCCTACCTAATGGATCACAAGATGATTTCCCACATCCTATATATACACAAAAAAACACAGAGGGAAGAACATAGTTCCTTCCATTTCTATGTGGAAAATGAGAGAGATTATATAGGGATTGATTTCATTCCCAACTACATAACATTGAAAATCAAGCTGATTTCTTCAATTCCAGTTGTTTATGGTACTAAGAAAACAACACTGAATTTCAGCAGACACCATCAAAGAGTAGCTAAATTAGTGAACGAGTGGGGAAAGAATCTTCATTCCACCTTTTGCCTTCTGAAGGGAAAAGACTTGAAGATGAATGTTGTTGTGTGCCTTCAAGTCATTTCTGACCTACAGCAACCCAGATGTTTCTGGGGCTGTGTGTGTGTGACTCACCCATGGTCACCTAGTGGGTTTCCATGGCCAAGAGTAGAATTGAACCCTGATCTCCAGGGTCATAGTCTGGTGCTCAAACCACCACACCACACTGGATCTCCTGAAAATAAATGGGAGGAGAGAATTAAGGTTACTGTCAAGGCCAGGCGGCGGCTAAGCAGCAAACAGAGGCAGGAGCCGGGTTTTATGGTCTTTAGTATTAAGGTAGTAAAATAAACAAGAAGTTACATCACCCAAAACAAACAGAAGCAGCGTACTCAACGACAAGGATTTCCTGGATGGAAGACGGTTGTTGCCCCATGCCCAACTCCCCCCAGCATCTGACTTAAATACAGAGTCTTGAGCCCAGCTGGGGCTGATCAAACGTCCGTTGGCCCAGCTCTCAGCTGAAGGCCCTCAGACTTCAAACGCTTTTTGTGCAACCGCCTTGATCGGCAAACCCCCTCCTTCTCCTGCCGCCTCTGAAGGAATGTGGGGGGAGGGCCTGCAGCAAACTCCAGGCTGGAGTCAGGAACAGCAGTTTCTGTCGAGCCAGAAGCATTGGCCTCCTCTGCTGCAGGTACTGGCTAGGGCACTGGCTCTGGAACAGCTGTGGAGTCCGCCCTTGCCTCTGCAGGGACCCCCTCTCCCTCCAAGGGGACCTCCCCTGGCTGAGGGTCCAAGACCAACTCAGAGCCCCCATCGTCTGAGTCGGTAGCCAGCTCAGCCTGGCTCATGACAGTTACTTTAATTTAGGTCTTTGATTCCTTCCAAGAGCTGGAGGTCTGTAAGCCTAATGGGGCTTTCAAACAGAGAATCCAACATGATAACATGATGGGAGATTACACACACTTTTTGATAAAGGAGGGCATCGTCACTCTCAGCCCAGAAGAACCTATGATAGGGTCGCCTTAGGGTCAGCATAAGTCAGAAGTGACTTGAAGGCACACAACAACAAAACAAAGAGCAACCCAGAGGCCACATGTGGGGCACAAGGTTCTGCAAGCCCTGACCCCTTGAGATTCCTCAGACCACCCTTCTTTGTCAACAAGAGAAAGGTAAATTGTCTTTCTTAGAAGTCTCTAGGAATGACAACTCACTGTTAAACAGGTTGTACTCCCCTCCAGTTCAACATTTATAAATACCCAGTTTTCAAACCCAGAAATAGACTTCCAGCAACTTCTGGTTTTGTTTGATTCTTCTGGCCCCCAAAGGTCCCAGGGACAGAAAATTGGCTCCCAGGCCCATCAGAGCTACTGACATTTGCTTTATTGCTTTACTATACTTACTGTTTTATAGTGAGTCCTACCTAACCATTTGCTCAGCTATTAAGGTATTACACACTTTTTTTTAATGTTGGAAGCACCCACACATTTTAAAAGAACCTATGAGTATACAAAACATCAGATTGGTTGGTAGGATCCCAGCATACATAGCACTCCTACTGTATTGGTCCAACTGTTAGACTATGTCCAGCTGGTAGGATTACAGTCCCTCTCAGCCTGATTTTGAGGAATAGGTAAGCTACTCTGTTCCAACCACTCACTCACCACCTTGTCTGTATATTATAAACTACATTGGATTTGTGTGGGAATCATCTTCTTCCTGTTCAAAAATGGACAGACGTGTATGCAGCACCAGAAACACTTGCTTTTGTTGTAAATCTTCTTTGAGAGAAAAATTGTTCACGGTTAGAAACCTGCTTCACAAAGTCCTCACCTGTCTTCTCTAGAGAGATAATGAGCTTTCACAGTCCCTAGATTTGAGATTAAAAACTGGGAAGAGTTAGCATGCTGGGGATCAGCAAGATTTAAAAATGAATGCCAAAATTTCAACATGGGTTGTTGTCAGGGCCATCTTATCCATTAGGTACTTTAGGCACAGTGCCTAGGGCCTACAAAAAAATTAGGGCCTATGAATACAGGATTTTAAGCCTTACGTAACATCCCTATAATAATATGTCAAGGTGAGGTGGGGAGTTGAATACAAGAGTACCTAGGGTCCATAAAAACCTCTGGCTGCTGCTCATCCATCTGGTTAAATCCATGGTGCCTCTCTCATGTGCTACTGCTTGCCCCAGGTGGGTCCTTTCAAGGCTGCTGCAGAAGCCATTTCCAGAGTCATTTTCTTTCTGCAACTCTTAACCCCTTTGTGCCTTGAATATGACCCTCCTTGTCATATACAGGTGCAGTGTGTAAAACAGCCCTCCTTTAGAAATTTTTCCAAAAAGATGATTAGCTAAGGGGCTGCTGATCATCCCTACCCCACATTATGTAAATTTATGACCATGACTGGCAATGTGGAGCTTAAACAGAACCATATCTGTGAGTCAAAGGGAGAGTGCTCCTCTTGGATGTTCTCCTTCAGTGCCTCTCAGACAGACAGAGAAGCCAAACATGTTTAGAATGTTCCTCCACTCTCCCTGCTGCCTACACAGCATTGTCATGTGGAGGGCAGGAAGGAAGTATGTTGTATGTCAGCTAGTAAATATCAACAGGAGAAGGGGAAAAACGATGAGCAGAGAGATAGAAGGGCAGGGTCACCCTCTAACTCTTTTACCCAGTGATCTTCAATAATCATTATTTATTTAACCTAAGCAATCCTCAACCTCATATACTTTCTTTCCAGTCTCTTCTTCCATTGTGGCTTTGAAGAGATCAGAAACTGTTAAACTAAGAGCATTCTAAGTCCAAATCCAAGCAGACTACTGCAATTAGTCTAAACTATGGCTTACTAAAATTGACCAACTTCAGTCTTTGGTTTCTAAAACTTTGTTGCTATGTGGCTTCAAATAGAACGTATTTTTTGGTGACCCTGTCCTAGAGTTTTCTTGTTGAGAATTATTCAGAGGAAGTTTACCATTCCCTTTCTCTTAGGCTGAAAGAATGCAACTTATCCAAGACCACCCTCTAGGTTTCTGTAACTGAGTGGGCATTCAAACCTCAGTCTCTTGGAAGTGTAGTCCAATACTCAAATCACTCCATCAGCCAGCTCTCTTACAAAACTAGTGTGTTTCAATAAACAATAGCTAAAATGGGCCACAGTTTGTAGAAGGAAAGTGGCTTATTTGGCTCATAAAACATCCCCATCCAGTAGAGCTGCTTCAGCACATTTCTCCCAACAGAATCAAATTGCTATTTAAAACCGGGAAAGATTTTGTAATGAAATGAGCTCTGGTTTGTTGCACAACAAGCTTTTACATGGAAGAGGAACTTGTTAGAAAACTGCCAAAATTTTACAAGGCACAGGAGCACAACTCTGAAGATGGGCAAAGTTTTACATGGCACAGGAGTACTGGTTGGCAGACGCTAAGAATCTGACTGCTTGTATGCTGTTGCACTGAGACCCCTACTCATTTTCTTTTGACTCTGCTCTCTGCCTTGAGCCCTTCTCACTGCTGGAATGTCCAAAACCCCTTTCAAAATTAGAATTTGATTCCAGGCAAAAAGGATTTTGTTTCTCTCCCTGGAATCCCCATTTCTAGAGTTCAGAAGAAACACTAAACTTTGTTCAATTAGATCAGGGCTGAAAATGCTACATTAGCTCACATCCATGAAAGAGAAAGAAAAGTATATATGCCCAAGAGTCATTCATGTGACAATAACACATAGGAATAACAAACCATAATGTATTGTTACATTAATATGTAGTCAGTGAAGGAGAGGGGTGTTATGTTGCCAGGGATGTTGGCACGATCCATCAGCCCAATCTGACATTTTTCTAGGGAAGACAGGGACTAGGCAGCACAATAAAAGAAGAAGAACATACCAACATGTCCTTAAGAAGGAATTAGAGTGTGACCCTCACCCAGCAGTCCCTCCTTTTATTGGGTTCTTTTTGTAACAGACTAGGAATTGTGGTGGGTCAGAAGCTCAGGAACATTTCCCAGAAAGGAAATGGGAAAAAGATGATCAAGCATGCTGGAGTCCATCATATCTCACCAGAATTTGTCATCTTCTGAAAGGACAGAGAGGATGACGGTAAGACTTGAATTTCAGTTCTTCTGACAGCTAGAAGGATGGAGCTGCTCTTATGTAGCACTGAACTGATTGTGCCCCAGTTTTTCTCTGAAATTTTCTGTATCTTGTTATTCTTACATCTCTGACTATCAAGCAAACCTAGAAGGGACTCTAGTGCACTAAAAGTTGTGGAAGCAGAGGGCATTAAATACTCTATGATGGAATATTTAAAATCTGGACAAGCCAGCACAGAAAGTGGGAACCATTCTATGAATTGATTTTTACCCGTATCACCAGTCACGTCAGTGTTACATGGCAAAAGGGATTTAACTCTACCCACAGGCTTGGTCATTCTGTGTTGAAAAGTAGCTCTTAAGACTGTTTGGAACATGCCCTAGAGCAGAGATTTGAAGAAGACTAATCGTTGCCACTTTCTGCTTAGTATTGGTTGTTTTCATTTTCACTGCTGACCTAAGGTGCTAAAACACTGCCTTTCACTGCTGCTCATCACATGAACCCCATCATAAACGCACACTCTCTCCTGATAGCCTTCACTTCCCTACAAATAACTCTGTGAAATCAGTCACCAGCCAGGTTTGGCCACATGATTTCCATCTAGCAGCTTTAGAAAAGTGTAGCAGGTCTATTAACCACCTTGCTACGCAGCCTTCCTCCGTTACATATGTGGAGCTATGCTGGTCAGCTAGCAGGCAGTGGGTATGCCTGCAATATCCTTGTTCCTGCCTGTGCTTTGCAAATCTATCCATCCATCCCCAAGTTGACCTACATCCATGTTTCTGACAACAAAGAATTGGAATTCCTTATCTGAATAGCCTTCGCCTAAGTAGGGCCTAAACAACCAAAAGGCATCAGATTTTGTCTGCTCTTGGGAGCTAAGCAGTGTCAGCCCTGGTTAGCATTTGGATGGGAGACTGACAAGAAATATCAGGTGCTATAAGCTGTTTTTCTGAGGAAGGAACTGGAAAAAAACATTACTGAGTCTTCCTTACTTAAGAAAACTTTAAGAAATCAATGGGGTTTGCCATAAGTCAACAGGCAACTTGAAGACACATACACATACCAGTCAGGGAGTGGAGGTGGCACAGGGAAAATAGAATTATTTATATTAAATAGGAGCATCTTTTGTGAAGAGACACCTGAAATATAATTTATCTAGCCTATTGGGATGGTATGTTTGGCCTATACAGTGTGAGCTCAGGCATATCTAAGGTAATTATTACCCTAATCATTGTTCCCTGTCATTCTATTTGAAACCTGGTTCTCCTGTATTCAGAAAAGTAGTGGAATGCCAATGTACTCTTTTGCACCATTACTGATTTTGTATTTCAGTGGTATTTGTTCCCTTGTTTACTTTCTCACGCTTGCATTATGGAAATAGCATTTACACCACCCAGTTTGCTCTGCCTCCTGCTCTATGCTTGCTAAAGAAGGAAGGAAGGAAGGAAGGAAGGAAGGAAGGAAGGAAGGAAGGACGGAGAAAGAAAGGAAAGAAAGAAAGAAAGAAAGAAAGAAAGAAAGAAAGAAAGAAAGAAAGAAAGAAAGAAAGAAAGAAAGAACAGGAAGCTCTAACTGTGCAATTAGAAAGGGTGCTTAAGATCAGGAAATAAAATAGCAACCCTTAATTAAAACAATTCAACCAAAATACTTAGATTTAAACTTAAACCCACTTATCTCCAGTAACAGAGTTGAAGTGCCCTAACCCCAACCTTTCAACATCATTTAACAGTTAGATTGCCTGTCTAGAAATCACTTTGTCTGGGCCACAGGAATGAGAGAGCAAATGACAGAACAGTAGAGAAAGAATATGGAGCCGGCTCACTAATATGTGTCAAGAAACAGAGCCTTGACTGTGGGTCCTAATCCACTCCCACTCAATTCAGATTCTCATTTCTTGAAACTCAGGACTCAGTTTCTCTGCCAAGCTGTATTGGGAAAGGGCAATTTGCTGAGCTGAGAGAAGGAGGGGTGCTTTTCCAATTAATTACTCAAGGCAGCTGCTGTTACTTCAGCAGGGCTTCCAGCCACATGTTTCCCATCACAAACCAAGGTCTAGAACTCCAGCTGGAAGACATGCAGATAATTTTCAGGAGAAAAGTTGTTGGCTTTCCTACTTTTCCCCTGAAGATTACCTCTCCCAGTGCCACCTTGTCAAGGAGAAGTAGGTGGAGGTGGAGCCTCCTAAACAGACATCAGTCTAAAGCCCCACTTAAAAATAACCAAATTATTACAGGGAAGGACTGATAATGTACTTTCTGGACTGAAAATAAGATGCCAGTTTTAATAAAGGCTAATCAAATCCAGCTTTCTGTATTCCTTTTACATCTTTCAAATGCACTAACCATGCTGATTCATAGGAGAGGTCCAAGTAAAAGTTTTAATGGAAGATGTAAAAGCAAAATGCATGGAGCTTCTAAGTGCCCACATTGTTGCTAATGTCAGTTCTATTTAGTTCACGTGCAAACTATTCAGTTAATGGACATCCCAGTGAAACTGCTGCCCTTCTTTCACATAGTGACATTTTATCACAGCAAGAAGCCTCTAAAATTAACATTGCTACAAAATTAACAGTTATATGAGCCAGAGGGTTGGGACCAGAGGGTTTGCTAAGCCTGGAAACACAAGCAAATGTCTCCTAAAGAAGCTTAATAGTTCGTTAACTGTCAGCTCATTGGAAGGGCTCCTTTAGTGGCGTAGCTTGGAGTGCATGGAGGAGGGGGTGGGCAGGGCTACATCATGCAGGGGCGGCAAGGAGCGGCAGTGCGCAAAAAAAATTGACACCAGGGGCACACTGCCTCCATCACACACACCCCATCCCTACATGACTGGGCTCCTTCATTTCACTGAGGAAGCAGATACCCTAAAGTTTTTCACTGGGAGAAGGGCAACAATTTTCTGATTTCTCTCTTCAATCCTCAGTACCCCTCTCATACTGCTCCAAAAAATCCTGTGACTGTGGTAGATCATAGGTGGTAGCATAAGGGGCTGCAGGGAAAGCTGTGAAAATCTATTAGAGTTACAGCAGTTTGTATTCTCTTTCGCATCTAGCCACCTAGAGTTATTAGACAGAATTTGTTTTAAACAGAGGCTGGATGGCCATTTGCTGGGGTTGCTTTGAGCACATGTTCCTGCATGGCAGGGGGTTAGAATTAATTGCTGTTGTAGTCTCTTCTAACTGTATGGTTCTATGACCACTTCATGATCCTTTAAGGAGGAGTAGGAATCATTTGGCCCTCCAGATTGGTTAGACTGCAGCATCTGATATTCCTTACTATTGCCAAAACTAGCTACAGCTACTGCAGCTCACAATCTAACAATATCTGGAGGCCTGCAGGATCCACACACACACATACACACACCTTGCTTTAAGATGTAGTAATTAGGTCTGTGGTAGCAAATCATAGGAAATAATCTGTGTTTAAATATTTAACATTCTCTTGTCTTCAAAGCAAAGGAGAGAAAGTTAGTGCCACAGCAGATAACACTGACATGTTAATGGCTGGGTTTGTTCTACCTTGAGTCCAGGTCCTAAATATTCAAGCCACGTTTCTACCTTGAGTCCAGGTCCTAAATATTCAAGCCATTCACAGTTATCCTAGGATTTGGAAGGATTTGAGGGGATAGAGAGAGCTGGTTTCACTGAATTAATCTTTGTTAAGGATTTTGGCAAATTATGAGGAAGGGATCATCCACTATCCCAACACTAACATGAAGAGAGAAAGAGTAAATCTCTAATCAGACACAATAAACATGCCCAACAATGGGTAGAAGAAGGGACATAGGACTTCTGCACTTTTAACAGCTATGTAGAAGAAAGAATTTCAATAAATATAACATGCCCCAAAAGCCACACATTGGTGGTTACTCCTTTTTTGGCTGGATTTGGGCACAGAAAAAACTTTGACATTTCTAGTTACACATGTTCTTTTAAATTATATTCCTGTGACATGCAATTTAACTGAGGGTCAATGTTGTTTGATCCTTTTACAGTCACCAAAAGATCTATATTCCAAAGGCTGGAAAGAAAAGCATTCATCATATTTTCAATGGTCAGAAGATCTTACCAGTTTTAGCTAAATGTAAATGTATATTTTATAGACATCAGCTTCAAGGAAATCTATATTTGAAAATACAGTCAGTTTATATCAATAGCCCATGTGCCTTTCCATCCCTTTGATCTTTCTTTTTTCCTTTCTCTCTTTCTTTTCCAATTCTTTTTCTTTTTTTTCCTTTTTTTTTCTTTTGTAATCATAATTTTTCAATCCATTTTGTAATGAAAAGTAGACAAATTTCATCTTCTTTTGCATCTGACCATCCCCAAATGGGGCAGTTCATAATAGTAATACACCATCCCCCAGCAGCCAGGGTGCTGAACTCAGAGAGAACAGGGAAACGAGGAGAGCTGCAGATGATATCATTCCTCCTTTCCCTGCTAATGAAAAAAAAAAAACCAGTGCTTCAAGCCCAAGAGCCCTGATGCTGCTCACAGTTCTGGTCACCACTGATGCCAATCCATCCCCACTACTGAAAAAAATAAAGAAGTATTTGAGGCAGAGGCATTCCACTTGCACCTCAGATCACTCACACCTCCCCAAAGACTGCTGTATCGGTCTGATGGACTTAAAGCTTCAGTTCTCATTTTATAAAATATTAATATTAATTACTTATAACCCTGATAGGTAGGGCTACTATGAGTACATATGTCCCAAGCACAAACCAGCAAGTGCTCGCTGCAGCAGGTTGATGAGTAAGAGTGGTTGAGTAGTCAGTCTAGTCTGAGTCAAGATACAGGGAGAACCACAAGAGTGGTCTTTAGCCAGTCCTAATGTTGTATCAATATCTCAGAAGCCCAGGTACATAAGCCAGCAAAGAGTACACAGAACAGCCCCAAATGTAGTCAGTCCAGGGTCAAAGAAGAAACAGGAATGCAACAGACAACTAGATAAGACAGTTGTCAGTGCTGAGGCTGGGGAGGAACAGCCATGATATTTATGACCAGCTCCTTCAAGGCCACAGGTAGGTCATGAGGTCATTAGTGTGATGAGGTCAGCATTTGTTACTTAAACTGTGGCTTCCTTCTCCTTTCCTCATTCAAGTCCTCCAAAGAGTGTTGTATGACAACACATACAACAAAATAAAGACTAAAGAATTCCACACATGCTAAAAAGTGTTTGCAACACACTGATTTTGTTGTTGTTATGTGCCTTCAAATAAATGCTGACTTATAGAAACCCTCTCCTGGCAAGGTTTATTCAGAGGAGATTTGTCACTGTTTGTTGTGCCTCCCTCTGGGATAGCAGCCCTACAAGAGTGTTTGGGGAGGGGCTTGGCGCACTTGCAGCTTAGGCGGTACCTCCTTAGCCATTGTCAAGATAAGGCAAAGAGTAAACTCTTGTCACCCCCTGGAGGCAACATCTATCTCCCACTCTGTGGAAAAGACATCCGAGGCAGCTCAGAGACTCTTTCTTGCTTTCCAGACCTTTGGAATGGGACCTTGCCTCTTCTTCTCCATGTCTCTCTGCCTATCTTGGTTTTCCCAGTGACTGACTGATTCCTCAGCTTCTTGACCTCTGCACTGCTAATTACCACAGAGCTTCTCTCCTGTCCCAGTGATTACAATGCTGCATTGCTCTGGGGATGAGAGACTGTGAGTTGCCCAAGGACACCATGGCTGAGCACGGATTTGAACCCTGGTGTCCCCAAGTGCCAGTCGACCTTCAGACTATTATACCAGATCAGGTGCACTGAAACACTGCCAGAGGTTCATACCCCACCAGCTGTCTAATAGGATCTCGGCCATAACAAACAGGAAGTGAGGTATGTATAAGGCAGTTGAAGACTGCTGTGCTAGACACATGCAGCAGGAAGCAAGAATTCAACTGAATAAACTTCTAAGGAGACATATTTAGGAACAGGTTGATATAATTATCACCAAGCTAAATGCAAGTGAATGAAAGCACAAAATAAAACCCTGGTCCAAAGCTGTTGTAGAGAACCTGTTCCATTTAAAAACTCAAAAACCAGCAGCAAGATGTGCCTAGAATATCTTATTTGCCTTTTTTTGGTCATGTTTGCGTTCTGTTGGTGCAGCTTTTTTCAAGAAAAGTATTTGAAATGAAGGTGTTGCCACATTTCAACCCAATTAATAGAAGCATGTTGCTCTTCAAGAAATGACATGGCTGTTGACCTCAACAGTTCTCTTTCCACTAATGCTCTTCCACAGCTGCTCACATTTTTACATAGTTATCATAGTCTCTCCTTCTGAGCATCAGTGTGATGTGGTTGTTTCTAAACCAGAACAGCTGCTGGTGCCAGTCCTCTTGCAAGTGCTCAATCCAAGGTTATAATCAAGATATCTTCTGCTAAGAGCTGTTTAAAGATATTTATCTTTGTTCTAGAGGATGCTAGGACAATAAACCAGTCAATACAAAGACTAATGGCTAGGTGTAATTCAGGCATTCAAAGGCTCATAAATATTGATTTGTAGATCCAAGTGTCATGGCTGCCATCTGCTATGCCAATAGTAATTGAAACACTGTAAATATTTATGTTTAGGCTTTTCTCTCTTTTGGAGAATTTGGATAAACAATAATGTGAATAATTATGTATTCAGATGTAAATGCTTTGTAACCTATTGATCTAGAAGTCTGGAGATGATGAACAGTGAGAAGGAGAAAGCTCAGTCATGCTTGGAAAAGTTCCAGCTTGTGCACAAGTTTCTAGGGCCAGCAGAGACACCCACACACAAATTTCAAATCTCCTTCACATCAGACCACAACACAAGCAAAGCATCAAATCTGCCACCATATTCTGTTTTAGAAAGACTCTAGCAGCAGCTTTTATGATGATTAATAGGAGATGGTACACAAAATTGCCCACAGGCGAAACCCTAATGTACAACTATCAATCAATTACTGACACCATAGCAGAGTTCTACAAGGCATATCCAACCCATGGGTCATCTGCTGAGCACCTGGTCAGGCATATGTACAATCAAAAGCCATGAAAGACACACTTGTCTGCTATTTAATATTCAGAGTAGAGAGCCTTTGTGCTTTCTCCGCAGCTCAATCTGGTTCTTATTTCTCGCTTATAAACATCCCCAAGGTAGTAAGGAATTGATCTGCTCATGGATTCTCTGTAGAAAAGCATCTCTGGAATGGTTAATATCCAAACACTTCCACAGAGAATTATATACATTTACACTAAAGAATATGATGAAATTGCTGGCAAAGAGTTTTCTCCCACATACTTCTAGGGCACAGCCAGATGTCTACATCAAACGGGTCTTCTGTGCTTTGCTGGATTGTTCCTCAAGTTCCAAACATACTCACACGTTTTGACACCACACTGAAGATCTACACTTGCTACTTTTTCATTGATTATACACATGTGTGTATACACACACACAATCAATGCAAATGTGATGGAGTGAAATGAAAAGTATTTGTTATTTATTCATTTATTGGATTTATTCTCACCCTTGTCCCAAAAAGTAAAGTCAAGCAAGCTTGCAGTAATATTGAAAAGTAGAATTAAAAGTTCCTATTGAAATCAAAATTTCAATAGGATTATATTACAAGCATAATTTTAAATAATTGAGGGTAACAATCTGAAAATATGTAATTAAGAGAAATGCAGGATCCAGCTGCTAACAAGAGCTTTCTTCAACAACTGGTCAGTTACCAAAGTTGCCATTGTGAGCCTTCAAGTCACTTCCAACTTATGGCAACCATAAGGCAAACCTGTCGTGGGGTTTTCTGGGGCTGAGAGTGTGTGATGCACCCAAGGCCACCCAGTGGGTTTCCATGGTCACATGGGGAATCCAGCCTTGGTCTCCAGGGTCATAGTCCAACACTTAATCATGCTGTCTCTTTGCCAAAATTAGCCTCCCTGAACAAATGAAGCCCGTACATATCAGTGGAAGGACTACCAAGAGGGAGACAACCTAGCCTCCCTTCTGTTGTCTTTGAGCAGATCTGGTAAAGGCAGCAATGTCATTGCTTTGTGACCTATGCTAGGTGGACAAGAGGAAGAATACTGAGTAGATATGAAAAGAAAATTACTTCTAATCCACATCACTGTTGCTTGCTTTTAACTCAAATTCTATTCTGTTCTATTTCTACATTGATCTGCCAAAAATTAATATTTTGAAAGCATAATCTAAAGGGGCCTTTCAATAATATTTGGATGTATGTTTTCTCTCAAAGTTCATGATTAAATGTACAATTGGGTACATTTAAAATGTTCATTGTAACAAAGAAGTGCAAAATCCCATGAAAAGCCCGATTAGACTGAGTAATTCCATTGCAGAATTCACAGATTCCTCAAGAACCCCTGATGCTCAGCCTGCAAAGATAGCATCAGCACCTAGAAAATGACACTGACTAGTCATAAGGCAAAGCTGGGTGACACACCTTGACAATTTCACACATTCACAACCTGGGTATGTACATGCTGGCTACTTCCTATGAAATGGACAAGTTGTTTTGATGCGCCTTCAGGCTGACTTCAACTTATGGCAATCATCTTATTGGAATTTCTTGGCAGGTTTGCCACTGACTATTTCTTAAGCAGCGTGTGGTTTGCCCCAGGTCATGCATGGCTCAATAGAGATTCAAGCCCTGGTCTCCCAGAGCCCTAGTCCAACATTCAAACCATTATCTGACTTTGGCTCTTGACAACAGACTTCTCTCAAGAGATCAACCTTCAGACCTTTTACATAGGCAAAGCTTCTATCTCAAGAAATCCCCTATAGAGAGGAAGATAAACTTAGGCTAAAGTAGTGCTTCTCTTGGTATTTGATGTGAGGTATCAGCATTTTTTTTCCCTAACATGCCAGGGAGCGGTACCATATTTGTGTCCATTTGGCTGCAACTGTTTCTTTCTCTCCTGGAAATTCACTGTGCACTCAGCAGTCAATGACTCATGGACTAACACTGGTCCAAGGACTACACTTTGAGTAGCACTGTTGTAGAATATGATTCTAAGTGCCTGTGTGAGAAGCACACAGCTGATCCCCCATATCAGATATCCTGGAAGTACTACTCTAGCTATATAACAATGACTGGAGTGGAAGAGAAGTGTTTTCCTGCAGCAGCAATATACTAATGTTTAAAATGCTGAGAAACTATAATGTCCTGTCTCAAAAATGTTTGACAAAGGCAAGAGGAATGGATCCTGCACTACTAATAAACAACAGCTGCACATATATTGTTCTATAAATTGATCGTCTTGGGACAACTCATAACGTCTATTAAACAAGAAGCCTCTACTTCCTTTGAGAAAAAAGATTAGGACTAATTGATGGTGTTGTATGCATTCAAGTCACTTCCATCTTATGGCAACCCTAAGGCAAACCCATCACAGGGTTTTCTTGGCAAGATTGGTCCAGAGGGGGTTTGCCTTTGCCTTCCTCTAAGACAGAAAGAGTGTGACCTGCCCAAGGTCAACTAACAAGTTTCCATGGCCAAGCAAGGATTTCAATGTGGTCTCCAGAGCCATAGTCCAGTGTTCAAACCACTATACCATGCTGGCTCCCATTGGAACGACTACACATATGAAATCTTTGTGCAAGTGTTTTAAACCAGGCATGCACTTATCACAGCTAGTATAAATCACAACTTTTTAAGTTATCTGATGTGGGGCACTGGTAAAATATTTATACCATTGGCTACAATTGTTTCTTTCTTTCCTGGAAATTCTCCAGAGACTGGCATCAGTCTACAGACCACCAATTTGAGTGGCACAGAGATAAACACAAGTCATAGCTTCACTCCCCTTCCTAAGTGGATGAAGGTTCTCTCTGGACCTGACTGGAAAATTAGAGAGCAGCCCTTTACAGTAATTAGTTGCCAGGCCTTGTACAAATTGTGCATTTATTTATGATAATAACAACAAATCAATACAACTAGAAAAGGATAAAACAAAACAAAAAGAAAGCAAGAGCACAGTAAATGAAGCATCACAAACATTGATTTTAAATTTAGCTCTATCCAAAAACGGTACCACAACACCCTTTTAATAAATAGCACAATTGTCTTAAAGAGACAAGAACCAAACTTCTTGCTGATGTGATGGTGCAGCATACAATGAATCTTGGTTGGTTACTGATGAAATAAAAGGAGAGCAAACTGTCACAATTGGTCTTTTTTTCAGTTCTCCTCTAACCATCCAGATGATACAAGTAAGTTTTTCTACAAGAGCAATTCCCTGCCCATAGTCCAACCAGTGTCAGAATGGAAGCACCTTTAGTGTTTTCCATATTCTTATGATTTTTAACTGTGCAGACCACAGCAATACAGCAATAAACTCTTTGTGTGAAACATATGCATTTCCCCCTTACGAATTGTGTATTTCTGACAAGCCCAAAATTTATACCAGCCTTTGCTGTAAAGCCAGTGGTAACATTGTCCCACCTCTCACTTCTCACAGATAATATATTGTTTTATAAGTATCTGAGGTGCTAATAGACATTGTCATTCAGATGTCCATCCAGTAAATAACTTTGCTCTGTGCACTGTAATAGACGTTGCTATCCTTCTGTTACAGAATTTGCCATTATTTTTAAAAATGCAGTTAGTTTCACCAAGAAAATTGGCTTTCTAAAGGCCACTGCTTTACAAGCTTTGAATGTTTTTTCCTATTTGCTCTTGCAATCCAGAGAATGTAATTTCTACCTTCTAACTGTAATACAAAGTCTCTCATCATTCCTAACTGTCTTAACTTTGCCTCTTCCTCCATTCTTTCACAATAAACCATATTTCTTTCTTCATCTACACTCTCATATGAATATGTCTCTACCTAGACTGCAGATTCAAGCTGACAGTCAAAGGTGTTTCATTTTTTATGGGAAGCAATTCAATTCAATTTATTTCAATTCACTCTGTAAATATATCTTAAGGGTTTTGAAACCAAGGGGAAACATGCATTTCAATCCTTTTGGTGTGTTTTTTTTTCTTCATGCAGTTATATTATTTGATTTTGGTGTCCTGCATTGTTTGGAAAATCAAATGTACAAAAACAGATTGAAAGAAGAAGGAAATTTGCATGAATACATTTTACTAATTGCTAAAGCCAGGAGAACAAAAAGAGTACATGAAGATTTCCCCCGAGAGTTAGAGAGTAATCTCTTTTTCATCTACCTTATTACTCTGAAAGATTGGACTCTAAAGGGAGTCTCTCTAAATCTGAAGTTATATTAAATCATTATGCAGAGTTGTTGAATTCTGTATGAATTTTAAAGCTGCATTTCTGATTCCAAGTGGATGAAAGCCTATGTACTTCACTATACGATCAATGCACTACAAAGGTTTTGGTTATCAGATCAACAATAATCGTGAAAGTCTTTCTAGTTTATGAGGTCTGGTGAAGTAGTTGGAAGTATTCAGGAAGAAAAAGCAGTCCAGAACTATCCATAAGTCAACAACTGGGAAAAAATGACCTTAGAAAATCTTTATAGCTGCAATACTACCACATGTTTCTCAGGAGTACGTTCTATTACGAATTACTTTGAATAAAACAATGTACATAAGATTGCTATAAGAGATGTTCTGGGCCACGTGATTGAAAAGCATTGCTAGGTCTTTTGCAAATACCACTATTATAAGAAAAATGTATTTTTATAAATAAACTAATAATAAATAATATTGATAAACAATATTATAGATCAATTATTACTAATATTTATTATAAAGGATATCTATTTTCTTTACTGTTTCAGAATGATGTTCACTTCTTACGGTTAACAAAATATATGGTGCATTGTAGAATATAAGAACAAGAAGACACTTCACACCCTGTCTACTGGAGTTTATAATCTGAATTTTGGCAATGTGGGAAACAGCAGAGTCAGAGAGAAAAGAAAAGCTAGAAACAGAGCAGCAAGGTAGTAATGGAAGAAATCATCCAGATGTAGTTATAGGTACATAGGTTTTCTCCCAGTCAGGAATAATGACAAAACTGTTAAGCCAGTTTTTCAGAACTTGCACTACTGGTTCACGAACATTCTGTCTACCGGTTAATGAATCTAGATTCATCTAGATCCAAAATGTTTTCTGAGGATCCCCTCAAAGGTCTTTCAGATGTTTTGGTCTTCAGCTTCTGATCATTGGGTATGTTGACTGAAACATCCAGAAGCTGAAGTCACAAACATCTGAAAGACTGAAGACGTACAACTATTTCTCTATTTTACTGTATGTCAAGCTACCTGATGTGAAAGACTGGCAATTTTTTACCCAGAATACCAAGCATCAATAACATAGCTGTCCCTACAGGCTTTAATTGTTTATTTCTTTCCTGGAAATCTACCAGGGAGAGGCACTAGTCCATGGATAACCACCTTGAACAGCTCTGCTCTAGGATACGTCCAACCCACCTAATCCTTCAGTATCAGCACTGGAAAATAAGAAGAAGCCAGAGAGAAAGCTACTCTAGCTATGACTGCAGATTTTGCATTATGCTTTCTTGGACCATTCCTTCAGTCCACAAGGACCAGGATTTAAAAGTAACTAGTTACAAATAAATAGTTGCCTGCAATTAATTGCTTTCCCAATAATAAAAAGGTAACTACATTACACATGACTGTGACTTAATGGCAGATATTGCCACTCCTTTATCTTCACTAGCTTTAGGTTTATGATTACAAATGTGTCATCATACCCAACAGTGGTGGAGAAATACCACATCATTCAAGCACTGGTTTGTGCTGCTGGATGAAAAACATTCAGACTTTCTCAACATAACTACAAAGTAGCTGTTCTAGTTACTTTTGAGAAACAGGAGAGTAAATAGCCACTTTGATAATCTGCAGGCACAACAAACTACTTGGGGAGTCTTGAAAATGTCACTGTCACTAACTGTTTTAAATGGCAGCTTTCCACCGTCTGATTCAGACTTGCAGCAGTCAGTGTGAGCACACGCAGTGCCCTCGTAGGAATTGCAGATGCCATGTGCTGATTCATCAGAAGCTGACATTCACAATTACCTTTGTTCTGGCAGCTCTCGACTGAAAATAAGTGGGACGTTGCATCCAGTATCGTCACCCACTTCCAGGCAAACTCCATTGCTCCTGATGGCTGAGAGTGTAAATAGTTCACCTTTCCATTCAGCTGTAGGTCTTTCCTTCCTTTGCACTTAAAAACAATGTAAAGGGTACCAAAAGTATTTGTCCATTGAACTCATTGATCCATTCAACTCTTTTAAATTGCAGTTATGCATGTAATGATTTAGGCCATCTCTTCCCAGCTCCTAATTGCCATACCCCTGACCATCTTTCTTTCCTTTCTCAAACATGCAATCAACTGTCCCATTTCAGGTCCACACCCTCCAATTGTCTCAGTTTGGAAGGACAGTTTGGAAGGACATTCCTGATTAATCTACTGTCTTCCCGTTTTTTTCAGCTACTTTTGAAATGTCCCAGTTTCTCTCTCCTCCTCCCACTTTCCCCCTTGGTCTTCAATTTACTTCATTTGCTGCAAACAAAGTTGAAAGTACAAAAACAGTTTTACTCAATTACCTCAATAATGGGGAGAGGAGGAGGAAAGTCTCCAAGTCTCAAGTCAAGTCTCAAATCTCTACTTTCAAGTCTCAAGTCCTTGAAGATACTTTCAAGTCAAGTCTGGCAGCCAACTTTATACCCCAACCATAGTCAGTTTTAACAATTTAAGTAGAATCGGCCCTCCACGTTTACAATTTTGCCATCTACAGCTTCAGAGGTAGGGAACAGGATCCTTCTTACTTACCATTTCAGAAGCTGGAGGATTTTTCAGAAGTGAGGAATAAGATCTTTCTTACTCCCCATTACAGAAGCTTCAAAAGCTTTAGAAGGAAGGATCCTTCCTCATCAAGCCTGCTACCTAACACATTTGCTGTTCGCCTTTGAGAAATGCACCAGGCACTTTAGGGGCGAGTTTTGTCTTTTGGTCTTAGGAAAAATTTTAGCAGGCCCCTCCAATATGCAGCAGGGACAGGTTGCCAGGCAGACCTCAAGTCCACCCCAAGCCCATTGCCTAAACTTTTTGCTGTTCCTCTCTGAAAAATGTGCCCACACTTTGGGCTTGAGACAGATCTTCATGTGACCAGTAGGCAACAAGAGATGGAAGCGTTGTTCAAAGTCTTGAAGTTTCTGGATGGAAGTTTTTAAGCAGAGGCTGGATGGCCATCTGTTGGGAATGCTTTGATGGGTGTTCCTGCATAGCAGAGGGTTGGACTCAGTGGCCCCTGGGGTCTCTTCCAACTCTATGATTCTAAGTGTTATGTTATTGAACCAAGGGCAGCAAGTCAGTCACTAAAAATATACCAGTCTTGACTCAAGTTGAGTCTGTACATCATTCATTGCTGAGTCAAGTCACTGAAGTGACTTAAGTCCAACTTGAGTCCAAGTCAGTCAACTCAAATCTGCACTGCTGGGCATTAAAACATATCAAACTCCAAGCCAACCTCCCCCAACTTCACCAAAAGCAATTTCATTGTATTTATGCTGCTGTCTTTGATGCAAAAGCCTGTACTGAGGAAACTAGGTGGATATCATAGTTTCTTTTGTGACTGCTTTCCCAACCCATTATGGCAAAACATAGCATGAAAAGAGGGTTCACCTGGTTTCAGTAGGGACTGAGCCTAGGGAAGGTGGAGAGCAGAGATAAAGAACAGTTGGACAGAAACAAGAGGCTTGTTTCTGAGGTTGCCTCAGATGAGCTATTCCACAGGTAATTGTTTTCACTGACAGGTAGAACTGACCTTGGCTGCTACGTACCTTTGCTGGGGGACAAAATGAGAAGAGCACTCCCCTTTGCTCCACCTCAGGCTGTAAAAAGCTGAGCTGAAGCATGTTTAGAACTGAGGTATGTGAGAGAAAGACAACATAGTACTTTGAAGGTGTAGCTATCAGCTTAGTCAACTTTTCTTTTTCTTCTTCCTTACCCAAAAATAAGTGTGGAACTCACAGTTTTGATCAGGAACCTTGGGGTTGTGGAGGGGGGCATCCAAATCATGGAGCAAATGGTTCAAACAGGATCCTGTTTGCTGGTATGCACATCCATCACTTCAGCTGCAAAGTTTGGAGAAAACTGCTGGCTCACAGAACAGCAGGGGAGCTGCTACAAGCCTGTTTTTTATATTACATTTTGTTTTCAGCCATTCAGGAATACACATTCCATCAAGACAGGTCTCTTTTATTACACTCTTTCTTCTTCCATAGAGGAATATACATTCCGTCAAGATAGTTTTCTTTTATTTCCCTTCCATTAGATGACTGCTGCAGTGGTTAAGTGACAACTGGATAAACAGAAACCATCTCCAGGACCCAGAGAGATTAGGTTACATAACCTTTTTATTTATTTAGAATGATATCAAAGTTATTTCTTATCATTTCTCAGGTACACTGTGCTCAGGAATAAATTAAACTGACAATTCAACAAGGAAGAAGAGTCTTTCTCTCCTCCCCTCACCCCAGTTTCTTCCCCCTGGCTAATTTTCTCCCTATATATTCCCACTCTATTATTAGGAGAAGAACAAGCTTTAGGAAATCGGGATAATTCTGCATCCGCAGCACCCGTTGCTAGAATGTGTAGTCAAAGTGGTCCATCTATCGGTCTGTCTAGGCTATGACAAGACAAAGTCAAAAGTACAATGAGGCCTTCTTTACATAATCACTTGCTGATGTGGACAAATATAGTGACAGCTGTGCCCTTTTAGGGTAAGATTTGTGCAAAAGTCAAAGTCATGTAAATAACTCCCCCCCTCCACCTGTCCCCTTCTGTTTCTCTGCCAGTCCATTCCAGGTAGGAAGCCCAATGAGTCCATGGCAGTCTTAGGCCTGGACAATTAATATATTCTGGGACCAAATGGTTAGCAGCTCTTGAAATTACAATTGCAGAGGACTACACTTACCTAGATGAGTGTGGGTCATCACATTTGCACCTTCTCTAGGAATTGTAAAACATGTAGATCTTGGTTTACACACTTTTGCTCTGTCTCCAGTCAAACACTATGCCCCCCCCCCAAAAAAAGGTAAGGGAAATGTGCATGAAATGGAGGCTTAACACAGAAATCATTCAACAAAATACATTTCATGCAATTCCCCTTTTAAGGAACAAACTTCCCCTTGCCCTACATTGTTTGGCATGAACTAGAGCAATCTGGCACCTGCCAGATGTGTTGGGTTACAACTCTCAAACCCTTCTGCCATCCAAGTTGAGTGAGATATGATGGGAGTTGTAGTCTAATACATCTGTAATGCATCAGGTTGGGGACAGTGGATCTAGAGTGTTCACTCACTTCATACAGAGCACCGGCCAGGACTTTCAGGACTCACCATGGCCTTACAATCCTAAAACATACCCAATACTTTGTTTGTGGTTGAGCATTAAAAGAGAAGGATGATAATGGTGAGCGAAGTACTTTTCAAGGAAATTTACTTGCAGTTTGTGATCCTTTTACTGAAGAACATCTGAGAAAATGCTGCAGAACCATGAAACAAACCTGGAAAGCCAACAAACAAGAGAAACAGAATGTCCAATAAATACCTATTGGTTCCTGTACGTGATTCACTATAGGCAGAAGTTTGCCACTGCTGACTACAGCAAAACAAAAAAGTCTCTGGAAAGACACCAGATGTTTCCCTGCTGCAGATCCATCAGTATGAGAATCTCTTGGCTATCATATCTCACCCATTATAGGTATGTGACATAATCTGGAAGAAATCCCCAGCAATATCAATAATACTTATTTCCAAGTAAGTGTGCTTAAGACTGGAGTCAAGGACACGGAAAGCTGCAAAGTTAATTCTCATGGCAACTGAGAGGAATTAAGGCTGTCTCAACATTAAACGTTTATTATTATAAATTCCCCATTCATTACACATTAATAGCCTAATAAAACATTTAAAAGAGTGTCAGTGTTTGTTCTGCTGGTGTTAAAATTTAGAAATAAGACAGATGAAGCATTAAGACAATGCTGATGTAAAAGCTATATACGAAATTGCTCTTTTAAATAGACTTTTTTTTTCCTTCCCAGGAGAGACATTACAATCCTGGAACCAAGCATAGCTCCATGGTATTGTCAATTAAGATTTTAACACAAAGTCTATATAGAGATTGGCTGAAAGAATTCATAGGCCTGAAACATTAAATTTCAGTCAGCGATGACTTTGTCTGCCATACTATCAGCTTTCTACCACATATTGCATTATAAGTCAGAGGTACTTGTATATTTTGTCTACAAAGTATTCCATCCAAATTTTTTTCCTCATTACCTCAATATGCATGTCTTCACCAAGCTTTCAAGATCCCCCTTCCCCATGAGCCTGCTCTTGTGGCAATTATCCTTTACTTGCTGTATCTCTATCCTGAGATGTCCCACAGCTGTTAACAGCCATCCTCTAGTGGTATGTTTTCTGGATCCCACTGCTTCCACTAGTGTCAGCCACCCCTGCTTCCTATGGTAGCCCCTGCAGGGGCAATGTTAGGTTCAGGAATGGAGGCATTAGTGGACTGAAAGCAGCAATTTGTTCAATAACATCCCAGTCTGGATATCCAACATGTAAACTGAGGAAGCTGGAACTAAAGCAAACATATGTGATGTTAGAGCCGTTTGGAAAATCTACCTAGCAGCAGCACAGACAAGCATATGCCAATGTATACTAACATGTAGCCAATTATTAAACTGCAGTTATTAAGCTTTAACAGAAAATTATTTGGCAAGCACAAAATAAAAACTATTCACATTGACCCTTTCGATTACATTTCAGGTTGGTATTGTTATTAGGAGAAAGTACCCATTAATCAGTGGAAAGGTCAAAATGTTCTAGAAATGTTTAATCTGCTTTTCCTTGAGATTTTTAAAAGCTTAATAACTGTGAAGCTTCAAGGGTTGAAAAAAAAAGTTACAAGTGGAGGGCATTTGCTGATGCATTGGTAATAGTTTTGGAAATTCCTCCAGAAGGTATAAAAGTGTTAATGGAAAAATCAAAGGAATTTGGTGAAGTGGCATGTTTTAAGATTAATAATCAAAAGACAATGACGTTGACCAAAAATATGAAGATGGAAGATCAAAATGAACTGATGGACAAAATTGGTTTTAAAATTGAGAAAGTTAAAAGACCTAGGTATTACTATGGCAAATATGAACTGTATCTTGTTTTAAAACAATTAAAGACATGGAAGGAACTCACAAAGGATATATTATGATGGGAAAAATCAAATATGTCATTGTTGGGAAAAATGTCTGCAATAAAAGTGAATGTTTTGCCTAGAATATTGTTTTTATTTCTGACAATACCAGTTCTAACCACAGACGCACCATCTAAACAATGGAAGAAGGACATATCTAAATTGATAAGTTGATATGGCAAGCGGAAAAGCCAAGAACTAGATATGAAATCTTTCCCAAGAAATCTTTTCCTTGACTCACAGAGAAAATACGTAATTAGGACACCTCTACAAGGGATGTTTATTAACAAAATATTTTTCTTAATTCAGTAAACAAAATATATTATTACAAAACTCAAATATGACAGTTTCCTCAATAATTCTCAAAAGTCAAGAGTTCCAGAACTATTAAACTTGTCATTCTCTTTAGGCAGGTCAAGCAAAATAGCCTCGTCTCATGCTGTAGAACTTTGTAAGTGGAAGTAGTTCAACCTGTAAGCTTTAAATAGACAGCAGCAGCAAGAATGAGGCTTTACTGAGAATGAAAATAGAGGCTGTTCCCCACAGTGAGTGTGGAGGTGTCTTCTTGGAAACAGTTTTTCTCCTCTCTTTTATTTCAGTTCTACTGATCATGTTACAGGTCTGGTGTTTACATGGCCCTCCAGGGCTGTATCCACACTGCACAGTTATGGCAGTTTGATACCATTTTAGCTGCCATGGCTTCATCATAAAGAATCCTGAGATACATAGTTGGGTAAGATACTTAGAATTGACTGCTAGAGGGCTTCAGCATAATATGCTAAACTATATCACTGGAGCACTATAACAGAAGACTGCAAGTAAATCCTATATTATAGTCCTTTCAGCAGACATCAGCATTCCAAATGTGTGTGTGTGTGTGTGTGCGTGCGTGCGCACGCACCTTCAAGTTGCCTGTCAACTCAGGGCAACCCCATGAATTTCATAGGGTTTTCTTGGGCAAGGAATACTGAAAGGTGATTTTGCCAGTTCCTTCTTCTGAAATATAGCCTATAGTGGCTGGTATTTCTTGGCAGTCTCCCATCCAAGTACTAACCAGGGCTGACCCTGCTTAGTTTCCAGGATCAAACAGGATCTAGTGCCTTTGGAGTACTTAAGCCCTACAAAGAACCAGTTTTGTTCCCCTATTGTACTAATGTATGCAATCACAAAGCACACCTATTTTGCAGCTTGATGTTATACTTTGCAGCAAACAAAATCAAAGTTGAACTTCACTCACTAATTAGTTATCAAACTGTACTTCTGTATCACATGTATGTTGTCTGAAAGTTTCTCTTGATATGATAATGAACTAAATCTGGCATTCTGCAGGCAGAACTTCTAGAACCCTCTTACCATTATTTCCCCCAGTAGCTCTCTGTGCCACTTGAAAACCAAGCCTAGATGGCTTCCCAGCCTTCCAGAACCAGTTTTGGAGGACCATAGTGGGAAGTGCAATCATCACCGCCCCATTTCCACTGGAACCAACCATACCACCAGCAGAAATCTAACACTGGATCCAACTCAATGAACGCATCACAAAATTCTCTTCAGTTCTAACTGAAGTAATATCTACTCCAATAGCAACTGTTAAACTGAAATCACTCCCCTATATTTAGTTACTTGAAATGATTACAGACCCAACTGACAAATAAAATTTCTCATTCAAACCATGAAGGGTGGCCATCTGCAATTTTGGACTTCATTTCACAGACTTTCCCACAGAGAAAGAGATGGCTCTTGATCTTTTCAGCTGATTTGTTCACTTGTCATAAACTTTCTATCTTTTACTGAATGATTGTATTCCCAAAAATGTCAAGATAATGAGCTCTCAACAGGTTTTTTTCTAACATTGTGTTCATTAATTCATCATTTTAAACCTCAGCCTCCAAGGAAGGGAATGGCAAACACCCTCTGAACAAACCTTGCCAAGAAAACCCCATGGTAGGGTTACCTTAGAGTTGCCATAAATTGGAAATGACTTGAAGGCACATAATAGCAGCAGCAGCAACAACAGTTTGTTCTCCATAAGCAAACAAACAAGGACACAAAACTACATAGATTGCCTTTGTTGAATGACATGTGGTGAAATCTACCAAACATAACCCTTACCTTCCTTAGGATTTTTGAATTGTATTGACTATAACGACTGAGCACAAGACAAACTTTTTTTCCAGACCAGGAATGCCTTTTTGTAACAGAGGGTTTCATTGGATAATCTACAACAAATCCTGGATCCCTGAAATCTATCCCAACCTTCCAGCACTGTATAATGGAAAATAGCATTCTATTGTATTCCACTGGCCTTTTAACATTTCCCAGGCATTTTAGGAACAATTATTAATGATTTTACATCATGGCACTGTTTAATTTGTTGCCCTTTGTACTTTGATTTTATGTGCTGCAGGTTTTATACAACCTTGAGTAGGGAGAGTCCAGATGTAGTGCTCTTGGCACTACCAACAGGGATAAAAAACCAGCTATTCCAAATAAGTATAAAAAGAAGGAGTGGTCTAAATAGCATAAAAGCACCAGATCCTATCTGGTCTTGGAAATTAAGCAGGGTCAGCTCTGGTTAGTACTTGGATCACCAACAAACACCAGGTGCTGTAAGCTATATTTCAGAGGAGGAAACTGGCAAGCTGGTTTACTTAAGCAAACCCTATGAAACTCTTGGGGTCACTGTCAGTTGACAGGCAACTTGAAGACATACACACACATACGAACAGAAAGAATGAAAAAATAGTAGAAAGGAAAAAACATAGAAAGCACAGGCAATTGCCTTGTCTGGAATTCCCCTTGTATTAACAGAGCACAGGACACCAGAAGGTATCAGCCAATATCCTATTTAAAGTAGGCGTACCACCTGCATACCTAAGGTCCGGGAGGTCAAAGGCAAAGGGAGGCCAGAGGGAAAAAGGTGATGAATGCGGGCAGTCAAGTGGTGATGCAAGTCATGTCTAGTGGCCCTTCTGCAGCCTGGCAAAACCACTGCATAAAGAGGTACAGGTTACCTCCTTACACAATGTCAGAAACAGGTATTGTGCCGGCATGAATTAGATACAACAGTATAAATCATAAAGAGGATACCACTTTGTATGGCAATTCCAGAACAACGTGTAATCCACTTACATTTCTTGCATTGATTTTCCCAATGATGTGAGACAAACTGAGCCTAATTTCTAGAACACAGAGTGAGCAATGGCCTTCTTCTAGAGAGTATAGTGAACAATGTTATAAATCTTTCTGGTATAAGCATATTTTATTAAAGCAATCAGTTTTTGTTGTTGTTCATTCCTTTATATCAACTCTGACTCATGACAACATTGTCATAGGGTTTTCTTGGCAAGATTTACTTAGAGGAGGCTTGCCATTGCCTTCCTCCAAGGGTAAGAGGGTATGAATTGCCAACAGGTCACCCAACAGGTTTCCATGGCTGAGCAGATTTCCGAACCCTTGTCTCCTAAATCCTAGTCTGGTGCTTCACCAAATACATGCATATTGGTCAATATGCAAAAGCAAATACTTTTGTACTTACAGAAACCAAGATCCAGACTATGAACAAGGGAGAAAATAATAGTTTCCAGTTACACAGCTGTAGAGGCAGTTGTGCAACAAGAGATTCTCACCAAGGAACCCCCAAAATAAATATGTTACCATTGACATAACCGGAAAAACCAGTGGCATTCTGCTTATCCTCCTCCACTTACATTATTTGGCATTTAGACTATTTAAAAACCCCACTATCTTTCAGCTGAACACAATTCCAAGTAAATATACTTATTACAATAAGCCTTATTTTGCTGGTTTGGATCAGTGTGGTTTGACTTACACTTTGTGTTTACTAGTAATCGTATGGAACTAACTTGACTTACAGAAGGGTTGGTTTACCATTTGGCAACTGATATAATGGATCCATTCCTGCTGTGGTAGCAACTGGATTTAGGCCTGTGTTTCCCCTCCCTTTTAAGCTCAGATAGCCAAGGAGAAAACTTACGTTTGATTACATACAAAAGAAAAAAACATTAAATTGTATTTAAAATAGTAGAATTATTTTTCTTGTTGGGAACAAAGACAACACTAAAAAGGGTGAAGCCCATATCTTTTTATAGTAGGCGTCTCTTTCAAATGCCTACTTTGTAAGGTTCTACTGAAGTTACAATTTCAAATGAAGAAATATTTTTGTTACAAAATGCTTGTTGAAAACTAAAAATGATAGGAATCTGATCTCTTTATTCTATTTCATTTCCAGATGTTAGAGATAAGAGCCAGCATGATATAGCAGTATTAAGCCATTTCCGCACTAGACTGTTATACGTGCATGATTCCACTTTCAGCATCCTATGGAATCCTGGGGTTTGCAGTTTTGGGAGGGGCTGGCCGACCCCTCCCGAAACTGCAAACCCCAGGATTCCATAGGATGTTGAAAGTGGAATCATAGCGCTATAACAATCTAGTGCAGAAATGGCCTGAGTGTTGGACTACAGCTGTGGAAACCAGGGTTCAAATTCCCACTCAGCCATGGAAACCCACTGGGTGATCCTGGACAAGTTACACATTCTCATCCTCAAAGGATGGAAAAGGTAAACACCATCTGAACCAATCTTGCTAAGAAAACCACATTATAGGTTTGCCTTAAGGTTGCCATAAGTTGGAAACAACTTGAAGGCACATAACAAAGAGGTAAAGACTGTGGCTGTTATCATCACAATCTAATAATATCCTTTGCATTAATAAATGTGAAAGAAAGATCCTTGAGTTTGAGGGCCAACAAGTGATACACAGAGACAGACAGATACTATGCCAGGTGTGCATCACATGTCAAAATTAAAATACAATATTTTTGAAAGATCATAATACCTGTAAATAACAGATTACTTCCTATAACAAAATGTCTTCCATTTATGAATGCAGTAAGAAATGGAAGAGCCCTACAGGTGGTTCCATATACAGCCAGGCAATCTGCTGCTGCTTTGAGGACTAACAATCAATACACTTTGGGCAACTATTTCATCTTTCCTTCTTTCTGTGATCAAGTACAAAAGGCACAAGGAGAAGTAGGAAAACATATGAGGCTTACAAATGGAAAAGACAGCAATATCTGGATCCCATGTAAAATCACAGGAGTTAGTTATAGCAGTTTCACATTAAAAGCAACATCTAGAAACATCCCAGGTCTCCCTGTAAAATGGAGGAAATCTAGTTTTAAAAACGCAGATTTTCAAGCAAGAATATTCTCTCATATGCTAGTATAGAAGATGTATAAGATTACATATGTTAGCAATAGCCACAAAATTACCTCCTAAGGTAAATGCATAATGTTCAGTTAGGTCCTTATAATTACAACTGAAACCAAGAAGGAGACTTCACATTCAAACTCTATTGCTGTTCAGAAACTATGTACATAGACTAATACAGATAGGGCTATCTAAAGGCACTTTGCTGCTAAAGGGTGAGCAGCAAATGGCACCATTCACCTTTGCCCAGGCCGTGATGCATAGTACCCAAAGCCAGACAAGTTATTTGGGCAGAAAATCCCAAATGTACTTCTTCCAATCCCTGACAATATGGAGTAACTTATCATTTGCTGCCTTTTCATGACACCCTAGATTTGCTGGCTGAGGCAGCTACCTCGCTCACCTAATGACAGAGCCAGCCTTACACATTACAACTGACATTCAGGTACAAGGTATGTAATGCAATCAAAATATGTACCATACAGCTGAATGATGGCTGGAGTACTCTATGGCAGTTAGATATGCATAACCTAGAGTTACATACTTGTGACTGTTATGTATTCACAGTCCCTACATGGCCCTAGTCTACAGAGTAGATAGGGACCGTGGAATTTCCACAATTCTCACTTACCAGGAAGCAGCCACTGCAATCAACAGGAATCTGTTCCCCTGTCAATCAAGAAGCAGCTAACTGCTGTTCCCACTTTGCTTCATGTGAGCAACCTCCAGCACAAGGGGAAATTGTGACAGGAATCCTACTCCTTTTTATTGCACCAGAGATAACCCATGGAAGAGGGTGGAAACAGCAGCCAGCTACTGCCTGAACAGCAGGGGAGCAGATGCCTATTGATTGCAACTGCAGCTGCTTAGTCAGCTGGATTTTGGGGAGGGGAAGTCAGGCCAGGATTCACTGCATAGCACCACAACTATGGCACTTACAGATACATAAACCCCCAGATAGGATTCCAGCCAATGTTCAACAGTTCCACATAAAATTACAGTATAGAAGTAAATGCACATTTCCAATTACCACCTCACAAACTGCAACTGCAGCTGCAACTGCAGCTGGCTAGAGTTCTTAAAGTATATGCAAACTCCATCAAAAAAGGAGAAAAGTAACCCTTCAGCACCTATCAACGCAATCCAGTAGGGCATTCCCCAACTGTTATCACTGGTAAGGTTTAGAGCAGGGGTGAGAATCACATACCTTCCCCCAATGTTGTTGAATTGCAGCTCCCAGCATTCCTCACCATTGACTATGTTGGCTAGCACTGCTGAGATCTGCAGTCCAACAATGTTTGGAGGGTCACATGATTCCCATCCATGTTTTAGAGACAAATACAAAACTCTCATTTAGCAGAGAAAGTATGGGAAAGCTTTCTGACCCTTCTGGATCATTAGTGCAGAATGAGAGTAAAACTCATTTATGTATTATCCCTCATAAAATGAAACCAGCCTGGTTATAAAATTAATTAAATTAGATTGCCTCTGGTGATTTTACCTCAGCTAATACTACAGTAATTCAAAAGAAGTTATATTAAGGAGAAAATGTGGAGCAGTCATCCTAGGATTATTTTGATTTACATAAATTCCTATCAAATATTAGTTTTCAGACTGCTAAATAGCAAAGGGTAAATTAAATACTCTGTGTGTAGAAGAAGTCTCTGAAACCAAATTTCTATTCTTCACTGCATTGCCCTAATAGGATTCTCTCCCCTTGCATTGCCCTAGTTTCTTATTTCTTGATTACATGGATTCCTTTTCATCTCCTAGGCAAAGAACCCATAAGGACATCTTTGCAGCTCCAAAACTTCCCCTAGATGACTTAGAAACTCCTCAAGTAAGAGTTTCTAATGGAAGTGCTGACACAGGCCAAATCGCAGCATTACGGCATGGATTGTTCTGCAAGGGTAAAGTAAAGGGCCTTGAGAAAGTCCAGCTCTGCATGACTGATCAGTCTCTTTAGGGACTACCTGCCCCCATATCTGACAATACTCATCCAGAAAAGCACTAGGCTTGCCTTGGTGCTGTGCATGCCAATGAAGTCAGGAGTAAACAAATCGGTACCTCAAAGTAGCATCCTATTATGCATTGGCACATCATTTTGCATTGGAACTGGCCCTGCATTTTATAACAGGTATCAATATTGCCTTTGGGTTTCTACTGAAAGGAAAAGCTTAGGCAACATTAAACAAATAAAAGTAAGAGCAAGACCAAAAAAAGAAAAAGAAGAAGAAGCTTTCTCTAACGTATTTTGCTGCCAGAAACATTCAACTGCTAAAGATATATTACTATGACAAAAAAAAATAATGGTGGAGAGGAGGAACTGAACCAATATTAAGCATCTATTCAACCCTATTGCCATAAAGAACATAATTTTGTTATTTAATTTTATAAGGCATTTCCTACCGGAATATCTTTAATTTTACAACATATTACTTTATTCAGATTTCACTCTGGAGCCCTTAAAGCAGGGCTGGAAATCATGTACCTGTTCAGAAGTTCTTGGACGGCAACTTGAGGGAGCCCTACTAAACCTAGGCAGTTGTGAGCTGCAACCTGCCATCCAGGGGGCTGCACGACTTCTGTTACCACCTTAAAGAAACACAAAATAATATGAGTTAGGGATATACCAGAGGCAGTGTGGGGTAGTGGTTTGTGTGTTGGCCTACAGCTCTGGAGAGTAGGGTTCAACTCCCCATTTGGCCATGTGCGACCTGGGGTGCATCATACACTCTCAGCCTCAGAAAACCTCATGATAGGTTTGCCTTAGGGTTGCAATAAATTGGAAATGACTTGAAAGTACACAACAAGGGATATATAATAGGCCCTCCACATTCATGAGGATTAGGGGCACAGAACTCTCATAAAAATAAAAAAAATCATGAATAACTCCCCCCCAGTGAGCACTTCCCCCTCCCTCATTCTTGCTGCTGCTGTGGGCCTGGGGAAAAGGCAGAAGAGTGCAGGGGAAAAGCCTTCCCCCTTCCAGGCTCCTGCCTGTTGCCCCCATGCCCTGCCTTGTTTTTGCACTCCCATGTGGGCGACAAGCAGGAGGGTGAAGGATCTTTCGCCCTGCACCCTCCTGCCAGCCACTGCCAGTGCAGGCGACGGGCAGGAAAGTGCAGGGAGGCAAAGATCTTTCCCCCTCCCTGCGCCTGGGCAGGAAAGTGCAGGGAAGCAAAGATCTTTCCCCTCCCTGCGCCTGGGCAAAAAGGCCAGGGAATGGGAAGAGGCGGATGGGCAGGGGAGGCAAGCAGGCACTTTGTGAATTATCAAATTTGCAAAAGTCAAACCTGCAAATGCAGAAGGAGGACTGTACTAGGTGCGTTAGGCTATATTTCAGAGGAAGAAACTGGCAAAAACACCTGTGAGTATTCTTTGCCCAAGAAAACTTTATGAAATTCATGGGGTCACCCTAAGTGAGCAGGCAACTTGAAAGCACATACACATATCCACAGACATTTAAGATGTTGGTGTCTGCTGAAAGGTCTATAATACAGGATTTACTTGCATTCTTCCGCTATAGAGATCTATCAATATTGTCATAAGGCCTCCCAGACACACAGGGAAAAGAATGAAGTTGGCAGATACAACAGTAGACTCCATCGCCTCAGACAGTAGGGTAGATAGGAATAACATTTTTGGTGCTCTCTTTCAAAATCCATACATATTTACCCTTGAAATATAAAACCGCAAGAACAGCCAAAGGACTAGGACTGGAACCTCTGTTCCTGATATGTGCTGCTTTTCTATTTTCAGTTGAATGGGGTTTGTTTTTAACTGAGGGAACAGTCAAAAGTGGAATCCCTCACCTAGGCCATTTCCACACTATACTGTTATAGTGCTATTGTTCCACTTTCAACATCCTGTGGAATTCTGGGGTTTGTAGTTTACTGAGACCAAAGATGCCCCTCACTAAACTGCAAATCCCAGGATTCCACAGGATGTTGAAAGTGAAATAATAGCACTATAACAGTCAAGTGCAGAAATGGCGCCACTGTCTGAAGCAATATAGGAGCCAATCAGAGACAGTTTTGGTGTCTGATGCCTAACAGCAAATGGTCTAGCCCTATCCTCACCAAAAAAAAAAAAAAAAACCAAATAGCAAAAGCTAAGCAACACATCTTGACAGACAAGGCAGAATATCCCAGAAATCTTCCTCCATTCTTAGCAGTAAAAATGCAATAGTGACAATGCAAATAAGAATTTTATACCTTTTTAAAATTCCCAAAATCAGTTTTCTGAGCTACCGTATCACCGTGTTTATAGATAAGTAAGGCCCTGGGTTCTATCACCTCTTTCGGCCACATGAATAGACACTGTCACTAGATAATGGATTGCTGTGGGAAACTGATATGCAAGCTATTTTAACTGACTTTGCCCCAGTTCAAGATCTCCTCAGCTCCTGATTTTCGGCTGGTATTCGCACTGATGTGGCTCTCAGAGTACTGGAAATCTAGAGTAGATTTAGGAAGACCCCTTGTTCTCTGTTGGTAGGCTGGAGCAATTATGGCTTTATGATAACATAAACACCAACTACCTCCATGCTTAGCAATGGAGTGAACGTGTCTTACTGGCAGCGTGCTGTTGCACAGCCGAGTACAAACCTGAAATTAAATCCTAGACTCAGCGTACCCTGAGAGGTTTCACCAGGCCCATACAGATTGAGCAGGCAAGCTGCAATCAGAAAGGAAGGGCGATAGGACAACTTCAAAACATATGGAAGGCAGTGGTTGCTGCCATTTTAAAAAAGGCAAACATCTTGTAACTGGATTAATTGAGTCATGTATTTTGAAGCCAAAGGGGACAAATTTCATTATATGACCTACTGCAAAACACAGGCCAAAGAATTTAATCGTGTACCAAGCAATGTGTTCCGATCCCTCAGGTGAATCATTTCCATTCCATTGCCAATTTAGATGGGCTGAACTTACACTTCTACAACCATTCTTTCCCACAGTACTGTGGTGTTATAGCACACGGATATTTGTAAAGGGAACTTGGGAATAAGGAAAGATGAACACTGAATTTCTTCTGGTTCTTAATTAAAATGGGATGCTAAGAACCAGGCTACAAAAACAGAGGTCAGAGGAGGTACTGCAGATTTAAGGTGCAAGTTGAATGCGAGAGGGGAGATGAACAAAGTGTTAGAGGAAATTGGTTGAGGCTACAAAACTGTTGGCAAAAAAAAAAATCTGTTTCAAAATAAACACAGCATAATCACACATGTTTTAACTGCTTGATGAAAAGTTCTATGGTTTTTCTGTTGACAGAACTAAGAACTGCAACACACTGAATAATTCAATTATATTATTTATTTAAGAGGGAGGGAGCGTTTCAAATGTCAACCTATTAATTCTGTTTTGTTTTAATTTACTGTACAGCTGCATTCTTAATCGACCTTTCATTTAAATTCAGCTTTTCCCCCATCCTTTCTCCCTTCTAGCAAAATATATGGATGACTAATTTCTTTGTGGTAGTTTTAATACTGTAGACACACTTGGGTCTAAGTGAGCAAACACAACATCAATTACTAGAGAACTAGACAAATGCCTAGGGAAAGGTGATTATGAACACCATACCATCCTGTGGTTACCTTGTTCCATAGGGCTAGCCCCAGTGTGTTTGTTCCATAGGAGATCTGAATATGGGTTTTGTGGGTGATCTTCGATGTGCAGCTCAGAACGCAAATTTAAAGTGCTGCACATGAGATGAACTGAAGAATGTCCAACTGTGGCATTTCACAGAATCCATTACTTGACTTCACTTGATGTTGTAGTCATCAAAGGATTGGTATGCATGAATAAGATCACTTTCAGATGCAAAAGAATTAATGATTCGTTCTATTTAGATTCAAAAGAACTTACGCTTTCATTCCCATTCCAATTCAAGAACCTTTTCCTTGGTCAGCCCACAAAACATTGCAAAAGACAGCTCTGAAACCAGGGGGCTTGGGGAAGGCACATAGTTCTCTATTTTCATTCAGCTCCAGATCAGAATTAACACTTTGGCAGTAATTCATCAAATCACTCATTGCTTTCCTGAATTTTAACAATATCTCCTCTGTGAAATACCATGATTATCTGTTTGCTTCACTATACAATACCTTCTGTCAGTTTTTCTTATTAAGATTATATTAAAGGAAGAACTATTTCCATGAAGAAGATCTAAATTTAAGCATAATTTTTAATTCATAACATTGCTTTAATTTAGTTCCACTGTGAAAAGACTCCTTATTTTTTGAACTTTGCAGGGAACAAGCAGCTAAAAAAGTGAGTACTCTGGAAAGAAAATTTTTAAAGAGGTTATGAAATCTGCAAGGAGAGAATGTCAAACTGGGACAACCTTTTAATTAAGAATGATTCAACATCCAGCAATTGGCCTCCTTCCATAATTCTATAGGGCTACATAGGAAGCTGTGCTTATACAGCTATATAAAGTGAAAGGCAAAACACAAGGCAGAAGAGGTACACCAACATTTACCATTTTTTTTCTAATCTAAATTAGTGGGGTTTATTCTGTTTAATAGAGTCAAGCTTCTCTTTCTGCCGTCCATGGGAATGCTGTCCAAAGAAGCACAAATAGGGCAGTGGTGTGGTGACTCTAGCCACTTCCACACTACACTGTTTTAGTGCTGTTATTCCACTTTCAACATCTTGTGGAATTTTGGGGTTTGTAGTTTACTGAGGCCAAAGAGCTCTCTGGCTGAGAATTCTAAATGCCCTGCCCTAAACTTCAGACTCCAGGATTCCATAGGACGTTGAAAGTGGAATAATAGCACTATAATAATGTAGTGCAGAAATGGCCTCTGTTCCAGGTTTTCACCTAAACAGAACTATCCAAGGTGCTGAAGCTATTTTGGAGACAGAGTTCAACAGTCTTGGATGGTTCTTTTAAAATTTGGACTAAAAGTTGGAGTGGATTCACCACTCCACTGGCATAGAAACCAACTGGCACTGCCCTAGAATATTCTTCCCCTCTTTCCTGTCTTATCTAGAAGCACTCATCCCAAGGCATAACGGCTAGGTCTGCCTGTCACAAGAAACCAGAATTCTTGAGAAGAATTTATCATGGTATTCTGGCTTACTTTTTGGGAGACCATTTCTTTGAAACTTACACAAGCTACCTTTATAGTCTACAACACTGTACTAATCTTTAATTTTTCTCAGAGTGATACAATTAAATATAAAACTCTCTGAGTGCATTGAATAAATAGATAATTTGAAGGAGACCTTGCTCCATAGGTGAAAAACACAACTTGATGTTTGTTCCAGCCTGCAATTTGCATGTCTGCAGCAGCAACTTTTGCTACAAACACTGCAAAACAAATTAAGAAAGTCTCATCAACATCCCTGCTTCTAAATCAATAGAACCCTACATGTGATGAGATAACGGGGCTGAAGACCTCTTCCAAAGCCAAAGGTGCATATTGGTGTTTACCTCCCCAAAACCATAATGAAGATCAACTAGTTAAACCCCACTCTATGTGACCACCACTCAAATAATATCCAAGAGGCTAATGATAGTACAGAAGGGTCTTCACTCTTACCAGAGGATGGCAGCCTCTACTCAAGAGGACAGTGAGTATGAAAGAAGATCTCCTAATAGCTGAGGAAACAGCGGAAGAACTGAGGAAGAAGAGCATATTTTAGGGCAAAGACCTTAACCTATTAGGCTAACATTGGCAACCATTAAAATTGGTCCCTGGCTGTGACTGGCTGAGCTGCCTTGATGTCACACAAGAACCAATCAGCCCAAATGTCTCTGGCTACCTTAGCTGAGCTGCTCAGATCTCAAAAGCATTTGCCTTCCTAGTGAGTTGAGGAAACTCTACAGAGGGTTTAATTAGGAAGAAGGCCTAAGAATTGAATAGACAGAGCAAAAAAAATGAGCTCCAGTGCCATTAATGTGAACGGAAGGCTAATTTGAAAAACTCTGCTTTAATGGAGATAGCGTAATTAATTAGTATAGTTGATCTCAAGTCTATTTTCAGAGAAAGATCTGTAATTTAAAAGTGGCAATTAATTCTGCTGTGTTTTCATATTCCTGTTTTGTTATTTGTATTCACTTATTCAACTACAGATGGCACAAACTATTGATCAAAGAAATAACTGCCCATAAGATACTGCTATGCAAACAATGCCCAGAAGGAATACTGACTGCCAACATGGCTATTTAACTTGCAGTTCAACAGACAAGAACACAGGAGGTGGAAATGGATGGATCTTTTGGTATCATATGTGTCTGAAGCACGACAGGACAGCATTATTAAGAGGAAGCAAAATCCTGTGAGAGAAACATTGTTTTCCACAGTAAACTATCCTAGTTTGTTTTGTCTCAGTGTTGTTTATGGTCACACAGGATTTATATATCGTTGCAGTTTTTAGAAGGACATCAGATACATAAAGAACCTGTGAACAGATGATAATGGTATCCATATGTTGTGTACCCCAAAGGCTATGAAGAAATTCATCCCACCTTAAATTCTCTGGAAAAACAATTCTCTTCTCTCTCTCTCCATTCTGGACTTCACAGCCATGAAAAATGTCTCAAAAGCAGTGTTGTGCAATTGTGCATCTTCTGTTATGGTTTGTTATTATGTACCTTACTTACAGTGGCTCTACCCTGGGGGTTTGTTGGCAAGATTAATTTAGGGAAGATTTGCCCTTGTTTGTTTGTTTTTTGGTTTGGTTTGGTTTTTTTGTTTTTGGTTTTTTTGGGGGGGGTTAATCACCAAGTAGGTTTCCATGGTCAAGCTGAGGATTCTAACTCTGGTTTCCTGGAATCCTAGTCCAAAACTGAAACTACTGCATCACTCTGGGTCTCTTCTGTGTCTCTTATGGACACATGACAAAAGGGATGTATCAGGCTGGTAACTTTGTGGCCTTCTGTGTGTTGCTGGATTGCAATTTCCATAAGCCCTCATCATTGGCTATGCTGGCTAAGGCTGATTCGACTTGCAATCAAACAATATCGGTGTCATGCCCCTGTTCCAGGATCCAGACATGACCCCTCCCAACCGCCACACCCCAGAGAAATGAGAGGAACAATATTTACAGCAGCCAGTAGAGGTGGAAAAGAGAGAGCCTAGAAGTCTTGGAGTGTTTCTATAATAAGGACTCATTATTTAGGCCAACAGCTGGGTAAGACTCTGAACCTATGTAAAAAGAGATCAGAATGGGAGGAAGCTGTTATAGCCAACCAGTCCTCTCAGTGGAAACAGCCCAGCTTACACTCAGATTCCTTGCTTGTGGTCCTAGATCCCTTGACTTTCACCATGTCTACGGATTTTGCCATTGGACTCTCTCTCTCTAGATTTACTGTGAACTCGGACTGCAAAAAGACTAAGACAAACTTTGTTTGCAGGCTTCTGATAACAGGTGAATTAGGGAGCTATAAGCCCTGGCTGGCTGCCAGCACAGAACAATTCTGGAGGGCTGCATGATTCCTCATCCCTGTGGTAGGCTAAACTTGCTTTGAGTCACCCAAGCTCATAGATTGTGTATTAGTGGTAAATTATGTATGAACTTTAAAGACATACTGTTTTGTGGAACTGAGATATAGATACCTAATTTTTCAAGTGTTTATAAAACTATCATGAAAAACTTCTCATATGTAGTTTCCACAAGTATAAACTGTATCACACTTCCACATATGAAGATCACACATTTCTTTTTCTAAGTGAACATATGTTGCCAAACTGCAGTTGGAAGCAAAGTCATAACATCCCTTTTCAAGAATCATGGACATCTACCAATATACACATACTCTTGTGCTTATACATGAAAGTATACAAGAGTATATGCAGCTTTTAATTCAACCAGAGTGTATACCCACTACAGGAAAATGTCATGTGTTCAATGACCATGAGAGAACTTTTGAGTCTAAATGGACTTTTCAATTTCCTTCCATCACTGCCCTGAACTCCAGGATTTATTCAACAGACAAACCAATCAGAAAATTTCCTTTGTTGTCGCAAATGTCATGTCTAAAAGGATACTGTCAGAGCCTAACCATACATTTATTCAGTAGTTCAGACTGTGTCACAAGAGCCCATAAAAACGCAAGCAAAGGGGACAGAACTGTGGAGCATTAAATACCTGTCTTACCCCTTGAAGCATGTGGTGCTATTGGACAGAAGGTGATTATTCAATTTTTGTACTGAAAAATTGCAACTGGCTTGAGCTGAATTAAAGAATTCATTGCTGTCAAAAAATTTTGCATGGCTGAATATCTTGGCAGATGTGCCAAATAAATTGAAAATATAATTAACTTTTGGATTTTCCAAACTTGGAGGCACTAATATTGATTAAAATGCAGAAAAACAGAACATATAAAAAGACTCCAATCTGTTTCAAGTTAGTTGTAACTAAATTCATGGGGAATTACTGGGATTCACTACTAACTATATTGTATTAGAAGAATTTAACTTACTGAATCAATCTCCATAAATTCCCACTGACTAAAATGCTTATTTAAGGTTTGACAGTTCACACTCAAAATCTGTGAGAAATCATCTACCATATAGTCAGTTCTTAAAAATTAAAGGAAACTTTACAAGGGAGGAAGACTTTAGATGAATCAAGGTCACTCAGCTGCCAGCTACAGGATGAAAGCTATCTGGAGTTTGTAATTAACAACAGTTTCAAGAGGGCTGCACAGGCAATATACATCGATATTTAAAAAAAAAAAACAGGAAAGCAACACCAGTTCCAGAAGAAACTGCCATTTGACTTATGATAGTACAACTCAAAAATTGCAGAGCACATTGTGCAGGACATACATGGGTGCCAGAAAAAAAAAACCTCTTATTTCCTTTAAGAAGACTCATAGCATTCATGATGTATTGAGAAGTTATTTCAGATCACATCAAGTTGCCCATCTCAACATTCTACCATCAGCAACAGCCCCTAGAGACCCTCACCCATGTGGACATTGCCCTTATTGTATTGTAAAGACAACAAAGTCTGTGAATCATAATGGAAAAACATATAGCCTGAAACAAATTTCAGCTTGTAGCATTCTATTTGTGATTTATGTCATCATAATAACACTTCCTATACATGTTGCCCCACAACAGATATACAGAAAATCATATCAATAAAAGGGATGGGGCAGGTAACAATTAACTAATATAAAAGAGTTTCACTTCATAATAAATAGGAAGCCTTACTGAGATCAAGTTGCGGCACAAGTAGATGCTCCTCTAAGCTCAAAGAGAAAAGGCCATTTCCCCCCCACCTTAGGTAAATGTGTTGACGCATTGAAGAAGAACCAGGCAAAAGCTTTAACTCGCTGCCTGTCACTTCAACTTTGTAGAGGGCTTCAAAGACAAATAAATGGATCAACTGGACCTTGTGGAATTCAAAAAGGTAAATAGTCTACTTTAGAATGCTTTCAGATAAATCACCAATTAAACTGAATCAGTTGACTCTTGGTGTGCCTCTGTCAAGATTAAAAATGTGTTCGCAAGAGAAGGAAGAAACCTGTTCATTCATGTGAAGGACATTATTTGCAGTACATAAGCACAGCATGGTGTGATTTTCTTGTGTGTGCATTTTTTATTTTTTTTATTTTTTTATTTTGCAGAGACTCTGCTTCACTGACTGGAGATATTGAAGTTTCATACTTGAAAAAGTTGTCTATAGACCTGGTGAATTAAAGGTGAATGATTTATAGGTTGTTTGCATTGTCCAGAAATGCTTGCTTGAAAGGGAATGTGATATAGCTTAAAAGGAAACAGAAAAGCACCAGATTTTGCAGGGGAAAGGACATTATATATCCATATACCCTTTTTGCACCATAGAATAAAGATTGCGTTAACTGAGCAAGCACATCTATAGGACTGCTCCTATATCTAACTCAGGAATGGACAAAATGTAGTACCATGTTGTTTGGGCCTCCATGGACCCTGAAACTCCCCCAAAATTTTATTTTTAAAATATGGTGTTATAATTTGCCACCAAAATTTGATGGTAAAATGCTGAATACACCAATGAGAGAGTTCACATCATAACTCCAGAGCTCAGAAATAACATATTACAAGTAATGTAAGAGAAATGTGAGGTCCTGCAGTTACACAGAAAAAATGGAATGCACAAAAATAGGATGGGGGACAGGTAGCTGGATAACAGTACCTGTGAAAGGGATCTAGGAGTCTTGGTAGATCATAAGCTGAACATGAGTCAGCAGTGTGATGCAGCAGCCAAGAAAGCCAATGCAATTCTTGGTTGCATCAATAGGAGTATGGCATCTAGATCAAGGGAGGTAATGGTAGCACTCTATTCTGCTTTGGTTAGACCTCATTTGGAATACTGTGTCCAGTTCTGGGCACCTCAATTCAAGAAGGATATCGACAAGCTGGTGTGTGTCCAAAGGAGGTCAACAAAAATGGTGGAGTCTGGAAGCCATGCCCTATGAGGGGCAGCTTAGGGAGCTGGGTATGTTTAGTCTGCAGCAGAGAAGGTTAAGAAGGGACACGATAGCCATGTTTAAATATTTGAAAGGATATCATGTTGAGGGGGAGCAGGCTTGTTTTCCACTGCTTCAGAGTCTAGGACAAGGAGTAATGGATTCAAGCTGCAGGAAAGGAGATTCCACCTGAACCTCAGGAAGAACTTCCTGATAGTCAGAGCTGTCTGGCAGTGGAATGTGCTGCCTCAGAGTGTGGAGGAGTCTCTTTCTTTGGAAGTTTTTAAGCAGAGGCTGGACAGCCATCTGTCGGGAATGCTTTGATGTGTGTTCCTGCATAGAAGGGAGTTGGACTCGATGACCTCTGTAGTATCTTCCAACTCTATGATTCTATGATAATGTTTTCTTAGTTACTTACTTTTCTAGTAAGTATCCAATAACAAAAAGCCAATTATCTGTCATTGCAGTTGCAAGAGGAGGAGGGATAATATCACTCTTTCATATAACTCATTAATTTTGTTGCCTTTGTCCCTATGAGGAAAATGATCTCATTAAAAGTTGGGGAAAGTGGCATTGTTGTTAACTGCTGTCAAGTCAACATCAGCTTATAATGTCCCTAAGGATGAGAGACTTCCAAGTCAGCCCATCATCAACAGCCCTGCTCAGATCTTCCAGACTCAGGGCCCTGGATTCATTGGTCGAGTCAGTTCCTCTGTAATGTGGTCTTCCTCTTATCCTACTGCCTTCTACTTTACCAAGCATTATTGTCCTTTATAGTGAGTCATGCCTTCTCATGATGCATCCAAAGTCCAACAGTCTCAGTTTAATCATCTTGGCTTCTTGGGAAAATTCAGGCTTGATTGCTGTAGAATCTATTAATTGGTCTTTTTAGCAGACCAAGGTATCCATAAAACTCTGCTCCAGTACCCCATTTCAAATGAGTTGATTTTCTTTCTGTCAGCTTACTTCACTCTCTAACTTTCACAACTATATATAGACATTGGAAATATCATGGCATGGATTATCCTAACTTTAGTATTCAATGATATGTCTTGAGATTTTAAGATCTTGTCTAGTTCCTTCATAGGTACCCTTCCAAGTCCTGGTATTCTTCTGAATTCTTGACTGCAGTCTCCATTCTCATTAATGACTGAGTCAAGATATGGAAAATCTTAAACTATTTCAATGTCTTTGTTGTCTGGTTTGAAGTTACGTAAATCATCTGCGGTCATTATTTTGGTTTTCTTAAACGTGCCTTTGCACCTTCTGCCTTCACTTTCTGCAATAATCATTCCAAGCTTTTACTGTTTTCTGCTAGTAGTATGGTGCCATTTGCTCCCAAGAAAGATAACACCAGGTTGGAAGAAAAAAAGCCACAATTTTTATTGGCTATAGATACTGATAGGTATGAATCCAGGCATTGATCAACTTCCCTGTTGACTGATGATCCCAACCATCCAGCCTGTCAGATTGCCATGAATGACAGGAAGGAAGGAATCACCCAGACTTATGCCTCCTTCCATCTGGGGGTGCATGCTGCATACCCTACAGAGCAGGGCATATTCACCAATCCAAATGCACCCCCTGAACCAGATGGGACTTCCAAGCATCCCCTACCGTGTGGCATTTAGTTCTTGCTGTCCCAGATACAACAGCCATGAAACCGCCTAACAAATTGTGACAAGAATAACTGGAGTGCTAAAATGAGAACATACACAACTGATAACAGAATGAAGGTGGGAAGTGTGGGATGCTGCCAAAAGAAGACTGGCAGGCAGCCCAGAGACAGCTATTTAGATGCATAGTAGATGGACCTGAGTGACGTCTGCAAGCCTTCACTCAAGCCCGCCACTACAGCCAATGAATTCAAATGGCAACATTGAATGCATTGGCTGATAGCCAAACAAAAGAGGAACTCTGAGCCACACATGCATTGATGGATGCATGGCATTATATGTATAAGAATATGAAAGAATTTACATATTATTCGGAGGCCCATAAGATGTGGTCAAGAATTGACATGATGTTGGTTTCAAAAACAATGAGTAAGAATATTTAAAAAATGGAGGTTCTGCCAAGAATGATATCAGATCGTAACCCAGTGATAATGATGATACAAGAAAGGAAAATGGAATATAGATGGGTTCTAAAGGATGAAATATTGAGGGATGAAAAATTAACAGAAAGAGTAAGAAAAGAAATAAAACAATACTTCATAGAAAATTCAGGAAAGGAGGTGGCTGAACACATCACATGGGACGCGGGAAAGGCCGTCATGAGAGGTTATCCCATGCAGAAAGAGGTATATAAAAAGAAAAAGAAGTACAAAAACCAACAGAAAATTATGGAGGAACTCAAAGAAAAAGAAGGAAGATTAGAAAAGGAACCAGGAAATTTAAGACTAAAGGATGAGATTGAGATTTTACAGAAACAGATAACAATCCAAGACACAACAGAAATAGAAAGAAAGTTGAAATGTACAAAACAAAGATACTTTGAACACTCAAACAAAGCAGGCAAGTGGCTAGCTTATAGGCTTAGGAAAGAGAAAGAGAAAAAAATTAATTTTAGAAATCAGAGAGGAAAAAAAATACAGTGACAGCAAAATAAAATTAAGGAGGTCTTCTATAAATATTTTAAGAAAATATTTGAAGAACAAGAGAATTCAGGATATTTATTACATAATATTAGAGAATACCTGGAAAAAATAACGATAATGCAAATAAATGAACAACAAAGAATAGAATTAAATAAACCAATAGCAAAAATGGAAATCATTAATGCAATCAAGAAACTCAAAAATAGTAAAGCGTCAGGCCCTGATGGTTACTCAGCGAGTTATTATAAGATTTTCCAAGAGGAACTGGTCAGACCTTTACAAAATGTAATGAAAGGAATAGATTATGGAACTATATCACCCTCCTGGGGAGAAGCAGTGATTAGTTTAATATCAAAAGAAGAAAAAGACTATCTAGATGTTAGAAACTATAGACCAATCTTGTTACTAGGTACAGATTATAAGATATTTGCCATCATCCTGGCAGAACAATTAAAAAAAGTTTTAAAAGATTGGATATCAGATGATCAAAATGGCTTTCTCCCAGGAAGGTCAATAAAGGATAGAATCGTAGAATCATAGAAATGTAGAGTTGGAAGAGACCACACGGGCCATCCAGTCCAACCAGCCTTGCAGGAACACCCTCAAAGCACTCCCGACAGGTGGCCATCCAGCCTCTGCTTAAAAACCTCCAAGGAAGGAGACTCCACTACACTCCGAGGCAGCGTATTCCACTGCCGGACAGCCCTGACTGTCAGGAAGTTCTTCCTGAGGTTCAGGTGGAATCTCCTTTCCTGCAGCTTGAATCCATTGCTCCTTGTCCTGGTCTCTGGAGCAGCAGAAAACAAGCCCTCTCCTTCCTCTACATAGCATCCCTTCAAATATTTAAACATAGCTATCATGTCCCCTCTTAACCTTCTCTTCTGCAGACTAATATGAGAGTAATTATAGACATAATAGAATATTATCAAAATATTATCAAATATTATCAAAAACATAATGAAAAAAAGCTAGGCTTGATCTTCTTAGACATGGAAAAAGTTTTTGATAATGTCAACTGGAGGTTTATGAAAGAAGTATTAAAAAATTAATATTGGTGAAAAAGTTTATGAATTAGATTAATCAAATATATCAAAACCAATCAGCAACTGTAACAATAAACGGAGAAAGGACAGAGAAAATTGAAGTGACAAAGGGAAAATGGCAGGGATGCCCACTTTCTCCATTAATATTCTTAATAGTTATCAAAATATTAATGATTCAAATAAGGAAAGATCCTGCAATAAAAGTTAGAAATCAAATTTTCAAAACTAGAGCATTTGCTGATGACCTAGCAATATTACTTGATAATCCAATACAAAACATAAATAAACTAAAGAAAATTTTGTGAGAATTTGGTAGCATATCAAGTTTTAAAATAAATTCTGAAAAAACAACGATAACAAAGAACATGATAAGACAAGAAGAAACAGAAATGGAAAAAGAGTCACAATTTAAGATTTCAAAAAAAGCAAAATATCTACGGGCATATATAACCAAAAATAATACAGATTTGTATGATAATAATTATAAAAAAAATCTGGCAAAATGTAAAAACAGATCTATAGAAATGGGCTAAATTGAATTTATCAATGATGAGTACAATAGCAGTGATAAAAATGAATATCCTGCCCAGAATGATTTTCCTGTTTTATAATCTTCCTATAATTATAAATGATCTCCCTTTTAATTAATGGAATAAAGATCTGGCTGAGTTCATACGGAACGGTAAGAAACCACAAATAAGATGGAAGATGATGGAGGATTCACTAGAAAGAGGAGGATTAGGTTTGCAGGATTTGAGATTATATTACCATGCTTGCTGCTTTAACTGGCTGATAGATTGGATAAAATTGGAAAACGAAAGATTATTAACTTTAGAAAGAACGGACTTGCCATTTGGATGGCATTCATATTTATACTATGAAAAATCAAAGGTAAATAGGGAATTTAATAATCATTTCATTAGAAAATCTTTATTAAGAGTCTAGTGTATATATAAAAGGAAATTTTATTCCAAAATACCATTGGGGGTATCCATGCACGAAGCTTTCTATAGGAAAGAAAAGCCTCAGTTAAACAAATGGATAATCTATAAAGATCTTGTTAAAATACAAGGGGATAAGGTGGTTCTAAAAGATAAAGAAGAATTAATAAACCATGGGTACACATCATATTGGCTTCTACAAAGACAGCTGGCTGAAAAATTTAAAATGGATGTTAAGACAGTGGGAATTGAATGCGAGGAAAGAGAGTTTGATAAACTTCTAAAACCGAGTATAGATCATCTAATAGGAAGGATATACAAAATGTTACTTAGCCTAGAACTAGAGCAAGAAATCGTAAAGGAAAATATGATAAAGTGGGCACAGAATATTGGACACCAATCCAACTTGAGAGTTGGGAAGCTTCTTGGAGAGGAACCCAAAAATTCTTTAAAAGTATGACTTTACGAGAGAATTATTACAAAATCTTACACAGGTGGTATCTTACTCCGGTACAAATTGGAAAAATAACAAAAAATACTATGAGTACGTGTTGGAAATACAACCAAAAAGGAACTCTATTCCACCTTTGGTGGATGTGTATCAAGATGAAAAAGTTTTGGAAACAAATCTGTTACCTCGTGAATTGGGGGTCCCAGGAGGGGCACCCAAACAACCACACAAACTAAACAAGATGGGGAAATTAGCTGGAGCACTCTCTTGGCTAACGAGAGGCAGGGTAACTTAGCAGGGATCTTTTACCCTGTGTATACAGCGTCGGATCAGTGAGTAGACAAAATAGTTCAAACTAGCAATGAGATTTATTAAACAATTATTAAGAAAAACACAAACACACTTGCTAACTGGAAACAGGAAATAGAGTTTTGGGGGAATGGGTGATACGTCACCAATCTCGCAGTCCTGAAGGAAGCCAATTGGAGAGAAGGAAACCCGGCTTGGAGGCCGAGGGGAGCTCGCAGAAGAAGCAGCAGCAAGGCGAGGTGGAAGTTCAATGAAGTCCGAGCATTCCAGCGAGAGATCCGAGGAGCCCTCAGAACTGGGGATTTTTATAGGAGAAGGAATGACTGTGGGCTAGTCTGGTCTTAGATGAAGACAATGAGTTTTGGGCTGGAGACAATGTCTCCAAAAAGTCAGAATTTACATGATTGAGTTATAGACCGAATTGACAATAGTATGGCCAGTATATAGACGCAGATAGCTCGGTAGTTAAGCACTTAGCTCGTCAGGATGCCCTCTCGGGGCAGAGGTCTCTTTGTTTTGATACGCATCTGTAATGAAGGTGTTTGTTTCGGGAGGTCCCCTAAAGCAGATCTGGCAGTTTCTAGCTTGCCTTGGTATAAACAAAGGTGACTAATAGCCATGCCTAGCTTCGCGCTTGTTCAGTGGCCTCACAAACACTTGGCTGGTGGCAGAGCAGGGCCAAATTGTGACATCAAAATGATATCTAAAGGTTACCAAAGGCCAGGCCAGTTCATGGTGATAACAAATCCATGGAAATGTTGAAAAAATTTTGCAAACAAAATTTCCAATGATACCCGAGATATATCTCTTAAATATGATGGATGGAATACAGCGACTTAGAAAAAAAAAACTATTACTTCTTATGGTGACAGCAGCTAGAATGATTTACAGTAAAAAGTGGAAGCAAAAGGAAGCACCTAATATAGAAGAATGGTTGATAAAATTATATGACCTGATGGAGATGGGTAGACTGACAATAATACTTTCAGATACTCATTAGAGCTATTTTAAAAAGTCTGGACTCCAATATTATCAATCCTAAAAAGAAAATGGGGGAAATTAGCAATAATAGGGATAGAAGATGAATTCTCCCCATAAAAGAAAATCTACTGGAAACTATTGGAAACTATAACCTTATAGGGTTGAAATAGGATAGAAGCTTAAAGGCAGAGAAACATATATTTATGTACATAGAAACAAACTAAATCTAAAAATTTAGAGAAATAGGGAAAAGAAGAAGTAAAAGTAAAAACAATTTATATTTAGGTAGAGAGAAAATGGCAGAGATAGGGTTTTTGTTGATGTAAAGTACATAAAAACAAAGAGGGGAATAGATTAAGTCAATTAATTTAAAGTTTGAGATAAGATAGAAGGATAAGAAAATCATATTTGTACAGAAACCATTCATAAAGGAAAAAGAGAGAAATGAAACAAAAATCTTGAGACAGAAACTACTACTTTTGATTTAATATTTAGAAATGTAGAGAAAGGTAGAAGGTTTTTTTCTTTTTTTTCCTTCTGGAAATGAAATTTGTTTGATAATTTATTGTTGATGGATACTATATAGAGAATACTGGAATGAAACCAGAAGAAGAGAATAAGGGAAAGTAGAACAGGTTTGTATATAGAAAATTCGGTATTGGAGAAGTGTGGTACTGAGTGTATTTTTATATGGAATCAAAAATGTAAGAGGTAAAGTCATTAGAACAGATAAAGGAATTGATAGAGGAGATGTAAAAGTGTATGGATATGTGGATATAACCTTTTCTTTTTATGTTTTTCCTCATTTCTTTCTACGTTAAATTTGTACGGTGTGATACTTGTTTTGTTATTAATGATGACTAAAAATAATAATGAATTCAAAATGGCAACATTGAATTCATTGGCTGATAGCCAAACAAAAGGGGAACTCTGAGCCACACGGCCAGAACCGCTCAGCAACAGTCCAGAAAGCCAGAAGAGGCTGCTGGCCATGCACTTGCATCCCAACCTGCAATGGCGCTGCTGCGGTAAGTCGTGCAGCGCACTTCCTCCAATTTTCATGCCTCCATCCTCTGAGTCTAATCCTGCTTTATGTATGATAAGTTCGGGGATACAATTAAATCCTGCTTTATGCATGATATGCTTAGTGTATGTGTTAAACATACAGGGTGATAAAATGCAGCCTTGCCTGACCTCTTTGCCAATTGGAAACCATTCCATTCCTCCATATTCTGTCCTAACAGTAGCCTCTTGTCCTGCGTACAGGTTACACATCAGGGCAATCAAATGCCCTGGCACAGCCATTTCTTTAAGAGAGTTTTTCAAAGTTTTGTCTGTTTATTTCTAATGTCGCTTTAGGCTGCTTAGATCTGTTTTGTACTACACACTACATGGTTTGTGCTGGCTCATTGTTTTACCTATCACAGTGCTGTCATCACGTAGTGTGAAAAAAGCCGTATGTGTCCTACACATTGTTTTCTGAACCACCAAACGGACATGGCTGTAAAAACTATAGGAGAATGCCTAGTCAGGGATGGTGATAAGAACAACTGTGAAAAAACATTCCTTCTCCAGCAGGTTCTTTCAGCAACTAATTCTTCAGAGGCACTACAAAGCCATGTCAGCATTTTAAGTTTAATAATAAAGATTAAAAACATTTAAAGTTAATTTTTAAACTATTAAGCTACTTCTTTGCACTGTTCTTGGGCACTGCTGCTGGATGGGGAGCACAAGCCATACTGTTACATCATTCTTTTATTCATCTTATGGATTTTGAATCTTATATTCTCAGTTGTCTACTTATTTCTAATGCTGTTTCAGGCTGCTTAGGTGTGTTTTGTACTACACATCAGTGGTGTGTAGGATTCAGAACTAAAAATAAAAATTTAGTTACAATTGAGTAACAAGAAAGTAAATGATTTCTTTTTATAATAAAACTGTAACCAGTTAATCAGGACTGCAACCACAATTGTAACTAATCATTGTTAATACTCAGAAGAACCAGAGATACAGATGTTCCTGAGGAATCAGGAAAGGATATTTTAAAAACAAAGTCACCAAAAGCACGAATACTCATAAATATATTGTGATATATATTTGGAATGTATCATAGAACAGGCTTTCGCTGTTTTCTCTATGCTCCCCCACAATGATAGTTTGCAAACTCCAGGATTCCATAGGATGTTGAAAGTGAATAATAGCACTATAACAGTTTAGCGCAGAAATGCTATCCCCTATCACGTGTGGCCAAGTACAAGTTCTCATACTGATACCTATTACCAGTGAAAAGATAAGGGCAAAAGACAGCCATAGATTTTGCGTGTGTACGGGCCTTCAAGTTGCTTGTCGCCTTATGGCAACACCATGAGTTTCATATGTTCTAAAAGCTCAAAAATCTCCAGAAGTTTGGAATATGGGGAGGGTGGTTTGTAATGTCACACGCTCCCAAACAATTAGTGTGGTCCACAACTAGTTTCAACTGTTGAGCAGTGGGACAAGTCCTGTCCTCTTTCCCCGCTCTACCTGAGAGAAAATACTGTTTGTTTGACAGCAACATGGTGAACTTGTTTACCTAATGCATTGACTCCTGTTTTTAAGTTCCTGTCTCCCCCCCTTTGATCTTCCTTTTGCTCTTGTAAATTTTTTTTAAGTTTAGGCACTTTAAATTTAATCTTCGAAGCTGTAGAATTTTGTGGGGAGTGACTCATCTATAGGAAACGGTTATACACCCCACATAAAACTGAGTGGTTGGCCTGTCTTACTATTCTGTTCCTTTAGGAACTGGAGAGTTTTTGTCTGCAATTATACGGCGGTTTTCCACCACTCTAAAGGGGAAGCCCACTATTTTATTACCATTTCACCACTAAAAGGGCACAAAGACTGCTATACTTTTGCTACAGAGATGCACATAGGCATAGTATTTTTAAAGTTGATGCAATAGTTTTCCCCTGAGACAAAGCTTTCCAAACTTTTCATGTTGGTGACACATTTTTTAGACATGCATCATTTGGACAAAGTAATTCATTTTTACTAGCAAACTGGAGGTTAAATTGAGCTCTTATAAGAGATAGGGACACATGCATAAATTGTAATAACAAAATGTATGGGGAGACAACATATCCCATGAGAACTTTTCATATATCTTTAAAAATTTATGATTTATAAATAATAACATACATTTCCAAGATTGTAGGTGAAACCCCTACACACTTCAGGCGACACACTAATGTGTCATGGCACACCATCTGGAAGGCCGTGCCCTAAGAGATGGGGGATGTTAGGACCTATCCACAATGCCAGCTTCTCATTGGAATTTGGGGAAATTTAGGTTAACGGAAGCCTGTGAGAGGAGGAAAATGGCAGGATCTTTTCACCTATGTATCTATAAAAACTAAGGGGAAAACGCTCCACTTTTAAAAATAAACAAAATGCTTTACCGGAAAAAACCCAGGCGGGGCACACACCCCGCACGCACGCCAAGAAATCAGAAACCTCAAGTATAAAAGGCTATTGGGAAATAAAGCATCAAAGCTTGGATAAGAGAAATTTAAGAATAGAAGAATCATGTTTACCAGTCCTGAAGAAACTGAATGAAGGCGGGGGCTCAGATGGGCATCTGAGGGCAATACAGGCTGACAGCAGTGCTGACAATCCAAAATGTTACAAATTGCTGGGGCAAAAAGTAGGGTTTAAATGCAAAGCTTAAAAAACTTTCTACCAGGATTGACTGCCCAAAAGGGGTTTCCCAAAAAAGGATTGCTTTTAAAAAATGCCATTGTTTATGGGAATTGTGATAACCCCTTAAAGTTTAGACTGGTAGGGAGGGTATGGGAAAAAGTCTCTAGATGAGATCAAGATGGGTGATCTCTGGTTGCCTTATCTGGACTTGTTTTGGAAATGCAAAGATCTGAGATGGAGCAGAGATTAGTTTGGGACCCCTATGCCAGGGCCCTTCCACCTAATCTTCTTTGAGCTTCATGGCCTGGCCATATCTCAGGTTAGCCTGACTTGGCAACAGCCCTTTGCTGAGTGCTGGCATGACTCAGATCAAGGTTACTTCAGTCATGTATTTTTCAGCCATAAATTTGTTCAATTTATATAAAAATGATATTCCTCACTAGTCCTGCAGGATGGGGGTATCAACTATGATAACACAAGCATACACTGGCTGGAATTCCCTGCCCATTGCAGCTTCTCAGAGCATACATGCACACATAAAAAAATAATATTGGCTTTTCTCTTTTTGGTGTGAAATTGCTTTTCCTATTGCTAGATGCAAAAAATTCACTCCATTCTACATTTGTTCTACCCTTCAGCAGTCAATAACTTCCATGGTAGATTGTGTGATTCATTAACAACTTTCTTAATAGAGTCAAAGCCGCACAAACTCAGTTCTCTCAGCATCTTTTATTATTCTCTTTTTTCTTAAATTAAAGTTAAAGAAACTGAATACTAAAGTGTTCTAATTATCTCCTGGCAGCAGCAGAAGAGGGGGGGGAACCCTGCATTCTCTTCCTTTTTTCTGCAGGACAGAATCCCCCAGCACTTCCATTTTTCCTTCTGCGGTCCAGTACTGCAGTTAATGCTAGCGTGAAAAACCAAAGCAATTAATTTGGATGTTTTGTTTTGTTTCCTTAAGGTCAGATCTAATCTCTACAGCCTCTGCCGAAAGACTAAGCCACCAAATGATAATTAATTCCTGCTAATCCATCTCACAAGAGCCAAACTGGCACCAGCACCCTTGAGGCAACTGGTTGTGATCTTTTTACTCAGCTAAAAAGTCCCCTGTGTCTGGATTATTGCTGTTGGATGGGAGGGATCCCCCAAACCACTGCAGCATCTTTTTTTTTCCCCTGGTTAAAAAAAGCCCCAGCCACAGAGGCAAGGAGGAAGTATGTGTTTTTCTGTGTGTCTGAGAGGAAGAAGGAAGATGCATTCCTTGGGTATTTGCCTGAATATCAGCGTCAACAAGAGAAGCAGGTTATGAATTTCAATTATCCTAAACTCCCGTGCTGGCTTCCCAAGTCATTTTAACATTAGCAACGAAGAAGCACATTCTCAGTCCTTAACAACAGTGCTTCTGTTCACAGTTCCTTCTGGAAAAAACCCCCATTTCTTTTCACAGATTGCAGAGTTCGCAGGGAAGAAAAACTACACAATGGGAAAGGAACTCCCCACTGCAAGACCTGCCCATCATGTAAAGTTTGTATTCAAGGCCAAGTTTTAGGGCTGGTGATCAGATCTCAGTCAGAGCACTTTATTGCTATATTTGAGGGATGCAACAGCAAAGATCTCCTTGGATTGGAAGGGTGACAGCCTGGGCCAGCAGAACCCCCCCTGCCCTCACACAACACTTGCCAGTGTGAAAGGTAGGAGCCTGCAGGGTGAGCCAAGCATTTGATCTCCCCTTACTGTCTCTGAAAACCACCCCCATCCTAGTATTGGTAACTAAAGGTTTGCTGAAGCTAGATCTGCTCTGCCTTAGTTAAAGGGGGGTTTTGGATTTCTTCCCTTTGGGGTCTCAGCTATGCCCCCGCAGGGGCGGGAGCCTGTAGCCTTCCAGATTTTGACCAAATTCCCAGCAGTCTCAGCCAGCATACCTTGTGTTGACAATGCAAGTTGCGGCCCAACAACAGCAGCAGCGATATTGTCCTTTTATGACTGTGTCCCGACTAGGTTAGTTCCCCTGCATTCCACAATGCATTGCTTTCTGAGATGGGTCATGGAGACCATAAAATACCTGTTTCTGACCTGTCAGCCACATTCCCTTGGTTGCTTAACCCACCTTTGACCAGGTAGATAAAAAGTAAATTTAATTGAAAGTGTTTACATCAGCTGCCACCTAGCCAACGCTTCCCCCAGATGCCACATGTGGGTAGGGGACAGCAATGTCAGAACAATATTTCTTTTCATTATTAGCATCATTATAAATTATATGAAATGAGAAAGGGCTTAGAAAATGCTGCTACTACCTTGGCAGGGGTTGCTGGCATTTATTTCTCACAGTCTTAAGCAATGCTAAAATGTTAGATTTTTTTTTTTATTGTTTTCAATGGAAGCTTTCTCAACAAAAACAGAGAGGATCAGTAACAAACATATAAAAATCCAAAAATTATAGTTCTGAGAATCTTCAGTGTTAAATTTCATCCGGGGAGATTATTAAAAAAAAAAAGGCATTGAGTATGAACTCAGAAGTTCCCTTTATGACAAAAAAGAAAATACTCTTTAAAAACATTTCTTCAGTATGCCATTGGTCCTGAAAGGGTCACAGGCCCTAGAACTACTGGGGTAGAAGATTTTTTAGCAATACCATTTGTCCTTAAATTTTAAAAATTATGTACCATGTTTGGGGGGCCCCATGTTGCTTCCACACTGACAGGGACCTTATCACCCATTCAAAAAATGATGATGATAGCCCTGCAGATGTCTTTCAAAAGACAAACCCATAGGTTCCAAAACCATAAATCTAGTTGCTCAGTCTGGTACAACTGAGAATAAAACATTGCTTTGTGTTAAATCGTTTTAATTTCAGCAAAGCTTGCTGCCTCCAGCCCCAAAACTTGGTGCTTTGGAGGCTCATCCAAAAAGGCATATTGATTGCCCTGTCAAAAAATCCCACAGCCTTGCAAATAAAACCAGCAAGCTGAAATCTTAGCAAGGTCACTCTCAAAACAATGCTGCCTCCCTGTTGGGAAAGTGAGAACATGTCATGAATTGCACATCTGAGTCACCAAAAAGAGCCCATTGCATTTTAGAAGATACAGGGCTTTCATTTACCCAATAAATTATGTGGGTATGCCACAGTGCCTCCAGTAGAAGGCCCTATGCAATTTCATGGATGAATCAAACACTGGGCAGTGGCCATACCATTAGGAATGGAAAAACTGCCTTCTACATACTGGACCCTTTTTCTTCCATCACTGTGGCTCAGCAAAAGCACAGTAAAATCAGTCATGCATTTTCAATAGAGTTTTCCCTCCATTCTTGCCTGCACCTGCTCTATCCATCTGTATAGAGCCAATATAGGAAAAATTTTGCATGCAGCTCCCCTCAATCCAGTCCCCATAGCCTATGGGAAAGGATCATGGGAGATGATCCCAATTCCAAACACCATGATGGTTACAGTTTTAAAAACTACTTATAATCAGTACAAAAATTATTAATATGGTTGGATTTATATTATAATTGTCCAGAGTCACTCCTCCTCTGAAATGCCTATGGGAAATGAGACACAACACAAATAATTCAATTACAAATAGCATGTTCAAGGCAAGTGGGTTTCAATTTAAGTTGGGGTTGCCCTCCTAGACTCACAATGTACATTGAGACTGACATAAATGTGAGGAGGCAATTCCATAGGAGAACATAGGGATTCATTCCAAAAAAGCTGAAATGTCCACAAAGTTAGAAATTTCACACAACTCACCACCAGTTTTGAAGAGGTTTAGACCATATCAGAGCTAACCTTTTCCAATCTAAAAAGTGTGTGTTTGCTTTCCAGAGGGACCAGAAAAGGCAGCAACAGTTTATCCCAAGAAGTTTTTGGCTGGTGCAGCTGGCTTGCAACAGTTTCCCCTGCAGAAAAACACAGACAGACAGCAACTGATAAAAACTGCGATCTTTGCTGTACCTCCTCCAGCAAACTTCCTTTGGGTTTAAAAAAGCACATCAGAGGAGAGAGGGAGGGGGAGCAGGGAGGAAAGCAGAGGCAGCACCTCTCCTGTTGTGTCTTCTGCAGCAGGTACACAGAGCACAACAGGAGGAGAAGGAATATATCTCCTGATGTGCCCTCTCCAGCAGACTTGCCAAATGAAAAGCCTCATCCCCCTGCCAAACCTAAGCAAAGAGAGGAATCCCCTTCCAACCACACCAAAATCCAAGATTCCAGTTTCTTCCTTCCCTTCACAACCCCATTCTAAGCAAGTAAAGAAAAACCCCAACCTAGGTAGGTAAAAGAAAACCACTCTAGTCAGCTTTTCTTACCATTCCAAACTCCATACCAAAACTCTAAACAACCTCACTTTCTTACCCCTCCCTCCTTGCTCTTCCACCTGACTCAACTGCACAGACACTCTGGGAGAGCAATGCTGTACAATTTGAACGAAACTTCCATTTATTTATTTCTGGAAAAATACTGTAAATTGGGGAAGCACAAATTGAGACTCACCTATGTGTCCTCTTGATAAAAAAAAAATGCATTATTGGCCAGTTTTCCAAACCCACATAACTGAAAGGATGTACTTAAATGCCAACATTCCCAATGATGTCCTGTTCTTTTGCAATGAATCATGTCCATAATAAGCCAGATCAAAAATGCAAGAGATCCTTTTTCAGATTATTTAGACAATAATCCACAGGTTAATAGATGAATCTTGAATATTTTGGTTCAGTCACTTCAAAATGCTGTCTTATTCATGGGGGCATTAAAAAGCAGAGGGTGAAGGTATCCCTCCCTGCATGCCTTCGGAACCAGATGTTTTTGGCCAGTTGCCTGCAAACAGCCTGTAATCCTGTTTCTGAAACTAATATTCCCAAACAGATCCATTTATGCATCCCAGGATCTCAGTGCCAAAATCTTCAACTATAATTTTGTTCAGACAAGCACGTCTGTGTACTTCGAATCAGGTTTTCCAACACATTAAAAGTTTCCTCCATTCCTCTTAATTCACTTTAGGCTTTTTGCTTCACATGGCACAAACCTTTGTAAGAGCCTTATTTTTGAAACAGATGCCTGGAATAGGGGTTGCATCCAGACTAAACAGTTTATGATTTTGAAGCGCTGGCCTGTGTGATCTATTCTGAAAAGGCTGCGGTCATGCTTTCTGCCCATCCATCCTTACTCGTTCAGAATTTACATTCTTGGAAATGGATCCTGGTGACAATTTGTAAGCTGTTTGCTGTTACACTTCTGCCCTCTAGAGGATAAAAAACTGCCTTTGCTTTAGCAGATAGACTAGAATAAAGAGAGGAAAAAAATGAAAAATGGTTGCAGTCAGGTTTTAAATTCAGTACTAGATCCTGTCTGGTCTTGAAAGCAGCCCTGGTTGGTATTTGGATGGGAACCTACCAATGAATACCAGTTCTGTAGGCCATATTTCAGAGGAGGGAACTGGCAAAACCACCTTTTGAGTATTCCTTGCCTAAGAACAGCCTATGAAATTCATAGGGATCACCATAAGTCAACAGACAACTTGAAGGCATATACACACAAGATGTGTCCTGAGCCTTTGCTACTTCAGAGAGTTCAGAATGTTGACAGGTGTCCTCAACTAGGCCAAAATAATCGTGGAAGGAAGGACTGTCAAATTAACAAAGGAGTACAGCAGATTAGAAAAGGTTCATCAAATGCACTATTAGGCAGACTTCCCCCACCCACCCAAAAAGCTAGCATTACTTTTCAGCAAAACAAATATTTTGCAGTTCTAAAGAAATCTCATTCTAAAAAAAAATAGCAGATCTGGAAATTAAGATAAACTGTGGTGCACAGTTCTTTCCCTCTTAATCAGTGGTTCTCAACCTGTGGGTCCCCAGATTTTTTGGACTTCAGGTCCCAGAAGCCCCAGCCACTATGGTCAATGCTCAGGGCTTCTGGGAGCTGAAGTCCAAAACCATCTGGGGACCCACAGGTTGAGAACCACTGCTCTTAATAGCTACATGTTAAATTCAGATACTAGAGCAGTGTTTCCCAAACTTGGGTCTTCCAGGTGTTTTGGACTTCAGCTCCCGGAATCCCTGATCATTGGCCAAGGCAGATGGGACTTCTGGGAGTTGAAATCCACAACCCCTGAAGGACTAGAGTTTGGGAATGCCTGTACTAGAGTATACCTCCATTAAATTTTGGTGGACTTATATATGTTCATGAAACTGTGTAAGCTAGTGAGACGAAAAATCAAAATTATTTTTGAAATGTTTACTGCATTCTCTAAAGCCTTCAACAACCTACTCACTAGCTACAGAAAAAAAATACGGAATTGAAATGGAGAATGATTGGAGAACAAAAATAGTAGTCTGGGGATTTAAGGAATAGTTATGCTTAGCTTTAAAGCACAAAAACATAGTCACAAGTTATTTTAGCACTGTTTGTGGCATGTATTGCTGGATGAAGGAATCCACAATACCAAAAAAAAAATTAAGGTGTGGCTCTTGCCTGACTCCATACACACCAATCCATTGGCCTAATTACTAGGAATTTACTAGGAGAGAAGTGGACTTTCTTTCCCAAGTTGCTTCAGTCCTCCATGTCATCCCAAAAATGCTCTGCAGGGTTTCCTAGCCTTCCAGAACAGATTTTGATGGTACACGGAGGAAGAGGAGAGGGTAACAGACCCTTCCCATGGTATATCCACACTACACAGATATAACAATTCAATACCACTTCAACAGCCAAGGTTCCAATCTATGGAATTCCAGCCTATGGAATACAACAAATCCTAGGATTTGTTGTTCAGTAAGGTATTTAAGAATTCTTTAGTCCATTCCCAACATTCAAGCTCTTTGGCAGATAAGTCGAAGTGCCCCCCATTAAACTACAAATCCCAGGATTCCATGGGATGGAGCCAGGCGGTTAAAGTGGTGTTGAAGTGCTATAATTCTGTAGTGTGGATCCACCCCTGGTTTCACAAACAAAAGCAGATTTGTCAGTGGAACAACTCCTATAAATCTCAACAAATGGATTCAACTCTGATTTAGAAAATCATATTGCTCATGAGTCAGAGGCCAGCTCATCTGATCAAATATCAACAGACTTTTATCCTGAGTGTGAACGGGGAGTACAAAAATTAAATTTCTTTATCTTGCTTTGTTTAATCAATGTGTTACTCGTTTTACCATGTGGATCTGGAAAAAAAAATTAGACCACTTCAGAAAAGTATAGTAAAAGTGTAGTAATGGAAGATGACCTGTGATAGGTGTCTAATGAAAAGAAGTACTGTACTGTTTCTTTAAAATTTCCTGTTGAAACACAGTATGGATGAATGATTGTGTGTGCTACTCACATTCACCCAAACAGCATCAGCAGCACAAAGAACTCAGAAAACAGAGTGGGAAAAAGTTGGAACTTTTCAATCAAGTGATCGAGAAATAACTTCAGAGACCACAAATGCATTTTTGAGAAAATAATAGTTTGCACTGCTGAGCAATGACCCAGAATATGCTTTTATTGCACAACTAAGCAAAAGAAGGCATTTTGTATTCATGTGACAGAAGGCAAAACCTCTCTCTGCAGCAACTTAGGAAACTCCACTTTCTAAAATATGTATGTTTCAGTATACAAGGACATTTCTTGTCCTTGGTGATCTACTACTTAGGAGCCTCACCAAAATAAGTTGTCTGTATTGGATCTCAAAATACTGTAATCTTTGTAACTGTTCTCAAGAATATCCTCTTTCTCTATGATGAAAACAAAGGGTAGAACTACACCAACCTTTTTTTTTCTGTAATGTTCTCTTTCATTCCAGTTTTTGCCAAATTCTGCAGATGAGATTCCATGACCAGAATCCTGCGGTACATTAAATACATAGCACCCAGTTAAAGATCCTTTCTCTCTGTGGTGGGATGTGCTTGGATAAACGGTCCAATAAAAAGTATATAGAAAGCATTGCTATTATATTTTGATGCATGAACATTGCATCTTGAAGCAGAGTTTATCCTTTGCTAATTTGTAATTCCTTTCCAATTGATATTAAAGTATTTTTATAAATTAAAAAAGGGTTTTTTTTAACTTTCAGCTTAGAATGCATGGCCCCAATCAAGATCAGAACTAGAACATAATGATGGCGGAGGCTTAAATCTCCTCCCACTCATGTTTTTTAATTCAAAAGTTGTGAAGAGAAGAGAGGGTAAACTTAAACATTCCAGATGTTTCTGCCAAGCAGAGCTACTGTTACTTTTTAAAGTGAACTAATTACTGTACTCATTACTCTGATGGTTTATTAATAATTTTTGTTACTACAGTCCAGAAAGGGAATTCTCTGAGTTACTCATTACTGACAAATTACTGTTCCTGGTACTATTATTTCCTCTGAAAATAAAAGGAAATAGTCTTTGATTCTGCCAGGTGGACTATTCCGATATTGCACCTTTAAAATTCCGAGAAGAATGGAAAAGCCAAAGCAGTCATTTCCATCTAAAAAATGAGGCGGTGATAAGTATGATCCTTTCTCTTCCTGCTACCATTGTTCAAACTCCATCAACTCTTACTATGAGGCCAGCTCTATTAGGTGCGGTGTAACATACTTAGAAGTAAACAGACAGATGAGCTCAGCCACTTTTGTTTGCACAGTTTGTTTTTGTGCAAGGCATAGGAATGCAAGGTTAATGCCCAGAATTATTAAGTACCAGTTTCAGATTCTTCTGAAGAGAGAAAAAACAAGCGATTATGCAGCTTGTAATTTTTAAAAAAAATCTTTTTTTCCTCTTTGTCATAAGCCAATAAATCTGCAAAAAGCAAATCCATTTCTTCAAGCCAAAGTGAGCCTAAAATCTGTGCTAACATACATACACAGACTTCTATGATAACTCAAGTCTCTACTCTCACCCCGCCCCATTTTTGTAAGGGCATTTTTCTCCTCTAAATCACAACAAATAAGTCTTTTGAGGTTACTGTTGGCCATTTCACCATATTTGGGGGTCATTTGGGTCCCCCCCATTTTATTAGGCCTGTACAGACCTTTTTTTCCAAAGCCTTCAGCTTATAAACCAAATTAAATTTCAAAGTAGTTCTCAGGGATCTGTTTCTGTCGATGAGCAGGGCCAGTAGGTGAGGGGGAAATGCCTATATCGTTTAGGTTAAAGTTCTTACTATCAGTAACTAAGCTTTAGAAGAGGCATTCCAACATGACAGCCTGGGAGCAGGGGACAAGCAAAATCTGGTAAGCCCAGCGACAAATGTTATCATGAGAAAGATAAAGAAACCTCCGAGGGCCAGATTGGGGTTCCAGGGTCAGGAGTTCTCCATCCTTACTTTCAGGATTAGTTTCAGCCTTTTTATTACAGAGTGTGAAACATGCAAAAAGCACACAAAACTGGTTCGAGAGGGTACCATAAGGAAGGTTGTTCCTATCATGCAGCAGCGTGAAAGAGTGTGCTTCAAGTAGCTTGTCGAGCAGAGGTGGTGGAATTAAAGAGGGCTATTATTGTGTCTAAATGGTTCAAATGAATATCCTAGCAGGGGTGGAAGTACCACATCAGCAGGACTTCAAGCAGAATATATTGGGTTGACCCTGCCTCACACACAGAGACCCTTTCCGGAGGACGATGGCATCCTGGCATGGGGACGCTAGAATAGCAGGACTGTGAAGCTTCTGCATAACATCATCGCAGTCCCACCCTTCTTGCATCACCAGCAAATGCAATCATGGGCTATATCATTGATGGAAAAAGTCCATCAACAACCCTTGATTGTGTGAGCCTTCTGCCACAGCTGACCACACAGAAGGGCTGGAAGCGCAACCTAGTCACTTCCTCCTCTACTGCAGCAAGGGAAGAAGGCCTGTTGAAATCCAGAAGTATACCGCATATCCCTCACGCTCCCTTCCGCAGGCAGCCGGTCATGTGCAGAGAGGAGCGCTGGGGACACACTCCCATCTCAGCAGACGTGCTGCCAGGATTGCAACAGGATGACACGCGAGAGCATCATCCTGCGGAAAAGGCCAGAGTCTATATACAAAACAGTCAATAAGTTACTGTACAGTACCATCTTCAATTACTTGAAAGCTCTTGTATGTACACAGCTTGTTCCCTGCAAGCCACTGAATGAGAACACTGAGGACAGAAATCCGTGCTGAAAACAATTGTGGTATGATGAATAGAATCCTAATGAGAGATATTCCTCTCTTGTCTCCTACATACCCCATTATTTCCCAAGATAACATCACATTCTCTGGAAGCCCCTATTTTGGAATTAGAATAATGCAAAACCAAACACATACAATTGTATCTAGTTTGCCTAATTTACCTACTAGTCTGTTCACAAAACATGACAGGAGTGTTATGCAACCTACATATGTCCACATTTACAAAAATCTTCAGCTTTAAGCACGCAAACCAAGAAAATCTTATACTAAGCTTTCTTTTGATCTAACATTTTCTTCTATTTTCCATCAGTACCTATGCCACCTGCTGGTTAAAGAAATGAGGCATTTTATGCTAGCTTCCTTCTAAATCCAGGACAGAAATGTATGACCTTTCAGAAGAGAGTGGATTCCAACTTCCATCAAGTGCACTCAATACTGCCAACGCCCAATGCTGATGAGAGAAGTAGTCCAACTTCTAGTGGGCCACAGATTCCCTACACCTGGGCTAAATCCTATTCATAATATACAGTTGCATTAAATGATTGGTATTTTGCCCTACAATTTCAAGATGTTAAACCTGTTTAACTAGAACCTGTGTGGAATACTGATGCTCTTCCAGTGACCAAGTTCTGCATTCTGAAGCAAAAGAGTCAGTACTGGGGTGGCAAGGAAGGACATGTCAGAAGTTTGGCATCACTACCCCATGTCTTCACTCATACACATGCCTTAAGTATTTGGACCTGATTTAAATGTGGCCTATTACCCCCATCGCCACCCTGTGCTTCAGCAAGCCTGTTTGCTTGGTCTTTGCTTTCTTTTTTCAAGTATGTACGTCATTCAAATATTGAAAGGGGGCCTCAGAAGCCCCTCTTTGACCCACCTGAATCTTTGCCTCATTCACATCATTTTGTGCCTGGTGGAAGTAGACAGGCAAATAGTGTCGGCTCTTCTGTCTCTAAATGCATTCCTTTCATCCTATTATCTATTTGATAAATTCTTCATTGATCAACTGTTCAACTTCATTTCCTAACATGAAGGAAGCCAGTGTAATAACACTGCCCAGCCTTTGCAAAAGCCAGATGGAAGCAACAGCTCACTCAAACAAGGTGTGAAATTATAATCTGCTTTCCTAAAGACATTTCCCTGCCTGCCACCTCCAAACTATTTTGCACCAGTTATTTCACATTTAAAAGCTTAAAGGTTCTTTTATATACAAACCTGTAGTAGTCCTGAAGAGAGCAGCCTTCCTAAGCAAGTGAATAGATAAAATATAATAGTTTTACATACCAATACACTAAAAGACAGTCCATCCACAGAAGGTCAATCAAGGGGCTGGAAACCCTTCATTCATCCTTTTTGATTAACTAAATTTGGTGTAAAATATATAAAGTTCCCAAAGCTAAATTAATGTTACATTTTCAGCACTTTGTCATTACATATCTAACAGGGTTATCATTAATGCCTTGATTTCTGGATATAATTTCTAAAGTGTGCATCTTTCCTATGAACACAGCAAATGGGATATTTTCAATGAAATTATTTCTAACTAATCAGCATATATATTGCTTTTTTTTATGACATAATATAAAGTCCAGTCACTGTTCAATGAATTCATCATGGGAAGTAATTAGTTAGAAATTATAGCACCTTAAAATATTGTGACGGTGTTCACATAGACCAGAGGAAATTGTTTGTTATCAGGTCAGCTATATTTTTTATATACAAATCAATACAAAAAAAAAGATTTACAACTAAGTGGAACCACAGCAATGACTAACTGGATATTCTTCACATTTAGAGACGAAACAGACTTCTGAAGTATGATAATGTCAGATAAAAGTAGGATAATGGCCCATAAGAGCAAGATTTTCTGTAGATCTTACAGGGATGAGAGCTTCCCAGTGTAGATAAATCCCTTAACCCTCCGTAGGCTTTATATCTAGGTCAGGAAGGATGGTTTAAATAAATAACGAGACAACATCTGTATACTACCCTTCCTCCAATAGAGAGAAGACTGGCAAAAAGCAAGGCATATACACACATTTCCCCTACCCATTTGAGTGCAAAATAAAAGAGAAAAGAAGTGGATGGAAAAGCAGAGAAGACAGACAGACAGTGACTGTGAACTGTTTAATTTTGTTTGATTCAGAGTTGAATCCCATTTTTCCCAGTTCAAGATTATTACGTTAAGGCAGATATGCTGCTGCAACTTCAAAAGCCTGTGGTTTGCTACTCCATTATAATCCCTCCACATTCACTAGGGTTAGGGGCACAGCACCCCCATGAATGTGGCAAAACCATGAATAACTCTAGATCCTCCCAAACAATATTTAACGCAAAAAAAAGTATGATCACCATATTCAACCCACCATGGATTCCTTTGAGGCATCAGGATTCCTTCACAAGGCAGAAGTGGGTGGCTGGCGGGTCTTACAGCCACCTCCACTGCTGCCCCACACCATTTTTGATAGAGACTTACAATCCTCATTTGCAGTTTCTGTCTCACAAGGTTTGCAGTCGCTATTAAAAATGGCATAGGAAGGCATTAGAAGTGACAGCAAATAATCTGTGAATAATCAAATCCACAAGAGTGAAACCCGCAAATGTGGAGAGGCGACTGTATTGTAATGCTCATGCTTCTAAGAAAAATTTCCACTACCAAGAGGATGAGGACAAGTGTTAAAAAACTTGTAAGGAGTTTTACTGTCAGAGGCTTTGTTAATTGAGGTAAGCCTGTAAATATTTTAAGATTTTGCTAGTCTAGGTATTGTTGTGTTCCTTCAAGTTATTTCTGACTTATGGCAACTCTAAGGAGAACCTATCACAGGGTTTTCTGGGGCTGAGAGTGGTGACACACCCCAGATCTACTCAATGCCCTATTCCTACAGAACAAACATGCAGAAGTTGGCTATCCTCTAGACACACCTTGTTTTACTGCTGTGGTATACTGTACCTGTATATTGCTATTAATCAATGCGCTAGAATAAAATAAGATACTTTTGCACACATACAATCATCTGAACCAGCAGTGCCCCATGAGTTTTCTTGCCCACTTTTACACACTGAAGGTCATGCTGCACTCCTGTGCACATTCTTAGGTATATGTCCCACTGGACAGAGCAGGATTTCATTTTTCAGTCAATATGCATACAACTGTCCTGTTTACTGCCATATAAACACTCCCCAAAAAACCCAGATGGATGATTCTTCTGTAAATTGTAGCACAATAATGCTATGCAGCTCTCTTCTTGAACCTGAAATCTAGGTCTGTAGACCTAGTAATCTGTGGTTTAAAATTATTCCACATAGCTAACTTCTTTGGCTAAAGAGCTTCAAGTATTCTCAGTGGAGACTGAAATATACCTTAAGAAAAACAGGGGCTTTCAAGAATAAGAGTGGGTTCTCTCTTTAAGTAGCATATTATTACCAGCTGGCTGCACAACATAAAAATTTATTACCTACATCATGTTAAGTACATTCAATTATGGTGTTCATCTCCAAATAATGGAAGTGATAAGAGTACGTGACCTTGGCAATCTGGGAAGCAATAAGCTCTGCAGGTTTGGGTATTTCGTATTCACTCATTAAGTATATGCTTCCTATGTGCATGATTCAGCCCATTAATACTGCATTTACACATAGGTCTGTGATAAAATATGACAGTATGTCATAGAATACCTAGCCCTTCATTAAAGTCATTTACCTTAAAACTCCCCTTAGCACAAGGTGTATTTTCTTTAAGAGACTGTTTTCAGGAGACACTATCCCTTTCCCAGCAAATCACCGGCAACCATTTCACAACTATTACCATTCTGAAAACATCTCAGATTTCCCTCCCACAAATATCCTTTTATTATTCCCATCCCAAAGAACCCATGCCCAACCTGGCTATACCCCTATAGCTCATTGGTAGGGCACTTAGAGGCAGCTTGGGAGGCACATTCACCCCTCCCCATAAAACCTTAGAGGGCCACACATCCCACCTCTCTGCAAAACCAAAAACCAACAGTTGCCCCTAAATGCCCTCTAGATGGTAAATGCATTTTGTCATATTTTTAGGCCCAGAAGAAACTTTAAAAAAAAAAAAGGAAGGAAACAGAAGTTACTTCCTTTTTCAAAAAAAGACCTCTCCTGGACCTAAATTGGTAGGGGGGAACATGGCAAAAATGCCCTCGTGTCATGTGCAGAAGGTGTTTGGGGGAAAAAAAGTTGACCCCTAGGAACTGCATATTGTCTATGAACCACACTGCACCCACTCCAGTATGGGTGAAATCTTTGCCTGTGTTAAAAACCGTCCTGCAGCTCATTCCATTATTCCTTTTACCTACTGCAGACACAACATGAATTTCCGTTTTCATTGGCTCTAGCACTTCTGTTCTCCCATAGAAGTCATAGTTTATATATTGGTAGCAGTACTCAGGACAAAGAGCTGCTTTAGAAGATATAGCTCACCACACTTTTTCTTGTTTTGTTCCAGGCTACTTTTTCACCATTACCAGAAAGGCATCTTAACTTAAGTAAGTTCTCTCACTGTGACTTCAGAACACTGAAAAAATGCAGCTGTTTTGTTGCTGTCCAGTACAGCGAAGGAAAAATACTAGCTGCCTCAGTAAACCAATTCAGGTTAGTTTCATACTGTTCCATATTGTTCCAATGAACACTAAATTGCACATACAAGTCCAGTCTGCACAGTGGTGTACCACATCAAGATGGCCACATGATGGTAGTGTATAGCCATCTGAGAAGCTGCTTATCCATTTCTGAAACCAGCACAGCAATTTGCAATAAAAATATTAACAGTCTAGCTTCAGTTATAGTTGGAAAGTCCTGGCTTAGCACTTATTTCAGCCATATTAAGAAATAAGAAAGATACAAGGTAATCAGCCATTACCATCTTCCCAGATGGACTGTCACAAGAAAAATAATTAAATTGCAGTTTGAGAGACTGTAGATTCACACTAGCCAAAACACTATTACAGGGGTTTTTTTTATTAACATACATCAATGAGGTAATCACAGGCTTCACTTGAAAGAAAAGAGGTCTGAAGTGTCACTGACAGCTTGGATGATAGTATTTAGAGATGCGAAGTACCTCCTTAGTAATAAGGAAGCAGACAGAAGCTGAGATATCTTCCATATCTAGAAGCCTCTTTCCTTCCACCTGCCGAGCCCTGAAGTTTGGGGGAAGGATGTGAAAGGTGAAGAGAAACAGAATTCTGGGGAATGAGCCTGAACAGCGCATCCTACACAGGCTGACTAGGAAATTGGCCTATTTGAAATCAACAGGCTTCCTTCCAAGCGTGCCTAAGATTAGTCCGAAAGTAATATTTTCTTATAACGTTAGAGGCTTCCATCAAATGACCAAGGTAGCATCTTTGAAACCAGATCTCACATATCATCTAAAAAAAATGCAACTGGTATTCCTTATAGGATTCTGCAGGTCTCCTGTAGAATTCAGGATCAGACTAATCTAAACATTAAGAATTATGCAACTTTAAGTAACAGTTGTGTAGTTCGAGCTGGTTCCACAGAATGGAGTCCTTGATTACAACTGTAAGTTACCAAATTCAGTTAAAACCGCTTTATATATTACAAGGGAGGGGGGAGATCAATTATTATATCATCCAAGGTAGCCAGATAATCTTTAGTTGATTGCAGAGTATCTGACAGATTATCTGAAACAATAAAAAAAAATCCAGTCAGCATTTCAGGTTAGTTACACTCCAGTGGTTTTGATTGTTTTGTGACCCAATATCACTTTTCTTTCAGGTCCCCATTATATGAATTCACCTACTCATCCACATTTTGTTAAGTTCTACTGGAAAGCCTCCAACCAAATTGCTTTGGCACTATTTGCTCAATTCAAACTCATTCTGCACCTTTTCAGGGGAACATTACAAGCCTTAACTTTGTCTGCAAAAAAGATGAAGACAGTACTTACCATAGCCCCAGGAAATCAAAGGTTGGTTTATGGGTGCAGGGACTGGACTTGTGAATTGGTCAGATGTTTTTTCAAATTTCATAAGAGGAACACCAGTCAGTGGCATGTGGCTCAGTCTGTGCTCCTCTGGAACCTCGAAACTCTCAAAGTCTGTTCAAATGAAACATCAGTAGTTTAACGTAGCTTTCCGTTCCATCTTGAAGTAGGAACCCTGATGGCTTCACCTAATAGCAGTATCTAAAAACCAGGTCTCTCAGTGTTTTACCTGTTGCATGTGATCACTTCATCTCTGCTGATCTAGCGTAGAAATTCCATTCACTACAGCATATCATCTCCTACTGTCTGTATGGTTTATATCTGTTATGTCAGCTAGACTAATCAAGCTCACACCCCCATTTTGCCAAGAAAGATGAAGTTACACATTTAAGTTATTACCTAGAGGATTATAGGGAAAGAGATTCTCCTTTTCTGGACAGTCTTCGGTGACCATGCTGCAGCCTTCAACTTTACTTGTATTCTTAGTAACCTTGTAAAAATAAGGGGAAAGTAGTCACAAAAATAAAAGCTGCAAACAAATGTAGCTTCATCTTTTACACCTTCCTGGGACCTTTATAACTTCACTCTGTTACCTAGGCCAAAACCTCTGCGAGAAAAGCTCTATTTGTCTCCTCTCCTCTCTGAACCATTCCAGATCTTTAAGCAACTTTAAGAAATGGTGCTCATTTCTTGCTTTCTCTCTCTTTTTTGTGTTGTATTTTTTAGACTGCAATCCTGGGGGAAGAGGCTTTGAAGAAACATCACCTTATATAAGCTGCTTGGGGTCAGGGGATTCAGCCACAGATTCACTACACTTCTGTGTATCTGGTAAAACAACAGTTTCTGATAAGCTCTACTGGAATGACTCCAGGAGACTACCGTCAGAATCACAAGGAGAACAATTTCCCAGCATTTATGCTTTTCCCTCCCATCCCTAAACTTAACAAAACAGTTTTCTTCTTCCTGCAGAAGCTACACAGCTTCCAATGACACCACAAAAAAGGCAAAACTGCACTGAATCCTATACTTTTTCTTCTAACCGATCCAGAGCCAATCAGCTCCGTTTCCTCCTAATGTTCCATCCCCTGAGCAAGATGTGCATTTCTGCATTTTGAAAAGAAAGTTTTCTGTGGCATCTTCCTTTCAACATTTTTCTTTTTTCAAAAAAAATCAAGCTACTTCCACCAGTTTTGTACAATCCTCATTTGTTATCAAGACCTTTCTATTGCCTTTTTCCTTTTCAAAAACATCTGCCTATTCCCCTGCAACCAGAGCCCTTAGATTTGCTCTACAGAATTTGTTTCCTTCTCTGCTGAAACGGTCACAAAATCTAAAATCAGAACTCTTGAATGTGGCCCTCCACATTTGCTACAGTTAAAGGTACAGGACCCCCAAAAAGTGGAAAAACTGCAAATATCAAAGGGAGAGAAAGAGAGAGCAGGGGGGAAGAGGGTTGAGGCATGGTGGGAAAGACAGACACCCAGGGTCCAATCAGGTCAGGGAAAGGGGAAGGAAAAAAGGATGGGTTGGAATAGCTGTCCTATACTTCCTCTTTCTCATCCATCTCCTTATTTGGGGATGTGTGTGCATGCAGGGCAGCAGAATGTTTGTGCTGCTGAGAAATCAGCTGAAAGCCATCCTTAGGTGGCCAGGCAGCTGCTGTTGGATGAGGAGGAGAACCAGAGATGAGTTTTTAAAGGGGCTGTACAACCTGATCAAAGTTGCCAAGAGGGAAGGTTTCCCTAGAAAAAAAAGCACCTGAAATGGGGGTGTAGCAACTGGAAAAATTTACTAATAATCAAATCCATGAAAGTTAAACCTACAAATGTGGAGGGTCAACTGTAATTGTTTTCCAGTACCCTGTCTATTGTCTGGCCCATGGCTGGTGAAAGAGCCTGGTGGGTTATCAGAGTAGATCCCCACAATTTGCTTGTACGCAAGATGCTTGCATATGTGTGATCAAAATGTGTCTAACTCCTAAATATCACACACTCTACCACTATTACAGACTCCTACTATGGCAGTGAACTGAGATTATTATCCTATTCACAAGAATATCATGGCAAAGCAATGGCTCAAGACTACTTAAAAGTTATTTAGCATAGGAGCAGGAAACATGCAGCCTGTAGGCAACATACAGCCTGCCAGATTCATTTGTAGCCTCCAGCACCCACCAGAGCTCAAAAAAGGGTTTTGCTCCAAAATGCCCCCGACTGCACTAAAGGAGATATGGGGTGCATTTCCATCACAAGGGGCCCCCTGACCACCTCCCATGGTCAAACACAATTTTTGCAAAGTTGTTGCAAAAAAACCTGCAAAGAATGATTTACCCTGAAATTTACAGGTATAATCCAGCACTTGTTGGAAGGACCAGTAAATGAATGAATTGCCTATGTTGTTCATGTTATCTTTCTAATCCTGCCTTAGAAGTCCTAATTATTAAAAAAGGAAGGCTCACAACTCAGGCAATGGAGCTAAACAACTCAGCCAAGTCCTCCAAGTGTCAGATGATATCAGATAACATCCCCATACACTGGTCCCAATTTCATGTGGTCTTTCCCCCATCAGGAGAGCCAGCACACAGTGATACTAGCTCCCGAGACCTAGGGGCAGGCTGCAGGAGCATTTCTACAAGATGGCAAGTAAATCTGTAAGGTTTTATCCATGCACTCCACCTTTGCAAATAATACTGGGCGAAAGATGCTTATGATGCTACAAAATTCCTACTGTATTTTGTATTTTGATATTTTGCCATATTATGTTATATGGTAAGTGGGGTGCCATCCCATTTTCATCTCTAAATAGAAAAAACAGGGAAATTCCCTGACTTGGTCACATTCTCAATTGAGAGGATGAGCAAGGAAAATCAGGGCTCAGGTTTTCCTTCCCTGGATTTAATACAAACTAAGGAGTCCTCAGCTATCTTTCACTAAAGTGCTGCAAGGCTAATAAAATACAGATAAAACTTTTACTAAAACTAATTTTCCTATTTTCCCAAAATAAATAGGTCAGTCACTAAACATCATTTGTGTGTTTGGCAGACTGGAGCCCATTTTTGAATATTCAGCTTGCCTATGTTGTGGTTAAGATTACTATGAGTTTTTTCCTGTTATTTACATTTTATTAAGACTTATCAGCATATTGTCCTTCTGCTTGAGCACTGGAGAAAGTCTCACAGAATAATAGTTTTACTCACCTTTTTTGCAGAAAACTTCTTTCCTTTAGGAAACTGAGTCTTTGTTACTGACAAAGGCCTATTCAAGTTTCCAAGAGCCTTCCTGACCGATTGAGAGGTTACATTAGCTAGGTTTACATTAGCAGTCCTTCCAACAAGTGGAGTCTTAGGGTGAGATCTTTCAACAAAAGTCTTCGCTGTGGAAAAAAGAAGTCATCCAGCATGCTTAAGATCCAGCGTGCCAAAACCTCTTCCTTATTCATACGTAATATTGCACTGGACAGGACTCATATTCTCAGGTAAATCAGGTAAATTCTGATTACTATTAATTTTGCCAACAATTCAAGAGGACAATTGTTATAGCCCAGTTTCCATGATGCTACTCTAGAGCAAGGTTACACAGGAATTAATACAAGCACTGTAGACTTCATCACTTGGCCACATGAAAGCCTAATGGGGAAGAAATTGTCATTAAGACAGTATCTTCCAACTCACAACAAGGTGAGCAAGGAAGAGTTTTTAGTGTAGGAAGTATTGTCAGGAGCAACAGAAGGGCAGCCAATTCATGTTGTCTGTCCCTTCTACCCATCTGCTTTTCTTCTACAAAATATTTGTGATCCAGTACAACACTATCTTCTGTTCATTGCTACCCTTCAAACAGAAGTCTCATTATTTTTTTAAAAAAATCATTTCTAAGCACCCCTTTTTAAAATGTACATTTATGTTCTCTCCGTCACAGAACTCAAGATGATACAGACAGGATCCCCAGGTAGTCACTCATTCAATCCCTGATCAGATTCATCTGTTGTGATTCTGCAATGTGGCTGTCTATTAAACCTGCTCTGAGATGCCATTAGCAGCTATGTTCAACACAGGAAAATAAACACACTGCTGACTACTACACAGTCACAACACTACTAGGCACTCAGCTGTTAAACTCATTAGTACTTTTAAGCAAAGAGACATTAAATCTTTTATACAGGTTTTAAGTTTGCCTCAAATGCATACTCACAAGGTGCTGACAGAAGTCTCAGTTGATCCTTAGAACCAGTAACCACACCACTGTCACCATTCTCTTTGTCTACGAATATATGCATTGCCATTCCTTTTGCATCAGATGGTCCTAAAACAGATACCACAGCTGCAGTAAGACATCCTATGTTGCTCACTTAATGTCTCAGAAGTCTTGAAAGAAAGTACTGGGTAGAATTATGTCTCACTGGGAGTGAAAGTTATCTCTAGAACATCCTACAGAACTTCTTAGCCAAGACAACCAGACGTTTCACACTCTGTTTAAAATGAAAGACTTGTGAAGCTTCCCTCAATTTTGCTGGGACAAACTGTACAATATTTTATATAAAGAAGTTTAGAAGCGCTCTGTAACTCCCAGTCACTTTCATCAGAAAAAAATGAAAACTGACAAATTCACCTGTACTTTCAGAATCCTTAAAAAAATACCTGGCAAAAGCAGTTTGCAAATACAGCAAAAGTTTTTAACAAGTAAATATACCAAAAGTTAGCCATTTTGACATATCTCAACTTTTGCTATGAATCCCTTGTTTCAACAGTCACAAGTGTTTGAGACACATTCTTATAAAGTCAACATCCAGCACATTAAAATGCTGGGTGTGTTGACTTATTTTCCACAGCTTCTCTCTTACAGGACTGCTTACCCAAACTACAGCCTCTAGAAGGGAACCAAGTGAAGTGACACAGCCAAGCCGACACACCAGTACAGTTTTGCTACACAACCAGACAATCCCAGTTGAGGTCTTTAGGAGAGGCGTTTCATCCAACTGGAAGCAGCTACAAAACAAAGCGAGAACACAAAAACTGAAATGCTTGTTACTCTCCTTCGCTCTTTCTATAAGATTCCCTTGATTACACATTAAACAAAAAAAACCCGAAACGAGCATTCTTGAATCTTAAAACATTAAGCAATATTTAATAGAAAAACCAACCCAAATCCAACAAGAAACACTTAAAAACCGAAGCCCACGCAGCCACTTACTAATTGCTAAACCACTTACCCTTCCTCCAACGCAAAATAATGAAGTCCAGCCTGATGAGGGGGGGACTGTTTTTAAATCGTGCAACTCGTCCCTCATTGGCTGTCTCTCCCCGCCACGGAACGCTAACGCTATTGATTGGCTGTTTGGCTAAACCAATAGTGGGGAAGGAGGATGGGCTTCTTTATGGGGTCGGAAGAGGCCACTCTCTCCCCTCCGTCGAGAATAATACCCGGGGAGGATAGGCCGGGAGGAGCGGCTCCCCAAAGACTGCCCTTTCCGCCCTGAGCTGTTCTAGGGCTGTTAGTCCACTTTCAACCTCCTGTGGAACAATTCTGGGCTTTGTAGTTTGCTGAGGCCCAAGAGCTCCCTGGCTGAGAATTCTCGAGGCCCCCCCGCTAAACTGCAAGCCCCAGGATTCCATAGGCCGTTGAAAGTGGAATAATAGCACTAGAGCAGTCTCGTGTGGAAGCGGCTTAAAACTTAATGACCTGTGCGGCAACTAAGAGACAGCCGTTTACAGCAGAACTTGGAGAAATCTAACGTTTTGGACTATCGCTTCCAAAATCTCCAGCCGTCACGGCCAAGTTGTAGTCCCCCCCAAAAAAACAAAAAACAAAACTTTGCTGCGATAACAGCGAGGCTGCTTCAAACGCAAGCTGACGTCTCATCGAAAGAGTCTCATTGGCTAAAAACTTCCGAATGGGTAGCCGCGTTGTTACAGAGGAAACAAATCTGCAGTGAATACTTTTTTGGGGTACCTTAAACTCGAACTGCAGCCCTGCGTGTGTCTAATCAAAAGGAAGCCCAATCGATTTCAAAGAAGCTTACTCTCAGATCAGCATGTATAGGATTTCAGTCTAACCTACATTTACTGAGATGAAAATATTGGCAGATTACAATTCACTTCATTCGATGAGTAAAGGAGATTGTAGTCCACGTAAATTCATGTAGTAATTGCTGCAATCCTATACAATTAACCTGTGAGTAAGATCCATTGGAAGCAACGACACTTGCTTCTCAGTGACATGTTTTGCATACTGCCTCTTTCAAGTACTAGAAGACTCTTGATTTTCTTTCCCTGTTTTAAAGCAGATTAAAATTATGTCTACTCAGAAACAAGTCCCATTTAATTCAGTGGGACTCCCATGTAGATGAGTAAGTTAATTATGCCACAGAGTTGCTGCGTGTGGTGGGGGGCATGCCTTTCCTTCCTTTCAGATTGCCGTCCCTGAGCCTATATTAATGTTCTCACTTACTAGGGAATAGAGCCAGTCTGGTGTAACGGTTTGAGTGCTGGACTAGGACTCCAGGAGATCAGCAGGGAACATTACACATTTATAGCACTGTGGTTCCACTTTAAGTGCCATAGCTAACTCCCATGCAGTCTTGAGGTCTGCAGATTGGCTAGAGGCACCAGAAGAGTTCTTCAGCTGAAAAACCCAAAGGCTTGTGCATGCATAAACTGTCAGTCCCAGGATTCCATAGGGTGCTTCCATGACAGTTAAAGTGGAGACACAACACTATAATTTTTGTAGTGTGAAAGGGCCCATGGTTCAAATCCCCACTTAACATGGAAACCCATTGGGTGACCTTGGGCAAGTCACACTCTTCCAGTCTCAGAGGAAAGCAATGGCAAACCCTGTCTGAACCAAGATTGCCAAGAAAGCCTCCTGGTTTGGTCACCAAAGCTCAGGAATCTCTCGAATGACACAAAAGCCCAAGGAAGTCAACTCTAAGTACAGTACTTGCCTTCAACGCTCAGGCTGCCTCAGAAGGAAAATGAGGGCCACTTCCACCCTATACTAACACCGGCCATTTCCGCACTAGGCTGTTATAGCGCTACGATTCCACTTTCAACATCCTATGGAACCCTGGGGCTTGCCGTGTTAGGGAGGGGCCGTTAGCATTCTCAGCCAGAGCGCTCTTTGGCCTCAGTAAACTACAAAGCCCAGAATTCCACAGGAGGTGGAAAGTGGAATAATAGCACTATAACTGTGTAGGGCGGAAATAGCCTAAGAACCTAAGGCTCTTAGTCCCAGTGCATATTACGGAAGCCCTCTTTGACAAGCACCATGGACGACCTGTTTCCCCTCCTCCGACCCTCAGCCTAAAAAAATGGAAGTCGGGGAGCGTTCAGCGGCCCAGGGAAGCTAAACAGGGGGCGAAGGGCCGTTCTGAGAGTATTAATGGAGTCCTTTCCCTTTAAAAAAAGGGGGGGCGGAGGAGGCAACGCACTGCATTGTGGGAAGCGGAAGTGAGGCCTGGTTTGTATCTCAGCCTTACTGACGTTCGGAAGCGGAGGCGACTGGCTTTTGGGTGAGGCTGGTTTTCTTGTTCTTCCGGAAGAAAGCGGGGGGGGGTTGTCTTCTCCCGGAATCTTAAGTCTTCCCTAAAGCTTTCCGCAGATTGCTCTTGCTTACAGAAAGGACGCGTTCTCTCACATGATGGGAGTTTAAACCCTGAGTCCCTTCGTTGCTGGCTTAGTTCGGGGCTTCCTCGCTTCCTGTGTGTTTGCGCGAGTCGGTCCTCAGTCCCTTGGTCTTCGAGTTTGGAAACACACCGCCTTCTTCTCTGACGGCCCTGAGACGAGCGGCCCGAGCGGCCATTCCCTCAGCCGGGTACTACTACTGTCAGCCTCGGGAGGGCCGCCGGTCCCCAGGCTTGGACCTTTGCTTAACCTGTAGGTTTTGTAGTCTGAGGGACCTAAAAGGGGCTTATGGCGTAGTTAAGTACACACGTGTTAATAAACATACAATTACAAATTATACAACAGACGAAGAGTAACTGTTTCTTAAATGCCAAAGCAAGGTGTAACTGTCGTGGTTTCGTGGGAAGGATTCACAGAAACGGGAGGTTTCTGATCCCCGTTGTAAACAATAGGACACTTACTGCTGGTGTCGCAGATGGAGTTGCTGGAATTTATATAGCTAGAGTTGTATAAGTCAACAGGTGATTTGAAGGCACACACGGAGAATTGGTGTAGCCGCCTATGGAAGCAGAGGCGCTGCATATGTTGAGGCTGCTTTGACTGTTGGCACTCCTTTCTCTTCAGTAGCCTTGGGTTTCTGTGTATACCATGTTTATGATACACTTAGTGGCGATTTAAAAAGGGAACTAGTGTGCATCCAGTTTACCTCCGTTTTCTGCATTTTCTGCATCCTGTATTGTTTCCTGACTCATTTATGCATTCCCAAAGGCAAGCTGACACAAGCAAGAGAGTTCTGCTTTAGGTTTCTTACTATTTCTCTTTCTTCTCCTTTTATCCTCCTTCCCAGTTTCTTCAACATTGAACTTGAAGACAGTTACTGACTCTATTGCTAACTAACCAAAGAAAATTTTCTAACCAGTGCCAGTCCTGACTTCAAAAAGGCAAAAAAAAAATAAAAAAAATAAAAAGTGTTAAATTGTTGCAGAAGAAACCGTAATCTGTGGTATCTTAAAGGAAATTAGTTTCTTGCAGCAGACATCTTTTAGGACTACAACCCTTTTCATCAGATGCTTGAAGAAGATTTTAGTCCACAAACATTTATGCTCCAAAAAATATTTCATCTTTAAGATACCATTGATACCTCTTTCCTGTCTTGAGTTTATTATAGAATCTGTATATGTCTGTGCTTTGCTGCAGAGGGTGTTGGGGAGATTTTGAACTAGCATGTAAACTCAATACAGGTTGAGTATCCCTTATCAGACATGGTTGGGACCAGAAGTGTTTCATATTTGGGGGTTTGAGGGTGTTGGAATATCTATATTTGGATTTACAGAAAATACAGCCCACAAATGAAAGAGCAGGAGTGCTGAAGCCACTGTCTCAAGAGATGGAAGTGGGCAGCTTGCAGGCTCCCAAGAGATCTTCTATACAGTACTATTATCTTTTTTTTTTAAACAGAGGTATCAGGTCTCTTATATCCTCAGTCTCTCAGATCTTCAGTCTGTCTCCAGCTTCACATCTCATACACAACAGAAGCAGTGAGCAAACGAGATGCGAGGCTAAAAAGACATGTGGATTTGTGGCAAGCTCTTTACTTGGATTCCTGCCATTTTCATGTCTCTCCAGCCTCACATCTCATTTGTTTGCTACTTGTGTTGTATTTGAGACACAAAACTGGAGAAAGACTGAGGATATGAAAGACAGATGAGCAAGAGCACTGCATTTGCTGCCTCGAAGGCAAAAACAGGCAGCTGGCAGCAAAAAGCTTTGGCTTTTGGAGGTTTTCAGATTAGAATTTCTGGTTAGGAATGCCCCACCTGGATCCCAAATATCTGTTTCCTCAATTTATAAAGGAACTTTTTAAGAGCATCCCAAGCGCACCTATGGCTGGCTCAGCTCTGTTTCTTACTACAGTCTCCTTCAACAGCTGTCCCAAATGTTAGGTTACCCTATAGAGCATTCTTCCCTGAATTACCAGTGAGGAACTGCTAGAAGGCAAAATCATAAGCAGTAGATACACATGGACAAATGAGATCATACATAGGCATTTTGAGATCTGGGAAATTTATTCTAAATACCTTACAGTATGATGCTACAGTGTGGATTTCTTTAAAAATAGTCGTTACAAAATCGTAAATCTTTTAGACTTCTTACATTAATCCTAATCTATAGTTTATTTTACAATCTTCAAAGAGTATAGAAGAATTTACTTGTTCATAAGATTGTTGTTGTTTTTTTAAAGAAAAAATTGTTCTGACTGCTGTTTTAGATCTACAGAATACCAGCTATAGGAGCATATGAAATTGTGTTACATAGACCATTTCCGCACGGGGCAAGGGAATCGCCCCGCGCCACTACTTACTGGATCTTCTGGCGGTCCGGTGCGGTCCAGGGTGAGGAGGAGCAGTGTGTGGTCATCGCTCCGCACTGCTCTGGCATCCAGAATGGCGGCTTCCAGTTGGTTGTGGGTCTCGACCAACCAGTGAAGCTCGCCAGCCTAAAGCCTGCCCTTGGCATATCGCAGGCTCACATTGGTGCAAGCCTGCGAATCTGCACAAGGGAGCAGGCTTGCAGTGGCACGCTCAGTGTTTTTGAAAGACTGGAAAAATCAGTTCTTTCAAAAGCACGCTGGAGGACCACTTGGGGTCGTTCTGGAGCAGACTGAGGTGCGGATCTGCAATAAGTAGTCCAAACCCAGTCCACTCCAAGGTGCAGATGTCCTCCATGGAGGATGCACTGCACCATTTTAAATACCCTATGTGGAAATAGTCATAGAGTCACATGACTTAACCAATTTGGCATAGTAGCCTAGCTTCTAAACAGGGCTATGTAACTAGCAGAACTTTCTAAAGTCAGAAGTAGAGATCTTTTCTGTCCCTGCTGCTTGAATTCCTTTCAACTGGAAATGTAGATTAAATGTTGCACCATCTGTATAATATGCATACATACAACTCTCAAGGTGTCATCTTTTCCCATTAATCACACAGCTTTGATTGCCATATTAATCAAGGATAGTTCTTCAATCATTGTTTAGAACAAATAAATGCTAAACTAAACTAAAAAAAACTATGGATATAACCATTAAACTATTACGATAGCTAAATGGGAATGATATGTTTTAATATTAATATCATTTTTATTGTTTACTTGCAATGCCAACACAGAGATAAACAAAGATAATGAATATACCACCATGCAACAAACAGATTACATTCAGAAGAAACTTTCTCAAAGATAGAAGCTGTTCCCAAGCAGAATAAAATATATTTTTCATTACTTTTCCGGTGAACAATCCCAGACGTTCATTTTCCAAAAAGTAAGGTATCAGGAATTCCATGTAGACCCTTCCAGTACTCATAGTGAAATCCAGGTGGTCTTGGGATATTAGTTATATTATTTACAAAAGCATTGAATGGTTGCCACAGTTCAACAAACATATCTGTCTTATTTCCTTTCTAAGAATTGGACACTTAGCTGTTAACTTTTCATTTAATGCCAAATCACATAGCCTGCCACACCAGGCAATAAGATCTACTTCTTTAGCATGTTTCTGTCCCTTAGCTGTAATCATTCCAGCCATTTACAATAAAATAGATATAAGACTTTTATGATGCAAGTGTTCATTGCTGTTAATAACAGTAATCTAACGAGAATGACATATTGAATGCTCCCATGAACACTGCTCTATACTGCTGTGATTAACTAAGGCCATTTCTGCACTACACTCTTATAGTGCTATTGTTCCATTGCATATGTCTTGTCCCTCTCTCTCATTCTCAAGAGCAAGAGAATTCAGTTATGTTTCATATAATGCTTCCCTGTTGCAGCATGCAGCAGTCTGGTCCCATCTCTTACAGGCAGACAGATGATGTGGCAATGGGAGAGCAGTAAGTGCAAAATGTTGAATATATAGTTAGCTAATAATATTTTGGAGATTGTCCATATGAAATTTTAACAATTCTTAAGCTGTATAACTGTTTACATTGTTGGTTTATCTGTATAGGTTACTAGGAGAAAAACTATGGCATCTGGGAGCATGGAAACAATAGCTGCTAACCCTCCCGGTGGAGGATCAAATGGCTTAGAAGAGCCTAAAAAGATGACAAGGGAGGACTGGAGAAAGAAAAAGGAGTTGGAAGAACAGCGAAAACTGGGCAATGCACCAGCTGAAGTGGATGAAGAGGGGAAGTAAGGCTTTTGTAAAGCTATGCTAACAAATTTTCCTGCACCTCTGCCAACAGATCCCTGTTTTCTTCAAAAATTAGGCATAATTTTACAACTCACTGCTATGGGTTTTGGAGCCATATCTGATACCTGTCACAGTGCATGCAGCCAAAGGAGAGTAGCTGGACACTTCTCTGCCACTTGTCCTGTTCTCCACCATGTTGGAAAGAACAGTCTGAGGGGGGCTGTCACACCAAAAATGTGCGCCAGGGTGATTTGGTCATTGTGCACTTAAAACAGAATTGCAACCTCAGTGACCAAAAAGTGGGTTATGATGGCGTAAGTTGGACTTGCGCCATAGTAACTCACTAACAGGATTTCAGCCTGATATTTTCTTCAGTATTTTTCTAAAGAATAGTAACTCCTAGTGATTTTAGGTCATGGTTTTAGTTAACTGAGGCATTCTCAATACTTTTAAAAGCACTTCTCTGATCTTGTAGAGAAGCAGGGTGTGTTAACAGCAACACTCCCTTGCTTGTTCCCTCAGAGGTAAGTACTGCCCTCTTGAATGGGCCTACTCCCTGCTATGTATCTGAGCAGTGTTTTCTATTCATTACAGGGACATCAACCCTCATATCCCTCAGTACATTTCTTCAGTGCCCTGGTATATTGATCCTTCAAAAAGGCCTACGCTAAAGCATCAGCGCCCTCAACCAGAGAAGCAGCGTGAATATACAACACTGGGGGAGTGGTACAAGCGAGGAGTCAAAGAAGTAAGTAATAATGTGTGATAAGGGAATATTAGCACACTAAAATATGAATAGAAGCTGTAATCAGCTTGTTGTGTGTATGCTTTTTCACAGTACTGACATTGAAAAGATTGAATTAGAGAATAGTTTGCCATGCTTTCCAAGTACAAAATGTTGTAGAATGGTTTTATACCGGAAGGGTTATAATTCTAGCTAAGAATATAATTGCCTTCATTTAGCATTTCAGGACAATTGAATGTCTATAGCCAAGCTTGTGTGTGTGTGTGTGTGTTGTCAAACCAGTACTGTCATATTTTTCATTGATGGAAAGGAAAAAGTAAATGTGCTGTTATGAAATATTCATTTGTGTTCCTTTTCAGAATTCTATTGCAACTAAATACCGTAAAGGAGCCTGCGAGAACTGTGGTGCATTAACACACAAGAAAAAAGATTGTCTGGAGGTAAACATTAGAATTTGTTGTTACCTATTTAAAATGGCTTTGATCACATTGCAGATGTCAGTATAAGGTCCCACTGTATGAAAGTAATCACAGACCTTGTATGAATTTTTAAAATAGTTGTTAAAGTATTCTTGTATTTTTTTTTTTTTTTGGTTTTGCTTGTCTTAGGCTTCAGATTTCCTATATTTTAAAATCAGTTTCTTGAAACACAAAACCTTAACTCACCTGCTGAGGATATGAGGAGGCCAAAATGTCTGTGGAAAACCAAACAGTGCCTCTTGATTATAATTTAGATGTCCTTTGATGATGGAAGAATGAAGCCTTTTCTTATGTGACATTCCAGTGTGATTGCCACTTCCATCCACATTAGGTCACATTGGAATGACAGACCGCATGGCAGTGGGCCCTCAGTATCCACTAGGATTTGGTTCCAAGACCTCCCATGGATACCAAAATTTGTGGATACTCAAGCCCCATTATGTACAATAGTGTAGTAAAATGGCATTCTTTATATAAAGTGGCAAAATCAAAGTTTGCTTTTTGTATTTTTTTTAATATTTTCGAGCCATAGTTGGTTGAATCCATGGACACAGAATCCATTGATATGGAGGACTGACTGTAATTACCTTATCATGCCAGAGTTGAAGTTGCCTTGTAGCCAGTGATGGTTTGCTTCAGAAGGAACAGTATTTTTCACTTGTCCCATGTTGTTTACTTTTTTTTCTAGTGTTAGCAGGGTAGCATGAGTCCTGATCACATCAAAACTGCAAAGACAGAGCTAGTGGGGAATCTGCCTAAATATGGGTAGGAAAGAAAGACGAGGAGGGACAAAATAAAAAAAAAATCTTCTGTATTGTGTGATTTTTTTGAGCAGGATTTTTGTTTTTCTAAGCTATACTATCACCTATATGTAACAATGTATCCCAGTGCTCATTCCAAAGAACAGGGACACAATGTAGAATTGATGTTATATTTTCTTCCCTGCAGAGACCCAGAAGAGTTGGAGCAAAATACACCGGAACTAACATTGCCCCAGATGAGCATGTGCAGCCTCAGCTGATGTTTGATTATGATGGAAAACGAGACCGTTGGAATGGCTACAATCCAGAAGAGCATATGAAAATTGTAGAAGAATATGCCAAAGTTGATCTAGTAAGTAGGTCATAGTGTTATAGAGACTGCTGACTGACACACCTGTTGAACAGGTGTGACATAAACTGATTCAAAAATAGGTTACTTTTCTATGCAGAATTAAATTAGCTCATGTTCACTAGCACAGCTATGGAAACAGCTACAGTGATAATCCCTTTGGTCCATCTAGCTCAGTGTTGTCTCCAGTAACTGTCAGCTTCCAGAGTTTCAGACAGGAGTCTTTCCATCTTACCTGGAAATGCCACAGATTTCATTTGTGGTCAATTATTGAGCTACGCACCCATCCTACAATTAATAAAGTAGTTAATTTTGCATTTTAGGTATGTTAAGCATATTAGAAAGTAGAAGATGATATTATTCTTAAGCTGATTTTGGTTGACCTGCTACAAATATAATGTTAGTGGAGAGAAATCTTTATAGAGCTTTCTTATCCATAATCATGGTTTAACCTTAACTATGCTCTGCTGTTAATACAACCATGGTTCTCTTAAAAAGCACACGTCAGAATTATACCTTGGTCCCCTGAAATTGCTCTTAAGTGTCAAATAATTTTCTGGTACAATGTATGACGGGGGAAAGAGGAGGTTGCAATATAATAAGGAAATCACAAGAATTGGGCAGAACTCTATTGAGCAGGCAAAAGTGCCTTTTTATTTGCAAAACATCTCTGGATTGAAGCCTCAATTTTGGAGAAAATCTGGTTACTGTTGATCACAGAGTGCATACCCTTGTTAACCAGTGTCTTGGTAAAATCAATAAGGAAAATGAAAGGTAGCTTTCAGACCAAATCCAATGAAGGATACACTGTAAAGGCAAAATCCAAAGACAAAGATTACCAAAGGAAATAGTTTTTCCCCTCTACTAATGGCAGACAATTCTTGATAATCTAAAAAACTAGAGAAAACTAGAGGTTGATTGATGAATGAAATTGCTGTGGAACGTCTAAATGTAACATGGATAGTAATCCTGCCCTTTAATAGGCCAAAAGAACTTTGAAAGCACAGAAGCTGCAGGAGGAGCTTGCTTCAGGGAAACTGACAGAACAAGTGGTAAGTGAACTGGGTTGGCTAAACTTTAAACAGAGATGGTGTGTATTTCCTCCTTTCTCACATCATTTTTCTTTTACCATAGGACAATCATGGCAAAAGGCTAAAATTTTTCTTAAGATAAAGTTTTCACTGTGAACCAGCCTATAAATATGCCTGCAGTTCTTTTCTATTATGTAGAAAATTCTTCATTTCTACACTAGGTGGCAATATAAACTCAATTTGTAATCTTGGGAGGAGAAGGAACTGTTTTCTGTGTGAAATAATACTGTTATTATTTGGATTTTGTCTTGATGTATTTGGGAGCATTAGCCGTAGACTTTCTTAAAACAGCTATTTTGAAATTGAAAACAAAAGCACAATATAGAGCTAATAGTGTGTGTTATATCTTATCTAGCCATGTTTAATCAAGTGTGTTAGGACACAAATACGTCATGAGAATTAGGAGGTAAAGACCTGACTTCTTGACTATTTTGTTCCATAACATTCCTAACAATAACAACAACAATTCTGAATATGCTCTTCACTTCCTGAAGAAAAGGAAATTGAATATAATTTAACACCATCTGCAATTTGTTTGATTTGGTTTAGTTTTGGTTTTTTGCACAATACAAGAATGACTTCCTTCAAAAATTTTCATTTTTTTAAAATGTGTGTGATAAGTCTGATAAATCTCCAGATTGAGTATTGACCAGTTTTCAAACTAGAGTTCTGGTAAATAATGTGTTCTCCCAGGAAGATGTGGAACAAAACCCAGTGATTAATTTCCATGCAAGTTGTATTTTCCTTTGCATTGACAGTAATGTTCTTTTCTCAAGACTGAAAAAGATTATACAATCTAGAAATTACACAGTCTTTTAAAGCAAGGGTGCAGAATCTTTTCTTTGTCCGAGGTCTGCATTACCTTGGTTAAAACTTGTTGGAGGAGGCCCTCCTTCCAGGAGTGGGTAGTTCCAGAGCCAAAAGTGGGCATAGTTGTTAATATGATTCTTAGCTTTTGTTTAATAATTTTGTGATCATGTGTATGCATATAGGTTATGCACAGTAAATGTGCATACAAACGTGTATTTACATGAATGCAAATAAAAAAACTCATCACATTTGGCTGAGACATAAAATCAGTATATGAATTTCAGAATGCCTCCTTAACAGCTTTTTTTTTCCCTATGGCTTTCAGTATTTATAGTTAAGTTGGACAGGATATCTTGATTGTCTTCCTGATTTCCCTTTTCTTGACTGGCCTTACTTAGAGTTCCCCTGTAACAAAAATGGTGTGTAAAAAGACATTAGTTAGAACAGTGTCGTTTTGATTCTGCTTAATATTGAGCTCAGAAAAGTTGAGCAAGAAAAGGAAAATGATTCCCTCCTTAAGTTCAATTACTTGTTGAAGACTTCTCCCTATGAAAGCAGGTCAGGAAAAGGGATTACTTCATGCTCTCATTTAAGGAATCTGGATTAAACAAACTTCAGAGCTGAATATCCCTTTCTGAAGTCTTTTGTTCCCATTTTGCCCCACTGTAGTCATGTTTCAAAGACATGGGTAGAGTACTTGCAGTGCACAAAATGTAAGTTATGTTTTTCAGAACGCCAGAATGAGTAACTATTGGGGCAAGAGAAAGGAAGATGACTTTGACTGGGGAGGGCTGATTTTAAGAAAGTGCTGCTATCTAGACAGAATGAAACAACTGTTCATGTGTGGACTCTGATTCAGAGGTTATCCCACCCTGCTTTAAGTGTTTGTCTTCATTTCCTACATTTGAATTATCCTTTTGCGCCATGCACTGATTTGATTGAGTCAATTTGGAAACATTCCCTTTCCATATGGAATCCATATTTGGATTCTGTGTAGAATTAGGGCTGATTTACGTATATGAAGTCCAGTCACATGATCCTTCCTGGTCATATTAGATAAAAACGTAATATGGAGAAATGCATTTTACAAGTGGAAGCTGCATTTCCATGACTGCTATCTTAAAAAATGCTACTATAGTTTCAAAAATGAGATAAATGCACGCAAAGAAATGTGCTTAGTAAGTAGGAACTTATTAATAAATAGTACTTTATGAGCCGTTTGTCTGTATAGCTTAGTGCTGTCCATGACAGCTCTCCCAGAATGTTGGTATGGTTGATCTGTGATTCCTCTCCCCAAACAAACTGCCTCTTTTTTGTTTTGTCTCATTGCAATTTGTGGGTTACCAGTAATGTTGTCCATTGCACACCAGATCCAGTTGCACAACAGTCTGCATTGGAAACCCATTGTGATTTAATTGTAAATTTCCCTTCTCTCTCAAAATGGTCACCTGACTATAACCTCATTTGGTCTCACCCTTTATTCCATGAGAATAACTACTTGAAAAAAGTAGCATTCATAGTGAATTAACTTTTGAATTGTCTCATTAAAGCTGTACCTTTAAAACCCTTGTCATTTTCTAATATTCCATAGTTCATATTAATTTCTCAAATTGGTGGTGAAAATGGTTATTTAAACGTTTGTGTTTGTGTCTATGCATGTGTGTGATTAAAATTTGTTCAGGTATTTTGTTTGTAGCCTGAAAAACTAATCAGCTTAAAAAATCCTATCTCTCACAAGCTCTCTTTCTTTGTTACATCTTGCATACTTAAAATGCAAGTTAATAACCTATTTTCCTCTGGATTTTGAATTCCAGTAGATATGTTTTCTTTAAACTCCCATCTTTGCATCATCTCAGGAAAGTCATTCTTCTCCATTTCTCTCACAACTGCTGTATAGTTTTGTGTATTGTGCCAATACATTTATTTTTTGTTTGCTGCAGAACTCTCCACGACATCGATGGGATGAAGAAGAATCAAATTCACAAACGGTGAGAAACTTCCCTCAAAAAAAAGGTCATGAAATTGGGGTTTTCCCACAAAAAAAGGACTTGGTATATCATGTTCTGAGACTTCCTGCTCTCTTTGTTTTTAGTATGTTGCCTTTTTACACAGATCTGACAAGAACATATCTGCTGTCCTTTCAGCTGCTTTCTACTCCTTGTGAGCCAATTTGAGGAAAAGTTTAGAATTCAGTCCCGGTACTCCTGATCGGAGAAGAACTCTGGCGCAACACTAAAATTGTCTTTGGCAAATCAGATCATAGCACACTTCTTAAAGTCTGGATCTGGCATTTGTATCCCACAGAAGGAAGGGTTCTTTTGTGCATGGAAATCTGGTGATCCAGTGGTGCATTTCTGCTGCTGAGATGAAGGAGGCAATATCCACGTACTTCAGCCTCCTCCTCAGCTTCCCCTTGCATTCCGTGAAAATCAGTTTTGGAGATTTAGGGAATCCCTAGGGAGCAGTGGAAAATGGCCAACAGGTTGCAGTGTGAGGGCAAACTATGTTTACCCTTCCATGGATATTAATTCTTGCTGCATGTAACTAAACATCATCACATATGAGGTCAGGTGCATCTGAGTTCTCCCTTGTTTCTCTTTTGCTTAATTTCATTTATTCTTGCATTGTCAGGAAAGAGATCATAACAGTGAAGGAGAAGATGAAGACAAATATGCAGATGACATTGATATGCCTGGACAAAATTTTGACTCCAAAAGGCGTATTACAGTCCGAAACTTGCGTATTCGAGAAGATACTGCTAAAGTAAGCAAATGCACATTAATGATTGTCCATGTTGTTCATCTCCTTACCTAATTTCATCATATTATTTTTATTCCAAGCTGTAATTACTATAACTGTACAGGCAACAATTCAAACAGGTATTTCTCAGTTAGGGTTGATTTTTAAGTTGCTCCTTGAAGTCCAGAGTGCTGCTGCCGCCACAAATGCACAGTCACAACATGCAGTGAAAACATTCGTACAGTTTCTGATAGGTTCCGTCTTCATCCTGCCCAGAAGCACTGTGGCTAAAACAAAAAGAGTCCTGACAAAGTTACTCCTTGATTGGAAGCTAGAGTTGTCGCCGGGAAAGCAACATGTCCATTCCCTTCCATGGCATTTCCCTTATATGGAAATGTATCTGTTTTTGAAGACATACTTGTCAGTGTTTCTGTAATTCTCCAGATTAATTCCTGAGCCGATTCAGTTCAGTCTTCTGTTGAGGTCACAAGCCTCCCTTTGAACAAGCTCCAAATCTCTCCAAAGGGGACCAAGGATTTCTGGATTCAGGATTCATGCAGAGAATGCATGCCACTAGTAAAAATGGAATTTAATTCAAAATAAAATGGAATTTGCTTTATCTTCACTTTAAAGAAAGTGATGAGCATGTTCTAGTCTTCATGCATAGCTGGAAAGTTAAATCTATTTCTCTGAATGAGCTTTTATTAGAGATGTGCCCAAGGTAAATTAAAATTGCCTCCAGGTAAGTATAGAGAATGCTGTGTACTCGTTCACCATACATCTTATCCATTTATATATGGGATTGTTCTAGGAGCATTTCATGGTAGATAAACAGCAGCTATCAGAAATTGCACAGCGTGTTTTGAGAGGCCAAAAGACACAATTGTAATTCTCCCCTTCTCTTTTAAAAATATCTGAATGGAGGCTGGTCGATAACATATTGGTGAATGACAGGATATGAAGTGTATCCCAGTTCAACAGCCTGGATTCACTTAAGATGTTGGGATGAGTTTTTGACCTATAGGAAAATTGGTTGTGTCTTTTGAAGAGAAATTTGGCACCCTTGGTTTAAGTGAGTTGTGCTTTTAGAATGGAACAGTTGTGTTGTGCAGAAGTCTGTCATCACCACAAGGTGGCTCTCTTATTATCTGACACAGAGTTTCAAGTCAGCATTCTCATGTTTTTCCAGTACTTGCGGAATCTAGACCCCAACTCTGCATACTATGACCCCAAAACAAGAGCAATGAGAGAGAATCCATATGCCAATGCAGGAAAGAATCCAGATGAGTAAGTCTGTAATTCACTGTGCTTTAATAATTTAACTAAGTGACTAAGTCTTGGGCTGGGCTGGGCTCTGTTGTCCCTTCAACATACATATACACGTAGCCATTGCTACCAGCTATAGTGTCGGAAGGGTCCCAGGAGGGAGACAAAGGCTACCTTAGAATCCTACTTCAGCTGTGCCCCCCAATCCTACTTCCATCAACTGTCCTGTGGGGCAGATTCTTACAGATTGTTATCTCTGATAATAGTTATAGTGGTGTTTATTAATGAATGTTTTTATTGCTTCTAACCTCTCTTGACAGGATTTCTATTAATAAATAAGTTGGAACAAATTGAAATGAATTAAATAGTGCATCTTTGCAAACATAACTATTTTCCTGCCAAATAAACAGTATATATCGATGGAAATTATGCGAGGTCCTGGTGCCAGTGCTGATTTGATATTTCATTGATAGAAATTTGATTTCATGGCTGCACTAGTCCACTCTTTTGAGGGGAAATTATTATTTTATGGAAGCATAATTTTGTCCCTCTGAACTAGAATAAACAATAGAATATGTATGTAGTGCCCAGGCGTCCACATCCCAGCTTTTCAGGGACAAAGTCACCAGACTTCCAGTGAGCAGTATCTCTAACAACCCATATTCCTTTCTCCAGGCAATTCTGTGCATTAGTGTAAGGAGGGAGAAAGAAACTGCAGGAGTCTCATTTTTGCCACCTTTGTCAAGGCTTCTTCATATATATCTACTGCAGAATTCAGGGCAAGGCAGAGGTTTTTCTTGTTCCAGCTGCAGTTTGGATAATACAGGAGATTCTGTAATGCATGTATTTATCAGCTTAAGGCTGATGAGGTATACCCCTCTCTCTCAGTCAGGGTGGGCAAAATGTAGTCTGTGGCCCATCAGAGTTCTTTTTGCAGCTTTTGTACCTTCTTCATTCTCCTTTGGACTACAGTTTTGGCCACAAAAGGAGTTGTAATTCATCTTTTTAAATAAATTCCAGGGATCCCCTGTACTTTTAAACATTTGACATTTTGTAAAAGAACAAGCAGACTTCTGGTCACTTCCATGATTTGTTTTTGATTTTTGGCAGTATGCCCAGACTCCAAGGGAAAAATCTAGCCTGGACTGCCAGTATTTGCTCATCCCTTCTGAGTCCTCAGGCACATGCAGAGGGCTTGGAATATGGGGGAAGTCTGGTAGGGAGCCCTGATGGAGACTGGTTAGGTAACAATTATGGCTGGTGTGAACTATTTTTTTCTTATGTGGTAGTTCAGAAAGGGAAGATTGTTACAGGAGGATGGCAAGCAATTTCTTTCTCATTTAAAATCTCATCCAAATATTGTTTCCCATACTGTGTTTTGACAGTTGATGATGGTGTAACTTACTCCTGAAAAAGTTGACATAGACAGTAATTTCCCCCAGAGAATACCAAGCATACCGTCTTTCACAGGATTTTGGGACCCAGTCACTTACGTTGCTATTAACTCATTTTCACATCTCTGCCAACATAGAAGCAGTTCCTTCTAGTTAAAATGCAGCATGAGAAGTAAGGTGAATTCCAATGCCAACATCACTGATAAGCAGGAAAGATCTTTCACTGTAATGTTGTGAATTAATGAGACAATTGTTATATTTTTTGTGCATATGTATGTTCAAAGCAACAGTAGAAACTTGCTCCTTATAAGAGTAAATGCTGTCTTTTCTTCCAGAGTTAGTTATGCAGGAGATAACTTTGTTCGTTACACTGGGGCTACTATTTCTATGGCACAAACTCAGCGTAAGTACTAAATTTAACCAGCTAACATCTCACCAAGTAGTGCCTCACACTTTTTTCTTAATAAAGTACATTTTAAATGGGGTATTTGTCTTGGGCGGGGGAAGGTAATACCCAGTTAACAGTTAGGAAGGTTGTTTCTTTTTGCACATGTAGCAGAGGGTATAGAAGAGGGAGTATGGCAGGAAGCAATCACTAGTGGTGGCATCTCCCAAAATAGTCAAAAAAAACTTGGATTTATAAAAGGCATCACTTACATGATAGCCATGTTTAAGTATTTGAAAGGATGTCATACCAAAGAGGGAACAAGCTTGTTTTCCACTGCTCCGGAGACTAGGACACAGACTAATGGCTTCAAACTACAGGAAAAGATATTCCACTGAAACATTAGGAAGAACTTCTGGATGACAGTTCAACAGTGGAATACACTGTCTCAGAGTGTGGTGAAGTCTCCTGCTTTGGAGGTTTTTAAGCAGAGGCTGGATGGCCAGCTCTTGGGAGTACTTGATAGGTGTTCCTGCATGGCAGGGGGTTGGACTGTGGTCTGTTCCAACTCTGTGAGTCTACTCACTTCCCTCTTCTTCAAAGCTTGACCACTTTTTAGAGCTGAAAGGGTGAGTGTATACTCCCACCTGCTGCCAAAAGAACGCTGGCTACAGATAACAGCATGTAGTTGTGTGAACTATTAGTCAGTTAGGGAAAGGAAGTAACATTTTTCTTCCCTTCAGCATACAATGGGTTTCTAGTATCCACACATCCTCCAAACCCAGCGTTCCCCCTTAGACTGGATGTGGATGAGACTTTGGAGAAAGCACATTCTCCAAGGTGATGTGCTTTTTTTCCCTGACCCCAGAGTAGAAGGGCACTGGGCCAGCGATGACTGTCCTTGAAGCTGGCTCCACAGAGTCAAGCTCCAAGAGGTCCATGGTGATTAAGTATTCTGGGGCTGGGAAGCATTTATGAGAGGAAAAGGACAATGAAAAGGAAAACCATCTACCCTTTGCCTTGCTGTCCTTCACTTCCTCTCAATCTGCCACAGAATTTTATATTGGAGGTTCCTTTTGAAATAAACCTGAGTAATAGCTTCAAATTCATATATATCAGAACAACTGAATATATTTCCTTCTTCTGTTCTCCAAAGTATTTGCCTGGGAGGCCTATGAAAAAGGCTCTGAAGTTCATCTTCAGGCAGACCCTACAAAGCTTGAACTCTTATACAAGTCCTTCAAAGTGAAAAAAGAAGAATTTAAGGAACAACAGAAAGAAAGCATCCTAGAGAAGGTAAGTACTTGGTTATCTCGGAGATCTCTTTTTCATAAGTGTGTGTGTGTGCATGTGCTTTAGCATTATAATTCTGAAAAAAAAATAGATGATAAAAATATTTGTTAAACCTGCATATTTCCCATATACACCAGTATGGTTTTATAATGGAAATCAGTGTACTGCTCTAAACTTGAAGGGCATGTACTCAAAAGAACCCAATGATTTACTTCTCTATTGCAGTGATTTACATTGAATAGACATGTGATATGTGATCTCTTAAATGAAGCATAGGCACATAAATGAGAATATTGTAAGCGTTGTTAAATATTATATAGTTACATTTTAACTAGTACTTCACTGAAGATTTTTCAAAACTTTTCCTTCTAGTACGGTGGACAAGAACATCTGGATGCCCTGCCACCTGAATTACTGCTTGCTCAGACAGAAGATTATGTGGAATATTCTAGACATGGAACAGTTATTAAAGGCCAAGAGAAGGCTGTTGCTCGCTCTAAATATGAGGAAGATGTAATGATCAACAATCACACGGTTAGTACCTCGAATAAGAGAGTTTAATAAAAAATAAGGCTGTTCAAGTGCAGTAAACTTGACCGTTTCCTATTAGGGTTCTTGTACCCAAGCATATTTTTATATTATGCATTTCAATTTATTTTAGGAGCTCAGGCAAGTGCCCATGCTACTTTTGGTCTTTCACTCCCATCCTATTTATCTACATAACAATGTTGTGAATTAAGTTAGGTGGAAACAGAGGGTCTGGCCCATCACCACCCATTCAGATTCATGGCTAAGCGGAGATAAAATTTGGCAGGGTGACTTTGGATGAGTCATTGAATCCACTCAACCTGGCAATATAATGACAAAGTGAAAAAATAAATTGTCAACATGAAGCCAGATCTCCTTCTGCACTAAAGAGCTACATGTTAAAGGTAAATAATAGCTTCTAAAAGACAAGACACTAATTTGAGAGATATTTTGACTAAACTCTTTAAAAAGCAGTGTGACATGTTAGTTATAATTCAGTTGTTCTGTTGTTTTCAGTGGACTTAATCTTGACTAATCTGGGGCACTGCTAAATGTCTTCTAAATAGAACTCTTCATTTTTATTTCTGCAAATGATTTCTTCTTCAGAATTCTGCATGAGAAAAGTGTCTAAAATCAAAACCTTGCAGGGAAAATATGAGTAAGGAAGCAATAATAGCTGGTTCAGCTAATCGTGACAGTTTTCATTTGTTGATGGAAAGTGGGGGTTTAAAATGTTAAAATGGTTGGCAATGATTAAGAAAATATTTCATTTACATATATAAATGAAATGCTGCTGTAATGGTATATGTGAAATACTGTAAATTGCCCCGAGTATAAATGTGTTAAGGGCACAGTCCCACTTAAGTCTTTCTTGTTTCATTAGCAGAGTTAAGCACATGGTTAAATTGTTCATTCAGATAAATCGGTAGGACTTACAGGAACAGACATTGATATTTTTCCTATTACTACTGACTTGTACATAAGGGTTCTTGGGAAGACAGTGCAAAACAGTTTAATGAGTAGAAGAGTTTAATGACAATGGATACTTGGCATATTTTAGGGTGGTTCGCATTCTGTATTCTGAAGTAACTTATTTTTGTTTCAGCCTAAAAATGTTTGGTAAAAGCTTGTTTCATATCCAGAGGAATGATGGCAAGATATGGAAATGGGAGATGGTTTCACTGTCCTGGGGGTAGAGTTTACAGTAGGGTGTTAGTTGCCTCAGGACTGTCTCCTGTCTTAAATAAACTGGATAATCCCGGCAGCAATCCTCCTGGTTTGAAAATGTGCTGCTTTATGCCAGGTTGGTGAATGGTGAAGCAGCTGTTATTTCAGACTTTATCCTAGATGGGTATGCCAGCGTGGCATATATTTCAGAGACCTGGTTGGATGAGGTTAGAAGATTAATCTCTCTCAGCTTTGCCCACCAGGATTCTCTGTGTAGTAGGAGGTGAAACCTGCAGTGGGGGGACAGAAAGGTGGAGTTGCTGTGGTCTAGTAGGATAATACTCCTGTGACCAGGCACTTTATTCCTCAGTTTGCAGGGTCTGAGTGTATTTATTTAAAGGTGGGTAGCCAGGACAGATTAGGGATTCTGTTGGAGTACCACTGACTCCATTGCTCAATAGTCTCCCTTCTGGAGCTAGCCAGGGCGATCTTAGGGCTTGTGTTGGAGTCCCCGCAGCAAGTAATCCATGCTGAGGCTCCTCTGTCAGGCACAGCTAAGGACATTATGTCTGCCATGATAACCATGGGTCTGTCCCAAATGGTATCTGGCCCCACTTGTGCTGCTGGACACACTCTAGACGTTGTTTTCTATACTGGGAGGGATAACGATGGTCTGAGAATGGAGGCGCTGTCAGCTATTCTTTTGCCATGGACAGATCACTTCTCAGACAGATTTAGATTTGCTGGGAGTTTCTGCAGGGGTGGGAGTACACATTAAGACGGTCCACCCCAGGAGCTCATGGATCCAGATGATTCCTCATGGCTCCTGGAGACTTTCCTGTTCCCTTGGCAGGTGATCCTGCCAAAGGCCTGGTTGATAGTTTTTGTATGTATTGTTTTCAGTATGTTGTTAGCCACCTTGAGCCCAATATTGAGAGAAAAGCAAGATGTAAAGGAGGGGGAGGCGGAGGGTGTTCTATGCTCCATCTAGGCTGAAAATATGACTCTGTGGGTTTTATAAGTCTTCTGAGGATATTCTGTTTCTGGGAAAAAAAAGTTGTGTTTATTACGTTGTGTTTCTCTTGCAAAATGTTTATAGATATAAAATTATAGAAGTTGGCATTAGAAACCATTATGATAATTAATTTCTTTTTTTTTTCCAACTGCAGTGTATCTGGGGTTCCTATTGGAAGGAAGGCAAATGGGGGTATAAATGCTGCTACTCATTTGTCAAATATTCATATTGCACAGGAGAAGCTGGAAAAGAACTGGCTGTAAGTACTGGCTTATCTCCTGGAACTGTAGACCTGCTTTAAGTTTTTTAAATCAGCCGAGTAATTTTCTCCCTTCTTGTGAAATCTAATTTTGCTTCTCTGTTTCTTCTTCCTACAGAATGCTGATGAATTGCCAAATGACCTGCGTGAGGATGAATGTATGACCAAACCCAAAACTCTTGTAGAGGTAGGTTGCCTTTTTCCCTTGCCTTTCTGTAGAAGCCTACCAGAGAGCGTCAAGGAGAGAGACCGATTGTTCTAGGATGTAAACTCTATAAAGAAGGTTGCTTGCCTTCTTTATAGTGCTTATCTATTGCATTTGGCCCATGATGTTCTTCTGCAGAGTTCTGCAAACAATATGCTGGCACTACTTACGGCACTTTCATCCAGCAAACAGATTCAGCCATGCTGGGGAGAGCCATGTGGAGGTGTGCTTGTGTGTGTGTGTGTGTGTCCCAAACATGGTTTAGCAAATAAGAAAATCTCTGGGCATTTAGAAGCTTTATATGCATACCATAGCAACTGTACATGCAAATTCCATGCAGTTTGGTATACACATCTTTGCACTGTCCTCTGTGGTAACTATTCTGTATTGTTGCTCTTTCTCACATTAAACAGATGCACCAAGAAAAACAAAAAGAGGAAAAGAAGAAGAAAAAGAAAAAGCATAAGAAGAGTACAAGTTCTGATAGTGAGGGAGAAGAGAGAAAGAAACAGGAAAAATTGAAAAAGGTATGTTTTCAGTAGCCACCTGCTTTTATCTCACATACCAATGATTCTTGGAACATTCTTGGAATATGTGGAGCATGCAGAGCACAAAATTCCATTATGTGATTGAGCACCTCAAGGAAGGAGGTACTTTTCTTATCTATGAGCCAAGATCTAGATGGGTTGAATGCCATCGTCCAGACCTCAGTAGATCTTTTCTTATTAGATCTGTAAGAGATGACTGCACCTTTTCTCACCAAAGGACATTTGCAGTCAGGAAGTCAAGTGATGCTGTTTTGTTCTTACGTTTCCTTCACTCAGAGGTTGATCAGAGAGATCTTCTTCTTCTCTAATCTTCTCTAGTGAGACCATTACCACAATCTACAGGTCGTCACAACAGCTGGCTGGAAGAATCTCTGCATTCATCTGTGAAATAGACAGTCTTGGATTTAGGGCATCCAATAATAGCATAAATTTAGAAGTGGCATATAATTGTTCATATATAGCTGCCAGGGACAGAAAGGATGGATCTCATTTCTCTGTTCGCACTGCTTTTGTAGCTTCCTTGATCATATGAATTATTGACCAGTGACTGATATTCTGAGCCAAATCCAGCCCTTAGTGGGCAACTTGACTTTCATAATGCTAATCACAGCTCCCTGTGCATTTTTCCATCTTATCAGTCATTTTCTGCATTGGTTTTTTCCATTTCCTTGCTAGTTTCTGTAAATGTTAGCATTTCAGGCTCTGTTGCTAACACAGTTTTGGTTTATGTTTTAGGCATTAAATGCTGAAGAAGCTCGTCTCCTTCACGTGAAAGAAATCATGCAACTAGATGAGAGAAAGAGGCCATACAACAGTATGTATGAAAGCCGAGAACCAACAGAAGAGGAAATGGAAGCTTACCAAATGAAGCGCCAGCGACCAGATGATCCTATGGCTTCATTCTTGGGACAGTAATTTTAGGACAAGAACTTGCAAGTCCATAGGATGTTGAAATTAGACTTCATGACCAAGTGGACAGCCCTCTGCTGGTTTCCTCTGTATGTGACTGAGAGAAAAATATATGATTGGGCCTGGAAAAGCCTGTAGAGTCTACAGTATTGTTCTTTGTAAATATCTTAGTCCTTTGGTGTCCAGTCAAATTGAGTATGGCAAACCTGCTCTTCAAAACCATTGTGCTAAGTCAGTTTAAAAATTTTCAAAAGCTACTAGCAATCTTAAGGTGTCATATGTTAACAAGAGAGCAAAAGAGAAAGAGATTTGTAGCTTCTGCTTGGCAAATGTCTAAGAAGCTAACCCACTCCTGGGTAGAAATTATATTGAACTAATGTAAAATCTGTAAAACTGGTGAATAGTGAAAACATTGCTTCTAATCAGAAACTAAAAGAGCTACTTTACTGAAACCTTTCTTATAAGCGTAGTTGTTGACAGCTTCTCATCAGACTTCAGTTTAGTATTCTAAACATCTTGAGTGGTAAAAGAGCTCTGGCTTAAGAGGATTGTATATTCTGTAACATTTTTATTTCTGTCTCAAAGCTTCTTATAACTGGGGAATTAGCCTCTTCCTGTTTGCATCTGTCTCCTCCTACACACAGCACATGTGAGATGGCTCCTAAACTCCCAAGGTCTTCCCAATCCATTTAGAAATCCCACATCCCTTTAGAACTGTGCATACACACTGAAGGCAAACTGGATTGTGCTGTTTTTAGAGACAGCTCTAAAATGCACAGCTTGATACATGTTTTACTATGGATGAGCTAGTTTCACTAGACATTTCTTTTAACAAGGCTTGGGTTGGTTATGACTGCTGTACCATTTCTTCCCCTGTGTTCTTTTTTCGAAAAGTTCCTGGGTTCTCATAGATTTCTATACAGCTGCTATGGTTCCCCATTTTACCATATCACAGCCATCACTCCTGCAGGAATGTTTTTAGGAAGCTCCATCTAATGATAGGATTTTAATACTTATGGTTCTAGATATTTCACAAAAGTGAACCTAGATGATTTTCAACAATAACAAAAATAGTTATGTGAAATCCATTAACTAGATTCTTCATAAGATTTATAAAATGAGAGTTCAGCTGGAAGACATAAGGACACTGTGGGATAAAAGGGATGAGAAACAGAGACCATGGGGCACATAAAATGCAAGAGGTACGGTGTTTCTATAAAGTCAGAGATATACAAAACTAGTAGTTTAGATTCATGACATAGTAATGGGCAATAATGCAGTCATCCTGGCTGTCTAGTAATTTAATAGCAAAAAAATCTCTTATTCAAATCACAAATGAACATAAAATATATTGGTAAACATCAGCTTAGCAATTTCAGATCAGTTGCAGTGTATTCAAAAGAAACTGTGATGCTTCCTACCAATTTGCCATTGTTTTTGTCATAGTTTGTCATAGTTCATACAATGGTTTGGTTTGGTTTGGTTTGAATGGACAGATATTGACTTAGAATCATAGAGCTGGAAGATACCACAAAGACAATCCAGACCAACCCCTTGTCATGCAGGAATGCATAATCAAAGCACTCCTGACAGATAGCCATCCAGCCTCTGTTTAAAACTTTCCAAAGGAGGAGATTCCACCATATTCTGAGGCAGCATATTCAACTGTGGAACAGCTCTTAACAGCCAGGAAGTATTAAGTACTTTTGCTTTTACTCTGCCCGCTGGTAGCATTTCACCATCTTCTCCATGCAGTGAACAGCCCTACCATTTCCTTGTTCTTCCTTTGCTATGGACATAATCGTAAAAGCCTTTTATTGTTTTTAACCTCTCTAGCAAGCATGAGCTTGTCTTGTACTTTAACTTTTCTGTCTTTCTCCCTACATATGGTAACTATTCATCTGAATTCCTCTGTAGTGATTTCCCTTTTTCTCCATTTCATATATATGTCCCTTTTCAATATTAGTTCAGTTGAAAGTTCTATAGACGTCCATCCTGGTTTCTTTAGACACCTCCCATTTTTCCTCCTCAATGGAATTGTTTAAAACTGTGCCTTCAATATCTCATTTTTAAGAAACTCCCATCCATAATGAACTCCCTTTTCCTTTAGTATCTCTGACTGTTGAATCACTCCCAGTATTTCCTGTAAGAAAGCTGAAATCAGCTTTCTTAAAATCTTGAATGCTTGTACGACTATGTTTGGCTTTCCACTGTATACTAAACTCCATGAAAACATGCCCACTCCTCCCTAAGGATCCTGCCACTTCCAGCCCATCACTGTTGGCTAGGATCAGATCTAAAAAAACTGATTGTTTCTTCCAACTTCTAGACTATGAATTTGTCTGCAAGCCAAGTAACAAATGTGTTGGACCTCATAATTTCAGCAGAGTCTGACTGCCAACAAACTGCAAGATAGCTGTGAAATCTTCCATTACTACTACATGTCTCCTTTCTGAATATGTTGTCATTTGTTCCAAGAAAGTATCATCCAGATGCTCAGTCTGGCTTCAGAAATAACACAAAACATACCACAGCTGTTGCAGGTGCATGTAGCAGCTCCCTCTTTTTCCATATTCAGTAATCTTAAGTAAGCACTTACACAGAACTCTGGACCTCTCCCTCAAAAAAAATAAATAAATACCCACACAAAATGCCTTTTGGCCTTGCCTGTTTGCCAGGCTCCAGGGACTGGGCTGCAGCTATATAAAGAGCTAGTGGCTATTAACTACTCCCTGAAGCAAGCCTGACTCACTTCCTCTCCACAGATGTCCCACCCCTCTCAGACAATGCACTCAGGCAGAGGAACTGGGCCCACACACAAAAGACCCAAGCAAGCCTCCACTCAGCTTCTCTTATATTTCACTTACAATGACAACAGAAAGACATTGTTGGCAGGTGATAGGATATATCGTGAGAAAATGAGTCCTTAGGGCTGTGGCTAATGCCTGGGTTCTTGAGGCATTTGCAGAAGTCTAGCTTCAAAAGCAAAGTACCATAATTTGTTTTCAGTTCTCATGATTTTGAATTTTTTCCATTCTGAATCAGTTTTTAATCCCACCTTCTAAGAGACTAATCATTTGTTTTTGTGGAAATGGTGCTTCAGGTAGCTGGCAATTAAAATTTCAGTTGTTGAATATTTTGAGCTGCAGGAAGACAAACAGCACTCTTGCGTGGGGAAGAAGAAGGCAACTTTGATCTAGTGTATTTTTATATCCTCAAATGACAACTGTTACACTGTGAAAAGCAAGCTGGTATGAATAATAATTGCTTAGTTGGTACATTTCTGCATCTGCTGATTTTCATAAAACTTGCCTGTGTGCAGTAACTATATAAAAATGCAGAAAAGTCGCTCACTACACTACCAGTCAGTTTTCAAGCCCCTTGTCCCACACAAAATCCCATCAGCAGATGCTTCTGATGTTTCTGTGGCCCAGAACTTCCAGAAAGAGTTGTTTTCCATTTTCCATCTCACCTCTGTCTTTTTTTTTTTTTTTTAATTCTTGCTCAGCCTGTAGAAACCAGCATCCAACCTGTTCTGGACAATCTCTGTCTTTTTAGTGTTCTTTCTCTTGCATCCAAATTCAGTATCTTATCAAATTGCTCCAATCTCATTTGGTCATAACACTGACGTCTACTGCCTCCTCTCTGCTGCCCTTGTCAAAACACTGGTTCAAATAATAATGTCCTTGTCTTCTCTAGCCCTGATGACAGCAGCCGTCTTTCCTTTAACCTTCTTGACCAACATAGGAATTACCTTGCATTTGGTTAATTGGTCTAGTGCAACTTTTTTAAGAAGAGCAGAAGAGATCAAGTAGGGAAAAAAAAGTGTTGGCCTATACACAGCCCGCAGGATGGGTTTTGTGGCCTTTTATGCCTCTAGACTCATCAGACTGACCCCTTTTTGGCCCCAGGCAAAGAGTTGGATTGCTTCTCTAGGAAGCTTCCAGGAGTGGCAATGCACCTTTTCAACAGTTTTCAGGATCCTCTTGCACTCCTTTAATTTTCAATTTAGTTTAGTTTTAATTTTTAAGTCCTTTTTTAAAAAAAAAAACTAGAAGTGGGCTTCTGAACACTTTCAATTGTTGACCTGGGCAGCTCCCAAACAGTCCCAAGGACAGTATCTGGACACTAGTCCACACACAGGATTTGCCCATCCCTGTGGACATGAAAACCCACTCATCCCTTTTCCTCTTCTAGGAAAAACTGTTTCCCTTCTAAAAGTCTGATTTGTTTAGCAAAATTAATTAAAATAAGCAGCAGGGCTTGCTAATCTTCTAGTCAAAATGAGGTTACAAGCTGAGAGAAGCAGGCTAGATCTGGAGATAATTTTTTTTTCTATCTATAAATCAAGTAGATATGGAAGGCTCAGAGCCCCAGAGGTGCCTCATTTCCAAATATAGTCCAAATTGGTCTCAAGGTAGCTTGATACTGTGCAACATTCCAGTGCATTGTCTTTTCTATGGAAGAAAACTAGCACAAGCTAGAAAAGATGAGCCCTATTTTCAGCCAAGCTTCTTTTCATCATATGCGCAATCTTAGTCCCTTTTTATAGGCTCATTTAGCATTCCCAGGGGAGCCTGGTATTGCTGGTCTTGGACTGCTTAAAGTCTGAGAAAAATGTGAAGACTTTTAGCTGTAGTAATATTCTAAAAGCATCTGAGATCTGGCTGACCTCATGAAACCATATGTAATCTATACCTATCATTTTGTTTTGCTAATAGAAATTATTTAGAGTATGTTCTCTCTAGGGAGGCTGTACAAACACTCATCGGCTGCAGAAAAAGGATCAGGCTAGTACAAAATATACATGGCATTCTTTTTAAAAAAATCCAAAGTCAATCATCCTCAAAGCCTTCAAAAACTAGTGTGATGTATTTTGTGCCATTTGGTTGGCCTAATAAAAGTTTATTTCTTTCTTTTATTTATTTATTCAGTTTGTTGTTGTTGTGTGTCTTCAAGTCATTTGTGACTTATGGCAACCCTAAGCTGAACTTATCACTCACACCCAAAGTCACCCAGTGGGTTTCCATGGCCAAGCAGGGAATTAAATCCTGGTCGCCAGGGTCGTAGGCCAACACTCAGACCACTACACCATAATGGCTCTCGTTCCTTGCTTTTTTCCCAGAATGAGGCCCAAACCACTTTACAATCATTTAAAATAAATGTTTAGTTAAAAATCTTACTTTACAAAAGTGGGGGGGGGGAATTCTGCTAAAAAGCACATAATTCTAAACAGTTTAATACATTTAAAACATAATTTAAAAGATAAAAGATAGAAACACAGCACAGCACTTTCAAACGCCCTTCTGCCATGCGATTAAAACTCAAAGACTTGCTTAAATAGAAAAGTCTTTGCCTGCCAGTGGAAAGAGAGCAGGGCAGCGGTGGGGGGGGGGTTGGTAACAGGACCTCCCATGAAAGGGAGTTCCACAGCCTAGGAGCAGTCATGGAGAAGGCCCTCTCTTGTATCCTCATCAAACATGCCTGTCAGGGTGGTTTCAAGACAAGATGGAATTTGGATTTGGATTTTTTGTTTGTTTGTTCTGTTCTGTCAACATGGCCATCTCTGCAATTTTTTGTGACTTGGTAGCCTTGATGTTGCTTTTACAAATTGCAGATGATTGTGCAAAAGAGGCTGGGGTGGCGGGGGGAGGCTGCTACATGGAAGATATCATAGTACACAAATGCTTGTTCATGGCAAGCAAGTAGCCATGGAACTTGCCCTTCTCTTTCTCACTTTATCAAGCAGCTGAGGAAATGACATCACCAGTCCCAGATGGAAAAGAGCATGTGCCAAGAATGAATGGCTCAGACAACAAAGGTGAAAATGAACACACTTGAAACCAAAAGAGGAAATTATGAGAAAGTCACATATTTTCATCAAGAATAAGCAATGAAAAAGATGGGCCTGAACATACCCATGCAAGACCTTATATTTCTCCGGACATAACCTACCTAAGAAAGCTTCTGCCCCAAAGTAGAAGAGTGCTTTTCCCTGACTTTACAGTCTTATTGAACAAAGAACCTCTCTCCCTTTTAGCCGTACAGTGAGATGTGAACAGCATGGCTTATCAGACTGAACAGTTTCCAGAGGGGTGTGACTGTTAAGACTGATGAATCACAAAGGCTGCCAGTCACCATAAGCTTTCATGGACTATAGTCCACTTCACAGGTATATTAAGTTTCACGTATGCATAGTCAACAGGTGACTGGAAGACAAACACACATACCCACACACAATACATGGGGATGGGAAGAACTGTTAACTAATCACAGATTTAAATGCAAAAAGATCCAAAAGTGGCAATCACATTATTAAGAGCAGGCATTCCCAAAACATAAACATCTTGGCACTAAATATGTCAAATAATATATTCAGTATAGTGGGGTGGCATTTTGTAAAACTTTGTTCTAATCTAAGCTTCTGGAGATAAAACTGAACCTTCAGATTAATCATAATTCAGTAATCTTTTGAGGTTCTTTATTACCTGTGGTCCCCTTCTACTGCAATTCTTGGAGGATGGAGAATGTACAATAGGTCCCCCATTTCCACAGGGGATACTTCCTGGACTTACTGTGGATAACAAAAAACCTAGATAATGAAATGCTGTTTTTTTCTATGAGATCAATGACATAGGTATCAAGATGTTGCAAGACAAGTACGCAGCTTGGAGAGGAGGCCCTGAATGTTAGATAGAAAGAGAAAGAAGGCTTTGTAGCCATTATTTGCAGTCCAAAGCCAGTGATAAAAAAATTAAAAATTAATAAAAACAGGTGGTCCAAAAGAGATGGGAACAAAATCTGTTCAGACTGTATTTCAACTTGGATAAGTGAAACCATGGATACTGGTCGCATGGATGGCAGGGATCTCTTGTCCACATCAATCCTGTCTCTCCCTCTTTGTTACACACACACACACACACACACACACACACCTCAGTTTCCCAATCTGTTTTATGTATCTTGCAAGTTAGGTTTATAGTTGATAGCACTACAGATGTGAGGTACCTGTTAAAAAACTGTTTTTTAAATGTAAGACATATTTAATGTCCAGAAAGGTGATCTGTTCTAGTGTTTAATCACAGTTAAGAACTGTGTGATCATATGTATACACATGTATTATATGTGATTAAAAATATAAAATGAGCAAAGTGTTTTAGCTGCTACTTCTATTATGATTATGATTAGTATTCCCTGACTGTAGATCCTTATGTAACTAAAACACCATCATCCATATGCAAGAGGGAGCTATCAGCACATTTTCATGGAGGGATCCCAAGGCGGCAGAAGTAAAATAAAACTTTAAGGAGAAGAAAAAACAGGCCAATGAGGACTGAGCGTGCTCACTGGGCACAGTGTGCTTACAGCAGTGGTTCTCAACCTGTGGGTCCCCAGATGTTTGTGGACTTCAGCTCCCAGAAGCCCCAGCCACTATGGTCAATGCTCAGGGCTTCTGGGAGCTGAAGTCCAAAAACATCTGGGGACCCACAGGTTGAGAACCACTGGCTTACAGGCTACTGGGACAGGGAGAATGGGAAAGAGTTACTGGGAAAGGCCCTGGCTACCTGGAATCCTGCTCAGGAATCGCCATACTACAGTACCTCCTTTCCAGTCCCAGCTGTGACATACAGCATCTACAATAAAGTTGCTACACTAAAATACAGAATAGATATCATATGCAACACCATAATGAAGCAGGGAGTTAACAGCATGCAACTCTGCAGCATTTTTTTCCTTTCCATAACAGGAGGGATAACATGATATCCTAGAACCTCCTTCTTCTGAATATTATAAAAAGGACTACTGTTTTGAGAACAGCCACCATACTCAGAAGTAATTTTCTGTAAGTAATTTTACTTCTGACCTCTCTGTTGACAATCCCCAAAAGTACCACACATACGAGTAACTGTAATTTGGGATATGTCATGTATCTCATGAAGTGGACTGTAGCCCACAAAAAGTTTGTGTTGTTGCAATTGCAGTAGGTCATTAAGGTACAAGTTTCTTCAACTTCTCCAGATTGCCTCAAACTGTCCTGCTTCTAGCTGAAAAAAAGAAAGGAAAAGGTAAATTGTCTTATTTAGAAGCCTCTGTGCTGCTTAACATTAAAAAAAAAACAACTAATTTTCCAAACCAGAAAAGGTCATCTGACTACTTTGCTTTTTATCCAGATCCTAGTTTAACTTTTTTTTCAGTCTGTGCCACCCTTAAAGGATCCAAAGGACACAAAATTAGTCCTTGGCTTGCTGAAGTTGCCCACCCCTGGAATAAATGATTGAAAAGCAGGTTGTTAGCTATACACTGGGATAAATCCCACATTTTGTTGTTGTTGGGTGCATTCAAGTCATTTCCAACTTATGGCAACCCTAAGGTGAACCTATCATGGGGTTTTCTGGGGCTGAGAGTGTGTGAAGCACCCAAGGTCAGTCAGTGGGTTTCCATGGCCAAGCAGATAATCAAATCCTGGTCTCTAGTCTAAGGTCATAGTCCAATGCTCAAATCACTATATGCACTGGCTCACATTAGCCCTATCTATAACCAACCCATTGAAAAGATTTCAGGGATTTCACTTTGGACTGACAGGTAGGCCTTAGCCCATTTTATTTATCTGTTTATCTCCTTGGAGGTGGGGAATGAGTATGAATTTTCCTTAGAGATGTGATTTTGGAGGCTACCCCTGTAAGTGCCTGTACTATTACACCACTGACTTAAAAATGCATTTCTTTATGGGTGGAACTGTAAGCAAATTCTTCGCCACACCCTGGTTGAAAGTTGACCCCACTGCCAGGACTCGGCTTTTGTGAGACGGGTCCGGGACTCAACTGATATGCTCACTTTTGTGTTAATGATCCTGCTTGCAAGTCACCTGTTGGCCATCAGTACCCCAGAATATCTTAGAGCAAGTTTCCTTTGATCTTACATGCTCCACTTTGTCTGCAGAAGAAAACACACAAGTCTTGATCCCTTTTAAGCCTTTGAGCCACAACAGAATCAGAGGAGGAAATTCTTCCAAGTATCTAGAGCCTTCCAAGCATTTCGGGCACATGTGTGCAAAGTTTTCTTCCCCTCTCACGTGACATGAGGCAGAAGCTCAAACACATTACACAATAATCAAAATATGCCTCTGGCAAAGTGGAGCCAAACGAAGTGAAGCGGCTGCAAGAAAGCAGGGTGGGGGTAGGGGGGAGAGAATGCAACTGAAAGGCATCCACTTTGACAGACTGCAAGGAAGACATTTGAGAATGCAGAATATCAAGTCCTTACTTTAAAAGAAGCTTGGTTTGCAGCAAGAGCAAGGAATCCCAGGAAACTGGACAACAATGTGTCACAGTGCAACATCTGCTTAAGATTCAGCAGATTTTCCTGTCGGATGTCAAGAACCAGTATCTTCTTCAAAGGCGTTTATGACTGTAAGTAGTATTTTAATCAAAGCTGCTTGCAATATTTTCTAAACAAAGCTATGCTGTTTGCTTGGGCACAAGTCTGCTTTCAATGTACCTTACCCCTAAACTACTGTGCCTAGGACTATAGCCTTAAAACGGCTAATTCCTTATAAACCATTCCCAAGAACCTAACTCAGTGCATTAGCTTAAGACATTGGTTGCCTATGCAACTAATGCTTTATTTTAAATGCAAAAGCTTTATTTTAAATACGAAAAGCCCCCCCCCCACTCAAAAATGCTGCAGGCTTAATATCCTAGGACTGTCTGCTGCTGAGCTCCAAGTGTTGAAATTGGAAAAGAAAGAGAGGCCACGTTTCTCTTTCTGGCTTCTTGCTGAACTCCAGCAGACAATGATTTCCTTTTAAGACTTAATACCACACATTTTGAAGAGCTAGTGTTTCATACTAACTTTTTAACCAAAAAATCAAGTTCTCACAGTTTCTACAAGGCAGACTGATATATTTAGACCACAAAGCAATCCATTGTTTTAGGGCAGGTACCCAAATATTCAATAAGAGGCTGCCATCATGGCTTAATTACTATATCAAACAAGAAAATGTGCGATTTGGACTTTGGGAATTCAGTTTAAATGAGCAGTTTCACTTGGAAGGGGGCAGAAATAGTATCTTTCACTTATCTACCAAGAAAGATCTGGTTGGGGAGGGACTGCAGATAACTTATTTGTCTTTAAACAAACCATACAGTCCTTTATCTCAGAGGAATGTGTTATTGTTTTTTCTTTTTTACATAGTTTAATTTGACTGTTACAGCTGACTGTGCAATCAACAGTTGTACCTTATGAAATGGCACATTTATTTTACAATCAACTTGTTGGGTTTCTTCTTTCTGAATAGCAATGGTGGGAATCTGTGACCCTCCACAAGTTGTTGAACTGTGTTGTTGTGTGCATTCAAGTCATTTCTGACTTATGGTGACCCTATCAAGATTTGGTAAAATTTGTTTGGCATGGGGAGTTGCCTTTGCCTTCCTGTGAAGCTGAAGGCCCTTTTGGACTACACAATTATTGCATTATAATTCAATTTTAACTACTATGGCTGCCTCCTATGGATTCCTGAGGTTTGTAATCTTGGGAAGTACTGGAGCTCTCTGGCTAAGAATTCTAAATATCTGTCCCTAAATTGCAAATCCCATGATTGTATAGAACAGAATCATGACAGTTAAAGTGGAATCATAGTGTAATAGTTATGTAGTGCAGAAAGGCCCTGAGAGAGTATAGCCATTTCTGCACTAGACTGTTATTATAGCGCTATTATTCCACTTTCAACATCCTATGGAATCCTAGGGTTTGCATTTTTGGGAGGAGCCACCAGCCCCCTCCCAAAACTGCAAACCCCAGGATTCCATAGGATGTTGAAAGTGGAATAATAGCGCTATAACAGTCTAGTGCGGAAATGGCCTATGACTTGCGCAAGGTCACCCCATGGCTTTCCATTGCCAAGAAGGGATTTGAACTCTGGTCTCCAGAGTGATCCTGCAACACTGAAACCACCTCACCACACTGTGCCTCTACAAAAGCCCAAACAGACTGTTTAGTTTCAAATCCAGTGCATTAGTGGCTGTAGCTTTCCCTGTGACTTGTTACATCACCCTTAACTTGCCTTCTGTTTGTTATCTACATATCAGAATGATTGCTGGCAATTGCCAGGTTTCATGCCTTAAAGATGCAAAACACTAATGGCCCATCATTCCTGGCCTGTGATCACAGAGATGCTATATATAGCTCCCACTTAGCAGTTCATCTGCTCCTACAGTTAAACCTTGAGTATTACCCAAACAGTTGCATATTTGCACAGAGGGCTTTTTGGGATGGCTCTCTTCACCTATGGGTGATTCATTACTCCTGATGCTACATGGCATCTACTTTAGGTCTGCTGGTTCTCACTAGTCCCTATGCAGAGCAGGGGAATTATAGCCTCAGTAGAGAAGATGGAGTTCAACCCAGTGGAATTTTAAAATACAACCACCCATTTCTTGCCCTTCTGATATAGCTCATTCCTACATAGCAAATTCCCTTCTGTATATAATCTAGTTTGAAGCATCATGTGGAGGCGCCTTTGTTCTCTTTAATAGAGGTGATTTTGATTCTGTTGGCTAACAGGTAGTTCTATACCTTGTGCTTCTTCCAGTTTTTTACCAAAACAGCGATGATTATACAGTTATAGAACACTATGTTCTGGTTCTTCCTATAGATGAACATCAATGCATTCCGAAAATCCATTTCAAATGGTATACATGATATTTGTTTCCAGGGGATAGCTGTGCTGGTTAGGCTCAATGCATATTATGAAAATGACTTCTGTCCACAAAACTTATACCGGACCATACTGTTAGTCTTCAAGTTGCCACTAGACTCTTTGTTGCTCTTATTCATAATGAAAACTATTCCAGAAGACTTTCTTCTGCAGCAAGGTGAAATGGGGCTGTGGCCTTAGGCAGAGATGGGCAGATTGAGCTGAGAACTCACCACCCTGCAAAAACAGCCAAATTACCAACAAACACACCTAAAGTAGGGCCACATATCTCCTTGTTCCACAAGATCTCACACCTCTTCCTATAATCTCTTACCTACCATTGCTGCTGCTTCTCAGCCTGCGATATCATGAAGGTGGAAGATGAGATAACAGACAGCGCCTGTTACTTCATAGACTGTGAAAATAACAAACAGCACTTTTCCCCCTACAGGCTCTGCTGTACTCTCTATCTTTGCACATGCTCCTTTCATCTTATCCCAATCTCTTAAAAAGCAGAAACCGAGCTTACTCCAGTGGCCCTAGCTATGATGCTCTTAGCTTGATTGAAACTTTCTTGCTTTGGAGACAAAGACCGTGACCTGTCATCACTAGTAAACACACTGCGTCTGTGTGCGAAAAGCTTTTTGTGTCATGACACTGCATCTCAAAACTGCCATCTGATTTAGCTCCAGATGGTTGCTGAATGGAAGTCCAATTTGGATCCTTACGAACACCCTATTCCTGTGTGTGGTGCAGGTACGAAGTGGGCGGGCACATTTCCCTCTCCCTCCAACCATGCCAGCCTTCCCTGAGGGCTCCTCCAGCCTGCCCAATAGTTCCAGTAAATATTGTGGCAGTCTATTCTGCGATTTCATGCACTGTAACACCTTGTAACAATTGTTTCCACTCTCCAATCACACCCTAAACATGCTGGGCTTTTGGCCCTTGTGTGTTTCTGATTGTAGCAGAATTTAGCACTATCACCAATCTGCACATTACTATTTTCTTCCCCTTTTTTTGTTGTTTTTATTTATTTGGATTTTTCATTATACATACAAATTATGCACAACATTTATATTTCATCCCTTTTCCCCTCCCCCACCCAAACCTGGAACAGTTTTTCATAATTATTTTCTTTTCCCCTTTATGTGATATATCATTTTAACTCTATCACCCCATCCTCATAGCCCTCTCCTTCACAAATTCAGTCAGTTTCTCTCATCTTCTGGACCAGTTCTGTTCTGTCAGTTGACCTTCTCTTCTCCAATATAAATATCACCTTCTCTTCTCCAACATAAAATCAAACAGCATATAGTCCACTGCATAGTATTTCCAGCTGTTAAGATCCCACTTTTTTTCATTCCTCTGCCCTTAGGCAATCACTGCCTGTGCTGCTATTAATTAATTAAATTAAATATTCCTCCTCTTTTTGTACCCCAATATCCTTAACATTAATAATCAGGCATCTTTCTTTCTTTATTGTTATTGTTATTTATTATTAACTTTTCCCCTATAATTCTATTAATTTCTCGTTTGATTTCTTTCAAAAATCTTTGTACTTTTTCATACTCCCACCACAAATGAATATAAGCTTCTTTAGAACCACATCTATGCCAACATTCAGATGGCATTCTTTTATAAATATGAGATAGTTGATGTGGTGTTCTGTACCACCTTCCTATTCATTTCATCTGTTGTTCTCTAACTTTATTATTTTTATTTTTAAATATCTCTTGTAGCCATTGTTGAAATTCTTTCTTATTAATCCTAATATTCACTTCCCATATTTGTAATAAACCCTCTGTTAAATTAAATTGATTATCTAAAAGCATTCTATAGATTTTACCACCAATCCCTTTGCTTCCTTCCTACCTCATCTTCAATAATTTTTCACATGGGGATTGGCATTATTTTTTCACTATCATTTCATGTATTTTTTTTAATTCCACTCAATTGTAGCCAATATTTTTTCTCTAATGACTCTAAAACTCCCTTAATCTTGCCATCTTTGGTTGTTGTTGTTTTTGGTACTCTATTTTTAATTTCTCTACTTGTTCAATTAGCTTTTTCCTGTACAAATGTCTTTGTTTTTTAATCCTAATTTCCATTGAAATACATTTCCCCTTCAAGACTGCCTTAAAGGTATCCCATAATAGGCTCTCCTTAAACCTCTCCTTTGACATTTATTTCAAAACAAATTCTAATCTGTTGGTCTGGCTCTTGTTTATTTTCTTCCTTCAATTCCACAATTTGATCAAATCTCCATTTTCTTTATCTGGTGACCCCTACCATTTTTATTGTCATAATTAGGGGGGCTGTGATCTGAAATTAACATTTTTGTGTGCTTATATTAGTTTTTATGTAGCGGGAACATAGAGGCAGTGAGACCAATGAAGGTAAGGAAAAAGAGTTTATTAAAAGAAACAGCCGGGCTGCTTGACTGGAAAGCGTCAAGAGCCATGAGCACAATAAACAGAGTGATTTTATAGCATTTCTGACACACAAAGACATTTCCTCTTGCCCCTCCTTCACAGAGGTTTTGCTGTAGCTTTCATTTTCCCCTTATCTCTCAAGTTGTTTACATTTTAGAAAATAGTTTACAAAACATCTCAGGCAACGATGCCTGACACTGTGGCCTAACCTTGTATTGGAGACAGGAACTCTGCTGAGCCTTGCTGGCGCAGCATATTGCAAAACACTCTGACTTGCCACACACTTTTGGAGGATTTCTTTTAACACTTTTATAGAGTCTTAAGGCTACCTAGACTGACCCTCCTTCAAAGTCCACTTCATTTTGAGTACTATTTCCCTCTTTACCTATAAAAAGTCTATACAACTATAATTTTTATATCTACCTGAGTAGTATACATCTTCATTTGTGTCATATCCACATTTATCATACCCTTCATAACCTTCAGTCTGGCAATTGGAAAGTATTCACATTTCTCCCCTCATACTTAATTTCTATATGAACCTTCTATACACACATACAGAGAGAGAGTTATTTGTATAGTCATAGTGCTAGAGTGATGTAGGGGTATACCACTTTAACACTATAGCCATTTCTGCACTAGACTGTTACAGCACTGTTATTCCACTTGCAACATCCTGTGGAATCCTGGAATTTGCAGTTTCAGGAGGGGCTGCCTGGCCCCTCCCGAAACTGCAAACCCCAGGATTCCATTGGACGTTGCAAGTGGAATAATAGTGCTATAACAGTCTAGTGCGGAAATGGCTATGTAACTCTAAAAAGAGACAGGGGAAGAAACTGAAATATAGTGAGGAAATGCAAGTCAATGGGAAACCCCTATGATGAAGAACACATTTACATTCAAAACATCATTGGGGGAGCCACACATACATACAGCAGGAATGACTGTGACACTGAGTGCAGATGTGTCATATTTACTGCAGCCTGTATCAGAGGCCATTTCCGCACTAGACTGTTATAGCACTATTATTCCACTTTCAACATCTTATGGAATCCTGGGGTTTGCAGTTTAGGGAGGGGCCAGGCCTCCCCTCCCAAAACTGCAAACTCCAGGATTCCATAGGATGTTGAAAGTGGAATAATAGCACTATAACAGTCTAGTGCAGAAGAAACTCCCAGAACAGAAAGAGGGGGACACCATGGAGTGGGTACGAGATGTTGCAGCTAGTACCAGAATCTTAGGAGAAAGAAAATGCGGCAGGAAAAACACTGTTTAGATATTATTTTTAAAAATTTTCAAGTTCAGCTTCAAGCAACCCCAAATCTTGAGCTTTTGTCTGGTCCTCATATGCCCATTAATCAGTTTGCTGTCAGTCCAGTTCATACTAGAAACTTCCAAGTCCAAGATCTCTCAGACCATTCTCATCAATGAATTCTGCACATGCTCTGAAACTTGACTCCATGGAAGGACAAAGATGTAACCACCCAAATTAGACCGATTCCTAATTTTATTTGGAATTCTCTATATGAGGTTGGCTTCCCTTGTTTCATATTCCCACCGACCCACCCCATCATAAGCTTAGCATTTAGAAACATTGTTTCAGATAGGGACTTCTAAGACTTTCCCATGGGCAAGACTACATAGTTGCAAAGTTAGTTGTGTGTGTTACATTTTTGGAAGTGTTTGCTGTTTTTGTAAATAAAGGATTCTATACCCCAACTCTTCATCTGTAACAGGAAGTCTGTCTGGACACAGCAACATTTGATCTTGCATTCTGCCACTTAAATGCAGATGCATGTGTGCTAGGCTGTCCTTGTTTGGCAGTGATGGGGAAATACTTTGCACGTGTTCAGAGACATTCTCTACTTCCTGCTCTGTCTCCTTATGCTTAGCAAAATATATATGAGAATTTGCTGAGGTTTATCTTGACGGAAATGTTTTTTGTGTCTGTTTGTGAAGCCCCACAAGAAGGATGCTACTAAAAAAAGTTTACCTGTCTGGGGATCTGACACCTTATGAATCACTTTTTATCAGTAATCATTTATTATATATAAAAGAAAAGGAAATAGAAAAAAAATGAATGATCATGTGGAAACAGAATGATTTTGCAAAGATTTATTTTCTCTCTCTCCCTCCTACCTATTTTTATCTATCTACATCTATCTATGTTCCAATCTTTCAAAATGGCTGATATCCTTAAAATAACTATTTTTTATCATAGGTTGTTGTGGGTTTTCTGGGCTTTGAGGTCGTGTTCTACTAGTATTTTCTCCTGACGTTTCGCCTGCATCTGTGGCTGGCATCTTCAGAGGATCTGGTGGCATGGAAGCAAGACAGAGTGTATATACTTGTGTAGTCCCCAGGTGGGAGGGAGCAATTTGCAAGTGTTACAGTTGGCCTGTGTGATGGCCTGTTGTTAAACGGGATATCCCCCAGGGTGTATTGTTAATCAGGGGATATGCATAACAGTGCGTTAATTACATTAGCCATCCATTGTATTGTTTCTTGTAGAGGGACCTCCAGAGTCTGGGTGGTGTTCACTGGCATATTTTTGAGTCTTGGTTTTGGTGTTCATCAGTACTGGGAGCCAAATCTTGTTTACTTTCCCAGTTTCTTCTTTCCGATTGAAATTGTCCATGCGTTTATGGATTTCAATGGCCTCTCTGTGTAGTCTGACATAATAGTTGTCAGAACGGTCCAGAATTTCTGTGCTTTCAAAAAGCATTCTGTGTCCAGGTTGGTTTATGACATGTTCTGCTACTGCTGATTTTTCTGGTTGGATCAGTCTGCAGTGTCTTTTGACTCGTGTTTGAGCACTGCATTTTGTAGTCCCTATGTAGACCTGCCCACAACTGCAAGGTATGTGATAAACTCCAGCAGAAGTTAGAGGATCTCTCTTGTCCTTTGCTGAACATAGCACTTGTTGAATTTTCTTGGTCGGTCTGTAGATTGTTTGGAGGTTATGTTTCTTCATCAATTTCTCTATGCTGTCAGTGACCTCTCTGATGTATGGTAAAAACACATTCCCTTTGGTGGGCTGCTTATCTTCACTTCTGTGGCTTTTTCCGGGTCTTGAGGCTCTTCTGATGTCTGAACTGGAGTAACCATTGGCCTGTAGAGCCCAGTTTAGATGATTCAGTTCATCTTTCAGGAGGTGGGTTCACAGATTCTTTTTGCACCGTCTACCAGAGTTTTTATTGTGCTCCTTTTTTTCCCGGGTGATGGTTGGAATTTTTGTGTAGATATCTGTCAGTGTGTGTAGGTTTTCTGTAAACTGTGTGGCCCAACTGTTGGTTAGCTTTGCAGATGACATCCAAAAATGGTAGTCTTCCTTCATTTTATTTTTCCATGGTAAATTTTGTATCACATTTCTCTGGTGAGTAGTTTAGGATGAAGAGATCCACAACAGAAATACACAACATGTGTTTTATCTCTGTTCCACTCATGCCCATATTCTGGTTCCTTAGTTCACTCCCACCCCAGAACTGGAAATACGCTTGGAAAGTGATGAGTCTGGTTTTATATTGTGTTACTTGAATGTACACTCCTCACAAACACTCAGCTCTCTGAGCAGGAAATGACACCCATATGTATTTTGCTTTCAAAGGTACAAGCACTGAACCCACACATTTTTCAAAACTGTCTCAAATGCTGTCATTTCCCCTCATGAATTTTATTATCGTGATAACTCTTTTCTTTCAGTGATGAAATTGCCACAGAAAGGAATTCCAAGATGGAGAGCAAAAGATAGAGTGTAAAAATAAAAACACTGAAGCTGCATTCCTATAGCCCATTACCCAGCAGCAAGACCCAAGCAAGTAAGAAACATTCTCAACTGGTAGAATTGGGCTATAATGCTTCACACTTTTAAGACATACCTAGTACCTTTTAGGTTTTTTTTAAAAAAAGCTTTTTGAAACAGATATACAATGTTCACTGCAGATGTTAAAGACAGAGAATATTGGCCAAAAACCAAAACAAAATATAGAAGCCCTTAGATGTTTGTCCATGTGTCTTTGAAAACAGATGGTCATGTACTCTGTGATGAATTTTGGACAGTTTGAACATATAAATATTTAATAATTAAAAACATTGCTCTATAGTATAAACCATGCAGCTTCAGCAAGAAAAAAAAACATGTAACATGTCATAACATTGTTTTGTCCTAGAACAGGGACTGAAAAGAGCAAATAAAGGTAACTCCTGGAAACCTTCCTTAAAAGGAAACTCTTTATCATCTTCTGAGAGGTTGTTAATGAACCCTCTTCTTCTCTCATGGTTGACTTTGTCCCTGCAGTAGTGCACTAAGGCCATTTCTGCACTAGGCTGTTACAGTGCTATTATTCCACTTTCAACTTCCTATGGAATCTTGGGGTTTGCAGTTTAGGGAGGAGTCTTTGAGGTCCTCAAGGACCCCTCCCTAAACTGCAAACCGCAGGATTCCATAGGATGTTGAAAGTGGAATAACAGCACTATAACAGCCTAGTGCAGAAATGGCCTAAGTTGGTGGTTAAGATTCCCTGCCTATGACACTGTGATTGCAGTCTCAACATGGAGATTTAAAATGGTGATGGTTGGAGTTCCGTTACTAAAAAGTCTGTATAAAAATGCTTAAGATGTCCAGAGGTACCATTGGAAGAGAGTTTCAGAGCCTAGGAACCTCCTTTCTCCCAAGCATATGCATCTCTGGAGCTGTTGGGGCCTAAAAGAGGGCATTCAGTGGTGGGCAAGCTGAAGCGAAAAGGCAGCCCTTCAATTATCCTGACCCTAAACCATGTGTGATTTATATGAGGTCTTGGAAAAGATATCTTTTGGGAAATATAACCCTAAAGTCCTCTAGAAAACATGACCAAGAGATTCTGAGAACTGTAATGCCAAAAAGCAGTATTTTCAAAGCTCAGTTTTATGTTTGTGTGCCTGCTTTTCTTCTTTACAGAGAAAGAAATTACTGAGTTCTTTGAAATCCTAAGAGTAAAAAATATCTCATTCTCTTTACCTGTTCTTTCTTTTTTTTGCCATGTCCTCTCAGGTCCTGATCACCCCATCTTGCCCTTCTCCCCAGTCATATGATCCATCTCCTTGTATCCTTTGGATCAATGGCCACTGACATCCCTTGCAAGGCCAACAGCTGTAAAACCTGATCTATCTCATGGATGGCCTGGGTCTTTCTGAAAAGAAATGTGCACACCAGAAGCAAAGTTTGCACCATAATATGGCATCTTTGGGCAAATGCCAGAGTTGTAACAGGTCCCACAGCCCATGTTTGGGTTTGCTGGTTTAATTTATTTTTTTCTGGCACAGCATGCTGGATCTGGCTATCCATAATGGTACTAATGTGGCCTCTGGGATATTGTGGGAAATCAAAAGCATTTCTAGATTCAAGTCTCCTCCTGCTTGGTACATTGCTGCCAAAAGTAGACAAACTCACAGAACCCCCAGGCAGAAGAGGAGCCTCACCAGAAGACATTCCCTCAAACCAGCATGGTGTAGTGGTTTGAACATTGGACTATGACTCTGGAGACCAGAATTTGAACCCCTGCACAGCCATGAAAACAACTGGGTGCCCTTGGGCAGGTCGTACTCTCTCAGCCTCAGAGGAAGGCAAAGGCAAACCCCCTCTGAACAAATCTTGTCAAGAAAACCCCATGATAGTGTCTCCTTAGGGTCACCATAAGTTGGAAACAACTTGAAGGTACACAGCAACAACAAATCCCTCATACCTGGGGCTAGCCCTGAAAAGGCAGTGTGAGTATGCTACTGGTAGTATTTGTGAGTACACAAATGTAAGGTTAGTGGCACGTGTTTGCCAGTCATTGCTGTTTTCTTATATTGGTTAACAGATCTGAAAGGCAGGAGTACTCTCATTGGTCACAAAACAAATAAGTAGAATGGAGGCTGCTTTGTTTCTTATCTAGACAAAATCTAGAGTATGGATACATAAGTGCTCCAGTCCAGCAGAAAAATGTGTACCCTGCTGCCAAGTTTGCTACACATGCAAAACAAAATAAAATAAAAAAGAAACCAAAAAAAGATGTTTTGTTTGTTTGACTGATTTAATAAAAGCAAGATTTGTGGAGCATATGTGCTTTGTTTTCAAGGCAGCCCCCCAGGAATTGCTATCACCTTTGAAAAGAAGATGCACTCATTCTGTGCCTCCTTGTCTTGAGTGAAAATACCACTTTTTGTAGGCTTCCAGGAGCACTATTTCAACACAAACCAAGTAATGGGGGGTATGCATGCCTTGTTTGTGATAATTATCATAATTAGGAACACTTCGAGATTTCTGGGAGTGCTATTTGCTTTACAAACACCGCTCAAACATCCAAAAGAGGACAATGATATCCCAGGGGACTTTCCACACTGCGCAATGATAGCAATATGATTCCACTTTAACTGCCATGGATGCATCCTAAAGAATCATGATGTCGCACCAGAGGAGCTCTTCTGACAATTCTAAAGCCCGCTCTCTAAACTGCAGATCCCTGGATTCCATAGGATGAGAGTATGGCTGTTAAAGTGGAATCATAGTGCCATAACTGTGTAGTGTGAAAGGGCATCTAGTGTCATTCAATTAATTAAAGAGCTCAAAATGCAGGATAACCAGAAATGTCGATCCACACAGGGCAACCTAAACGGCATTTATTTCTGATATGGGAAATAAGCAGTGGAGTTACATTTCCAAGGTAATAAGTGATATAACGACATTCACCATTCCAGTGACACCAGTAATCTAGTTATGCTCAAACATATTTCTAAGGAGTATTTTTAGATATTTCTGGAGTCATGTTGAAGTGATTTTTTCAAATTTTATATCATTTTATCTTAAAACAAGCAACCTATGGAGTTGGAACGATGAGTGAACAGGATACAGCTTGCCAGTGATGGATACAGGTGGAAAGCAGACAAGAAATGCAGCTGATCACTGCAAAAACTTTTATTTTGTTTCTGAAATACCACAGTGAAAAAACAGGGTTCCTTAGGCCAGCACTTTTCACATATGTTAGATGTGAAGGTTTGAAGAAGGGCCAGAAAAATCAGGGAAAAGAATGGGTTTTTCCAATTTCTTTCCAAAGTCTTTTTTTTTTCGTGGAAAAATTGAAATTTGAAAAAAAACATGAATATTTTCTTTGAGAATTATGACTAAAATGTTTGAGGCAAGTTGTTAATAATATATACTACTCCAAAATTATTTATAAAAACTACATAATATTAAAACTTTTATGCAAGATAGCGTACAGCATCTGATCATTGCAATTCCTCGTTTTGCTTTCAGTTCTCTCTAAAGGAATTGATGTGCTACATCTGCATAAAAGCCAGCTGGTGTATTCATTTCAGTGTTGGACTATGACATCGAAGACAACAGTTTTAATCCCTACATGGCCATGGAAACCCATTGGGTGACCTTGGGCAAGTAACACAGACTCAGGGAGTCATTGGCAAACTCTCTGAAGACATCTTGCCAAGAAAACCCCATGATAGGTTCTCCTTAGGGTCACTGTAAGTCAGAAATGACATGAAGGCACAGAACAAAAGCATTACGTCTGCTTAACACTGTGGATAACTAGAGGAGACAAATTACAGTCAGCCCTCCACATTTGCGGGTTTCACTTTTGCAGATTTGATTATTCACAGATTATTCACTGTCACCTCTGCTGCCATTTTTAATAGGAACTGCAAGCCTCGTGAGACTGAGAAACTGTGAACGAGGCTTGTAAGTACCTATTAAAAACGGTGTAGGGCAGCAGTGGAGGTGGCACTAAGCCTCACCAGTCTTCCACTTCTGCCTTGTGACGGAACCCAGATGCTTCAGAGGAATCCACAGTGTGATTTTGTGTGTTAAATATGGTTTGGAGGGCCTACAGTTATTCACAGTTTTTTCACTTTCGCAGGGGTCTTGTGCCCCAAACCCTAGCAAATGTGGAGGGATGACTAATGTTACTAATGCTAATGTTGATGGCTTATTTTGTTTTTATTAATTTTCGTCTGCTCTTAATAAACTGGCAGAATCAAAGAGGCTTCCTCCAGTTCAGGAAACTATAGCTCCATTGGAAACAAAACAGTAAAAATGTGAAAGTGGAAATTCAGTCAGTAATTATTGTCTGAATACATTGTAGTTTTAAGATATCAACATGATAATGTAATGCAAAACAAAATTTTACATAATACATTTTATTTTCCTAAAGAAAAAAGGTGATTTTCAATCTATAAAGTGCGCCACCAGCACATTTTTCTTTCTTTTTTTTCTGAAAAGAAAATCTCCAAAAAGCCCAGGAAAAAAAAAAACAGATTTCCCCCCATGACTTAACAATTTCCAGAAATTTTACATCTCTAGCTGTACTGCAAAGCCATTATCCTTAGCCAACAATCAGGTTGTCGATTTATGCACATCTTGAAACTGGTGCATTAGGGAAAGCAATTTAAATACTGAAAAGGAAGTTTTTGAAGAAGCTAACAATATGATGTGCCATCTGTGTGGGCAATGGGCTCAACCAGACTGTTATATGACATTTCTGTCAGTCCTGTGGTTTTTAAGATTGATGCCAGTGATTAACATAATGACAATTAACAGGGTAAACATTTCACATATTAACATTAATGTAGATGGATCAGATTTTTCAGCCCACTTATGCTTCACAAAATGTGTTAAACCTTCTCTAGCAAGGAAAATTGTTTGTTGCTAGGCTGGGAAAAGCACATTCCAACACCTAAAATGCTGTGGTTAGTCCCAAAATAGAGGAAGAATCCATCAATAAAATAGGTTTCCTATTCATCTCACCATGCTTCTTGGTTTTATTTTTATTTTTATTTATTATGTAAGGAAGAGGGAGAAGAACAACCTCTCAAGTTTCATACAACCCTCTTTTTTTATACAAATAATTAGGAGAGAATATCAAAAATACTTTGGCTATGATATTATCTGCATTTGTTATGGCATTAACAAAACAATGCCATATTTTTCTGCTTGGAACTAAGTCCTACTGAGTTCATGGAACATACTCTCAATAAAGTGTGTATAGCAGGGCTGGGGAAAATATTTGGCCACTGGCAATCCAGGCTGAAGCTAATCTCTAGGCCAAAACATCTGGAGGGCCCCAAATTCTCAACTTTGGTATATAGCATTGCAGCCTAAAGGTCTAGATTAATAAAATGTGTTTCATTTTGATAGCAGTAGTAATCCTCCTAAAGTGAGTGTCTTCTCTTTTGCCTGCTCAGTGAAAACTTAACGGAGTCCTCATTCTGTCCAAAGATGATGCACAAAGAGAGATTTCTGTTCTCAGCTGATCTCCTGCTGAGCTGTGTGCAATATTTAAAATAAAGTGTTTCTCAACATGTTTAAGGATGCAGTGTTATTAATCTTTTGCATATAGACTTTCTAAGTGCAACTTCCTTTTTCAATAGTTTTATAGTCATAGAATCTTCAGAGCTGGAAAGGGTCGCAGGGGCCGTCTATGCCAGCCCCCAAGCTTGGAAGATAAGGCAGTACATATCCCATTTTATAGTTTTTAGTCTCATTTTACCGAAACTGATTATTATGTTATAAGTATGTTGATGGATAATAATGCTTAATATGCTTAATATGGCAACCCAAAATCCTGAAATACTTCATGTTGATGAGCCTCCTCCAACCTCATGCCTTCCAGATGTTGGACTACAATTTCATCGCTCCCAGCCAACAGAAGATGATGGGAGTTTTATCCAAACATCTAGGCCATTTCCACACTACACTGTTATAGGGCCACTATTCCACTTTCAGCATCTTATGGAATCCTGGGATTTGCAGTGTTAGGGAGGGGCCCTTAGAATTCTCAGCCAGAGAGCTCTTTGGCCTCAGGAAACCACAAACCCCAGAATTCCATAGGATATTGAAAGTGGAATAATAGCACTATAACAGTGTAGTGCAGAAATGGCTGTAGAGGTCACCAGGTTTGGGGAGGCTGACACAGAAGATCACCATAAAGCCCAAAATTTCAAAGAGGGATTATGTCAACATGTAGGGTTCAGGAAGGATTGAGGAGGAGATTTCTATAGCTTGGTTAGTGAGCAGTATGACAAAAGAAACTGACCAGGTATCTGGAAGTGAAAGGAAGCCAGGAGAGAAAGAGGAAGGAGAGATAAAAATCTGAACATGACCTTCCTGACTGAGCGACACCTGCTGTGATTTGCCTAGAGCCATAGTGTCTGCAATTGTGTTGCTTCAACGTAAATGGAGGACATCAACTGAAAGCATAGTTTACATAATACCTCTGTTTAATGTTGTCTTCCTTTGCTCTGAACCTCCAGCTGAGACCAGGAAAGATAGTGGCAATAAACAACACACAACTCAAGACAAAATCCAAAAGTCACAGACCAACTATAATTCCACAACACTGCACAAGATTCTTTTTTACTATATTTTATTAAAGTTTTACATATTTACAAAAAGTTAAAATATGACTTCCCACATCACTTTAGTTTTTAAATTTTATTCTAAATTTTTGAACATACAATTTCATAACACATAACATATTACTTCTTACACATTACAATATTTTCTCTATAATTGTAACAGTCTCCCCATCTTCCACCCTACCTCAATCCCCATTGATGGCTTTAAAGGGAAATTTTAGTAACCATTACCCAAAATGAGGAATATTTTATCAGTAGTTTCTCTCACTTCTTTGTACCCCTTTTCACCTTTAACCTTTTCAATCCAGAGGCACCAATTATCCCATCACTGTATTTGCATAGAAAAGAATACAGTAAATGCATCAATACAATTGTTATTACTCACACCATAATCACCTTTTCCAATTTTCTTTCCGATATAAAATTATCTTCCTAACATTAATATTTAACACCTGAAAATAATTCAATCATTAATAAAAGCCCATAGTTGCAGTTTTTCCTCTTTCTTTCTTTATGAAATTTATGAAACGTTGCCAGATAACCAGATATGATTCTATAGTTTTATCCCTTAACAAAAATGTCAGTTTATCTAATTCAGATAATTGCAATAATTTTTCTAACCGCTCATCCATCCTAGGGCTGATTCTACTTTTCCCTTTTTTTTGCATAAATCAACCTTGCAGCAATAATAATATAATACAGTAATATATCATTATCTTTTTACACTTTAACATCATAGTCCAACATATTTAACAAAAATAGTTCTGACCTGTGCCTTAATTTTTGTTTCAAGATTCTTCTTATAACCAAACAGTGTGCAAGATTTTGAGGTCTCCAGAACTTTTCATTAAGGATAGCTGGTAAAAAATTGAACCTGGCTGTGGGGGATAAACATGGAAGTCCACAGTTTTGGATGTTTTCAGTAATGATATCTGTGATTAAACTCAATCACAAGATGAAAAGTGCAGGCACAAGAAAGATCTTTCTAGAAATTTGATTATCTGGTGGAAAGAGAATGAATAAAGAGATGAATGCAAAAACAGCTGGGAGAGGGTGGCCACATAAACTTATTGCAATAAAATCTACAAGGTTATTGAGGTACCTTGGCAAATAATAAGTTTTAATTGAAATATGCTTCTCTGAACTCCAGTTCACTTCAATCTAATGAAGTAGGCTGGAGTCTACCAAAGCTGATGGCCATTAAAATTTGTTAATCTTTAAGGTGTCAGGAGGCCCTTTGTGGTTGTTTGCGCTACAGGATAGCTACTCAAGAAAAAGGAAAAGGTTTGCTGATGTAATTGTGGGATATGGCAGCGATATATTAACCCAGACTTGTTTGTTTCCTTCAGTATAAAAAATCCTCTGACATTATGGGCATTTGTAGGTCTTGTGAGAGTACAGATACCTACGTTGCTCCTGGCACAGGGTGTCAGGCTTTAGCATAATGAAATTTTCCTTGTTTACTTAGGCCATTTCCACACTAGCCTGTTATAGCGCAATGATTCCACTTTCAACATCTCTGGAATCCTGGGGTTTGCAGTTTTGCTGGCCCCTCCCAAAACTGCAAACCCCAGGATTCCAGAGGATGTTGAAAGTGGAATCAACATGGGTGAGGGCATGGAAGACAGATGTAATTTATACCAAGTTTGAATTTAAGAGAAAATTTTTATAAAATGTTATATAGATGGTACATGACACCTGTAAAACTGAAAAAAATAACAAGAAATGAGAATGGAAAATGTTGGAAATGTGATGAGAAAGAGGGATCTTTTTTTTCATATGTGGTGGACCTGTAAAATAGCAAAAAAGTTTTGGAAAGAAATGCATGATGAAATTCAAAGAATGTATGGTTTTAACTTTGAAATGAAGCCAGAACTTTATTTGTTGAATACGTTAGGGCAACAAAGAGAAATAAGATCTCATCAAAAGACATTGTTATATATAATAACTGCAGCAAGATTGACTTATGCTCAACATTGGAAAGAAGGAAAATATATTGATATAAGAGAATGGAAATTCAAAGTCCTGGATATGGTAGCGACAGAAAAGCTAACTTTTTCACTTAAAAATAAGCCAATCCAGGGCTTTGAAAGAGAATGGCGAGAGGTATTGAACTGGATACAAGAATGAAATAGGGGGAAAGAAAGAAAGGCTGTGAGAAAGGAGGAAGACAAAATGAGGTGGTAAAAGATAAAATGTAAATAGTTACATACAAGCTAAAAGCAATACTATACGATTGTTATAAAATAGAGATAATGTATGGAACAGAATGTTTATATAGAATGGAATGTTAAACTCAGATTCAACTGGGAAAATTGATGTCTGGAAGCGAGGAGGGTTTTTTTTATTGTTTTTTCATTAAAATTTTTAATAAAAATTAATTAAAAAAAGAAAGAAAGTGGAATCATCGCCCTATAACAGGCTAGTGCGGAAATGGCCTTAGTCAAATCACTCACACAAATTCAACAACTTGAGTGTGGTGCAGAAGACATACACTTAGGCTCAGCCCAAGAGTCATAGGATCATAGAGCTGGAAGAGACCTCAAGGGCCATCCAGTCTAACCCTCTGTCATGCAGGAACACACGCAAAGCACACCCAGCAAATGGCCATCCAGTCTATGTTTAAAAACCTCCAAAGAAGGTGACTCAACTACACTCTGAGACAGCATATTCCACTGTTCAACAACTCTTATTGTCAGGAAGTTCTTCCTGATGTTTAGGTGAAATCTCTTTTCCTATAGTTTGACTCCATTGCTCTGTGTCCTATTCTCTGGAGCAGCAAAAAACAAGCCCACTCCATCCTCAACATGACATCCCTTCAAATATCTAAACATGGCTATCATGTCACCTCTTAACTTTCTTTTCATCAGGCTAAACATACCTTGCTCCCTAAGCCACTGTTCATAGGGCATGGTTTCCATTTTGGGTGGCCTCCTCTGGACTCATTCCAGCTTGTCAATATCCTGCCTGAATTGTGCAGTGTTCCAGGTGAGGTCTAACCAAATCACAATAGAGTGATATTATTACTTCCCTTGACCTCACCACTATACTCTTATTGATGCAACCTAGAATCGCATTGGCCTTTTTAGCTGCCTCATCACACTATTGACTCATGTTCAGCTTGTGGTCCACTAAGACTTCTAGATCCCTTTCATACAAACTGTTTTCAAGCCAGGTGTCATCCTATATCTGTGCATTTTGTTCTTTCTTCCTAAGTTTAGTAGCCTACATTTGTCTCTGTTAAAATTCACTTTGCTACTTTTGGCCCAGGTCTCTTATCTGTCAAGGTAATTTTGCATTCTGATCCTGTCCTCTGGGGTATTGGTTATCTCTCCTAATTTGGTTTCATCCACAAATTTGATAAGCATGCCCTCTATTCCATCATCCAAGTCATTATAAAGATATTGAACTGGTTCTAAATGCAAGAATGGAATCAACCCCACTGTCCTGTCACACAAATTCTACCCTTGTTATATTCAGACTTTCTTCATTTCAGCACTGTAATCTAGAGCAGTATAAGAGTAATTTTGGTTACTACTGTTAAGATATGGAACTAACAAATCTTTGCTTATCTATAGCGTACCACCAGAGATCTACTAATAAATGAAGATGAACCTTCTGCTCATCCCTGCCCCAACAAAACAGCGCCGCCCTGGCAGCTCCGTAATCTGCCTCTTCAAGAAAGCCAACCTAATGAAGAGGGTTTTGGGCTTTCACTAAAGTTCTATGAATCTAAATCTTGTAGTTCTTCTCTTCTCTAACCTGATGGCATCCACTGGTGCCTGCTGCAATATAGGTTACCATAATAGCTTCTCTTTAATTTCTTACAGGTCTTACCATGATCTTCCTTGTACTGTTTGTCTGGATTGTGCCCTCTCTAGCCAATCAGCTTCTCAGTAGCTTTCTAAAAGCAGAAATTCAGAAAGGTTCCAAGCAACTCATATGTAGTTTGCCAGGGCCACAAGGCCCTCCAGGTATACCTGGAGCTAGAGGTGCACCCGGGAATATCGGAAGGATGGGTTTCCCAGGAAAAGATGGACAAGATGGAAAGGATGGTGAGAAAGGAGAAAAGGGTGAAGAAGGTAAGAGACAATGTCCCTTTAAAGCTCTCTATGGCCATTTCCACACTACACTGTTATAGTGCTATTATTCCACTTTCAACATCCTATGGAATCCTGGGGTTTGGAGATTAGGGAGCGGCCTTTAGAATTCTCAGCCAGAGCGCTCTTTGGCCTCAGGAAACTACAAACCCCAGAATTCCACAGGATGATTGAAGTGGAATAATAGCATTGTAGCAGTGTCAGGCGGAAATGGCCTCAATCTGTTCACTCACATGTAATCCTTTACTGCATGTGGACTAAGACCTTTTCCGCCCTACACTGTTATAGTGCTCTTATTCCACTTTCAACATCCTGTGGAATTCTGGGGGTTGTTGTTTACTGAGGCCAAAGGGCTTTCTGGCTGAAAATTCTAAATGCCCCCCCCAAACTACAAACCTGAGGATTCCACAGGATGTGGAAAGTAGAATAATAGCGCTATAACAGTGTAGGGTGGAAATGGCCTACATCACAGTAGGATTGCAGCCCTCTATTACAGAAGATGGGAAGGTATTATCCCAGGCCATAGAGTGAGGGGTGCATTGCTGAAAACTGCACTCATTCCCCCCCCAACACACACACACGTTCTGCTAGCAGGAATGTTTTAAGTGGGAATTCCACTTGGGGATACTGCTGCAAGCAGAATCACATACTGTCTTAAATCCAATTACTAGTCTCAATTAGAGTCAATTCATTGAATCAATAGCTGAATGGTAAGTCAATATTTAGATAACCTTTTCTGATTTCTATGAGTCTCTTCTATTTGAGACAAGCAACTGGGTTTGGGCCTCTTACTACTAAAACTGAAAAAGGTATTATGGGACAAAGACTTGTTGCAAAATGGAAAGATAACTGACATGTTATGGAGGTGCTCCATTCTAATTATTCGGGCTTTTTGTGGAGAAGAATAATATCCTTTCATTGTTGTTACTTGCTGTTAAGTTGACTTTAATTTGTGACGATCAAACACATAAGAGGCCTCCAAAACTTCTCATCAACAGCCCTGCCCAGGTCTTGGAAACTCAGGGCCGTGGCTTCCTTGATTTAATAAAGCCATTTGTAATGTGGCCTTCCTCTTTTCCCACTCCTTCCACTTCTCCATGTATGATCAAATATTTTGATGGAGTTAATTTATCCTTCATCTTTCTTCTGTTAAAAAAATAATACTTTCGCGGAAAGGGTGCAAAACCTGTTTCTCTATGTACGTGTTGGCAACCTATACAAATTTTATTTGAATGGGGACAGCACAGGTACTGCCACTTTTAAGATTGTGACAGTAGCTCAGTCCACCAAATAGTGTAAGTCCTTCCTGTTATACTTTACTTGTCTGAACACCTCACTGAAGCTGACTTGTCTCTTAGGTCCACAAGGCAGAACGGGAAATCCAGGCAAGCCAGGGCCAAAGGGAAAAGCAGGAGCCATTGGCAAAGCTGGCCCCCGGGGTCCGAAGGGCCTGAAGGGAAGTCCTGGGAAAAGTGGGGCATCAGGAAAGAAAGGGCCTAAAGGAGAACAGGGAGACCCAGGGATGCCAGGCCCCTGCAGCTGTGGAGCTAGTAAAGCCAAATCAGCTTTTTCTGTTGCTGTGACCAAAAGCTACCCAAGAGAGCGCCTACCTATCAAATTTGACAGGATCCTCATGAACGAAGGTGGGAATTACAACACTTCAAGTGGGAAATTTATATGCAGCATCCCTGGCATCTACTACTTCACCTACGATATCACTTTGGCCAATAAACACTTGGCTATTGGGCTGGTGCACAACGGGCAGTACAGGATAAAAACATTTGATGCCAACACTGGTAACCATGATGTAGCTTCTGGATCAACTATCCTTCCCCTGAAGAGGAATGATGAGGTCTGGCTGCAGATATTCTATTCAGAACAGAATGGACTCTTTTATGATCCCTACTGGACTGACAGCCTTTTCACTGGTTTTTTGATATACCCTGACCAGGATTATCTCAATGAAATATAGGGGCAGACTGCCGACATCAGCCAAACGTAGCAGAAAGCAGAGCATGAAATGGTATAGCCATGATGTACATGCATCTCTGAAACATTCTTACTCTATGAAATTCAGCCTAAGTGGACTGCAGTTGACCTATTTTTAGGTAACCTAAGGCCATTTCCACACTACACTGTTATAGTGGTCTTATTCCACTTTCAACCTCCTATGAAATCCTGGGAATTGCAGGTTGGGGAGGGGCATTTAGAATTCTCAGGCAGAGAGCCTTCGGCCCTCAGTGAACTACAAATCTCAGAATTCCACAGGAAGTTGAAAGTGGAATAAAAGCACTATAACATTGTAGTATGGAAAGGCCCTTTGTCTGTGCAAACCTTTTTTTAAGAAACTGAATATTCATATGATGTATGAAAGGGAAAGGAGAGAAAGAAAAGTAACTGTTTTATCAAGATTCATATTCCACAATGGAGTGTTTGTCTGACACACAGCTGAAACTGGTGACATGCTCAGTATCTTCATACTCCTTATTACACAGCACAGAACAAACACTGCACAGACAAGGCTTGCTGTCCCTTTCTTTGGAGATAAAATAAGCTGCTGATGCAGATCAGGGAGGAGTGAGCATAGGAAGCTGCTTTGTACCAAATCAGAATATTTGTCCATCTGCTTCACTGCTTATTCTTAAAGGAGGTAGTCCTCCAGGATCTGAGGATGATGGCTTTTCCAGCACTGCCATCTTCAACTGGAGAAAGTAGCAACTGAACCAGGACTTTCTGCATTCAATGCATGTGTTCTAATTCACGCCTCTGGACCGTCTCCCACAAGCAAAATGTCTACTGCTTAAAAAAAAACATTCTCAATCACTGTCCTTGTTTTTTGATGAATTTAGTTGCGTTGCATGTCCTAACAGCATGTGGAGTTGCTGTAAGAGACAATCAAGACCCACTTCCCCCCGAACATATTCCCCCACAATGCATTTCACATTTTTTGTGAAAGGGAAAGGAAGTGAAGGGCTGCTTTGCATTTTGTCACCCCATATCAAATGTACCTGGAAACTCAGATCTGGCTTTTTAAAACCCATTTTAAAGCATATTGGTTAAACAAACAAATATCTAATGAATCTGTCTTCACACAGTCACATTTTCTTTCAGTCGAACCACACACTGACTACCCAAATGTAACAGGTGATTTTGATCAGGGGAGTCCTCATATAAGTGTTACTCCACTCATCCATCTTTCCCTTCTAGATAAGGAAAGAAATTTGTTCCAGATTCTCCACTTCTACATAATAGATTTGGTGTGCTAGTGTCCATATGCAAAAGTAACAGCTGCTTACCATTAGTACTGTTTTGTAGAGTTAATGACAGGGCACTGCTCATACACATGGAAATCATTCCTAGCTTAATACGAAATTGGAGGAGCAAGATAGTCATACAATAAAACCTAAACACAGTTGGTATTACTAACTCAAGTAAACTCTTTGAATCAAGAGATTTCATTAAGGGTTGGTTTACCAAGTTCCCTTTAATTCAGGGCCCTTTCACACTGCACCATTATAGCAGTATGATTCCATTTCAACTGACATGGCCTCATCCTATGGCAGTGGTTCTCAACCTGTGGGTCCCCAGATGTTCATGGACTTCAGCTCCCAGAAGCCCCAGCCACTATGGTCAATGCTCAGGGCTTCTGGGAGCTGAAGTCTACAAACATCTGGGGACCCACAGGTTGAGAACCACTGTCCTATGGAATCATGGTGTTTGTAGTGTGGTCAGAGGCACCAGAGGAGCTCTCCAAATTAGAATTCCAAATGCCTCCACCTAAACTGCCAATCCCAGGATTCCCAGGATGCAGCAATGGTGGTTAAAGTGGAATCATACTGCCATAATTGTGTAGTATGAAAGGACTCTCAGTGGCTTTACAGAATTGGGAACATAAAATGGATTTAGCGTGAAAATGTCAGGTTAGGCTAGATTAATTTGGATTTTTGAAAAATCTGTAGTCACTGTTACTAATGTCATAGAATCATAGAAATGTAGAGTTGGAAGAGACCACACAGGCCATCCAGTCCAACCCTCTGCCATGCAGGAACACCCTCAAAGCGCTCCCGACAGATGGCCATCTAGCCTCTGCTTAAAAACCTCCAAGGAAGGAGACTCCACCACACTCTGAGGCAGCCTATTCCACTGCCGGACAGCCCTGACTGTCAGGAAGTTCTTCCTGAGGTTCAGGTGGAATCTCCTTTCCTGCAGCTTGAATCCATTGCTCCTTGTCCTGGTCTCTGGAGCAGCAGAAAACAAGCCCTCTCCCTCCTCTACATGGCATCCCTTCAAATATTTAAACATGGCTATCATGTCCCCTCTTAACCTTCTCTTCTGCAGATTAAACATACCCAGCTCTCTAAGTCTATCCTCATAGGACATAGCTTCCAGGCTTCTCACCATTTTGGTCGCCCTCCTCTGGACAGAAAATCTCTATTACTTCTACATATACTAAGAGGAAATATTTTAAACTTTACTTTTCAAGCCCTCTCTGTAAGTACTAGAAGGTAACTAAGAATGTCCACTACATTTTATGCCCATTCATCTTGCATGTATGACCATTAGGTAAGGTCGCAAGCATTTGATCCAGATACAGACTGTTGCTCAAAAAGCATGATGTAGTGGTTTGAACACTGGACTACAACTCTTGAGACCGGGCCTCAATTCCCTTCTTGTCCATGGAAACCCGCTGGGTGACCTTGATCATATCACACACTCTCAGCCCCACAAAACCCTGTGTTACGGTCACCATAAGTCAGAAAACACTTGAAGGCACACACCAACAACATTTTTTTTTTTTGAGAGCCAGCATTGTATAGTGGTTTGAGCATCAGATTACAACCTTAAAGACCAGGGTTCAATTCCCCACAATGGCCCTTTTCGCATGGCATTTTCCATGTGAAAGAGGGCCTGGAGTGTCATGCGATTGTGAGGAGCGATCTGCACAACGCACTCACAATTGCATGATGCTCCAGTGGCTGGCAGGCACCGATCGTGCGCTTTTCTTTTTCGGCTAGAAGCCGAAAATGATGTGCGATCGCGCATTGCTCCTGGTCCCCGCACACACTTACCTGGTGTGCGGAGCCTCCGGAGCCACGCCAGTCGTGCTTCCTGCCCCAGTGCAGCCTGGGGAAGTCCCAGGCTATACTGCGGAAGGAAGAGACAGGGCTCCCGCACGAGCAGGCAGCTCATGCGGAGCTGAAGGACCCTGGATGCAAGAACCTCTTGCTGGAGGCTGCTCGCATGATCCCCACACCCTAGCACCAGAAAACGGTAAGGTGCGGAAAGGGCCTATGCCATGGAAACCCACTGGGTGACCTTGGGAACATTGAACACCCTCAGCTCCAGAAAACCCCATGATAGGGTCACTTTAGGGACACCATAAGTGAGAAACTACTTGAAGGCACATCACCACCACAACAACAACTGATGTATTATTTGGGAAGCTACAACAGGCCATCTTCCATTAAAGGTTTACAAGCCTCAACAGTAGTATCTTTATGAAGAGGAAGCAAACTGACAAAACATTGTGGATGACCTTTCCAGTTCGCCAAAACTCTGCATCAAAGGGAATGATAAATGAAGCAAAGGTAAGGATTAGGAAAAATCAGAACAACTTTAAAGTTCTGTCACCTAAAGACGACATTCCACCTGAGGCATAGAAGGAGTGTTACATGTCTTCCTACCACTACATTGGTTGCAAGACACCCTTATTGAAGAAATGAGGGAGAGAAAAATTTCACTGGCAGTAGTCCATGAAAACTTATGCCAAATAAAAACTATTTGATTTTTTTATGTGATCTAAGACTTTTTGTTAATTTTGACCAATCCCTTCTTGTATTGTCCTCATGAAAAGACACTCCAGAGGGTTAGGGGATGATCCATAACAAAAGGCAAAGTAGAACTGAAGAGTGCAAAGGAACACCCAATGGATCTGAAACCTTTACATTCTGGATACAGCCTTTTATATCTTTAGACAGAAGAGAAGAGCAAATTATTCTTAGTCCCAAACCCTAGATGCCCTTAGAAACACCAAGTGAGACTAATCTAATTATATTCTCATAATTCCTGTGGCACTCCATTTTAAGACTGCTGTGAAATACAGACTCTGAGGCAACAACACCATGTCCAGCTTTTTCTACACCCCATACTATGGAGGTGGGGGCGCGCGCGCGCACACACACACACACACACATATGCATGTGTGCATGCCTTCACTGGATTCAAAATCCCATCTGGTTAAGAATTAAGAATTCTAGAGAACTCAAAAGCTTGCCCCTGTTTGGTAGATCCTAAATGAGTCAATCCTAAATAAAAGTACTACTACTATTATATTTTCCTACTGAAACAGTGATGATGTTCTGCCTGAAGGGAAACTACAAAACAAGACAAAAGGAGGGGCAGCTGGTGGGTATCAACTAGCTTATTTAATAATTGGGAAGAGGATAATGAGTTCATGACCTGGACATCAAACCAACAGTATTTTCTTGAATAGAAGCTTTGACTGGGGCACAGAATCAACTGAAAGGATTTGCTACTTTTTTCATCATTCTGTCTCTGTGCTTATTTCAGACTTCAATGGAATGAGTCATTTGCTAAATTTAAAAAAGGATGAGTAGAAACTGCGTTAGCCTAAATACCCTGAAGGCACCAGATCTTAGCTGATCTTGGACGCTAAGCAGGGCCAGGCCTCAGTGTTTGGATGGGGAACTGTTAAGGAATACCAAGCTATACTTCAGAGGAAGGCAATGGCAAACCACCTCTGAATATTCCTTGCTTAAGAAAACCCTATGAAATTTATAGGGCATCATAAGCTGACAGACAACTTTACAGACACACACAGAAGCCACTTTAAAATCAACAAAATGTGTGTGTGCCATCAAGTTGCCTGTCAACTTATGGCAACCTCATGAATTTCATAGGGTTTTCTTAGGCAAGGAATAATCAGAGGTGGTTTTGCCAGTTCCTTCCTCTGAAATACAGCCTACAATACCTGGTAGTTGTTGGTGGTCTCCCAGCTAAATGCAAACCAGGGCTGGCCTTAGCTTAGCTTCCAGGACTGAGCAGGATCTGGTGCTTTTATGGTATTTAGGCCACATATCAGCCAAATTAACAGACCTGCCATGATGAGGTTGATTACAGTATTGCATATATACCACCACCTAGTAATTAAATATTTAAACATTTAATGCTACCTCAGTTTCTTATTGTGCAAAATTCTGCCTCAGCAATATTATTTTGGAAGCAGTTTGGGAAGTTTCAACAAGTACAGATAAAAGTGCCCCTTAGTATGCTGTTCATATATACACAGAAAAGACTATAATGCAATTTTAAATGTTAAGAGTAGCAACAAAATGTTAAATGAATTGGATGTGGATAGACATTCAAATTTCAACTTTTGCAAAGTTTTTTACGTCTGCTGTGGAAAGTAGATGACATTATCGCTTTTGTCTCATCTAGGACTATTTGAAGTACATGCTGGGGAAGGTGGGGGTCTGTGCCAGATGAATCTGCAACACAGCAGGGTTGTCCCTAGCATTAGGCAGCATGAGATGGTTGTTTTCAGCAAAAACTGCTGTCATTAGGTGCAGGAGAGGATGAAAGTGTTGCAGAAGTCAGAGATAAGACCCACGGAAAGGAAATTCCGCCTTTATTCAGCCGGCTGGGATCTTGGTGGAATAGCTTCCAAAAGTCCGAGAGAGCCCCACCCCCACATGTTTACAGCAATTTATACATTTTACAGTGGAGGGTCATCACATGTTCAAGAGAGAACACAGTTGTGGTGTACAAAGCTGATTGGTTTCTCTTAACTACAATAGACTATTCTCTTAGCTGTACTAAAATGTTGCAATGTAGCACGAAACAGTAGCTGGGAACAGACCTGACATTCCATTCCCAGTAATTCACTTCGTTCTTGTTTTTCCTCCCTTGCAAAAGAAACCTTGAAGTAAGGCCATTTCCGCACTAGCCTGTTATAGCGCTATTATTCCACTTGCAACATCCTATGGAATTCTGGGGTTTGCTGTTTCGGGAGGGGCCACCTGGGCAATAATAGTGCTGTAACAGTCCAGTGCGGACATGGCCTAAGAATCACCCACCAGTCAGTTCAGCTTCTTTAGGTAGTGGGAGGGGGGCATCATGCCCTTTGCCTCAGGCAGGAAAGTGTTTAAGAGGGGCCGTAGCCAGGAAAGCAGTCTGGTGGTGGGAGGAACTTCAACAGTTGTGATGGGAAAGCACATCCTGATTAAATCATATAATACGAAATATACAGCCACATGATTAGATACATTTCCTAAAAATCAGAATTCAGGAGATTTTTAAGAAAAATATAGATGTTAATCTGTTATACTGTTGTTTATAACCTTCAAAGTGCAGGTGACCAAAAGAACAAACTTTAAAAAATAAACCTCTAGATAGGTATAGACTGACAAATATAAAACAAAAGAATCTTTAATCCCCTGACTAAGAGACAGAGCTGAGAGAACCACACTTGTTTCAATGTAAACTAGTGAGAATCAGATGGAGCAGGATGATATTATCATATATTTAGGGGTGATAATATGAGCTAACTTATTTTAATACCTTCTGTCTTTTTCAAGTTAGTAAATGCTTATTGATTCTTCAGCATACTGTAGCTTCCATTTTGTGAATACAGAAGTTCTCAAGCATGGATTTCAATTACAAAGTGTTACAAACTTAGTGTTCACAATTAACATTCGCAGCAGGTGAGATATTTTCTGTCCTCTCCTATGTTGCGGGGTCTAGTTTGTTTTCAGATTCCTTCAGTTACACATTGGGGATCAGGAAGTAGCCTGGCAATGGACCAAAGCATAGCCAGGCTCAGAGCCAGAAATCCAGTTCCAGCCACCTGGTTTGATGATACCCCTTCAGGCAATGGGGAAGATTTCTACTGGACATCCCAAGATTCTGTTCTTTTGACACTTGAGTGGTTGTTAGGAATTCCAAAATCCACTTAGGAGTTTTTAAATATCTTTAAAAAATTGTTAAGCCATTTTTTTTAATTTGGCAAAAATATAAATTACAATTATGTCTCCAAGTGCCTTTATGGTTATCTCCGTTAGAGGGTTTTTATAGCTCAGAAAGACAACCCTTAGTAAATTGTCAGACTTACAGGGAGCTTTTTTATGATAATGATTGTCATTTTAAAACCAGGGAAGAGCTAATTGCAGAAAGGATTGATTGTTCAAACCAGGGAAGAGCTAATTGCAGAAAGGATTGATTGTTCTTGGTTTCTATATAGGAAACCTTATTCAAGATTTAAACAGGATAAAAGAGAAGAGAGTAAGAATAATCTTAACACTGAACTAGATATTATTCTAAAATCTGAAGACAGGCACATTACAGCAAAATCATATAAAATGCTCCTAAAGTGGGAAGCTGAAGCTGAAACAATCAAGAGCTGTATGGTTAAATGGGCCCAAAATATTGGGTATACAATACCATTGGATCAGTGGGAACAGGCTTGGAAAAAATTGAAATTTACTAGTTGCCAATCACTTAAAGAGAATTATTACAAAATGTTATATGGATGGCACTTGACTCCAGCAAAACTTGCAAAAATCTATCAAGGACAGATGATAGGTGCTAGAAGTTCAAATCAGAAAAAGGATCTTTCTATCACTGCTGATAGTATTGTACAAAGTCCAAAACTTTTTGGGTAAATAGTCTTTCTGAATTTACTAAGATTATTTTAAAAAGTTTTCCAATGAGACCAGAATTCTGTTTACTTAATATGGGTAATGTTATTGAGGAATATGTGGAAAAACAATTTACATGCTATACATGATCACTAAAGCCAGAATACTGTATGTTAGAGATTGGAAAAAGGAAGAAACTCCAGAAATAGATTACTGACTTTTAGAATTATACGATGTCATGGAAATGGATAAATTGATGATTTTTTAAAAGATAAACTATAGATAACTTTCGAGATCATTGGAAATGTCTGACTGATTTATTTAGAAAAGAAATGGGGGAATGTCACTACAGTAGCCTTTAAAGACTGGGTATTGTTAAGAATCATCAATATATCCATTGTTAAGTATTTAAATTTAGAGTAGAAATGTTGTGAAAGCGTATCAAATGTATCATTCCTTTATTTATTCTTTATCGATTGATTTTTAACATTAAGACTGTTTATTTAGTTGTATTCATATTCATTAAATAAAAAGAAAAAATATTTGTAAATCATCCTCATTGTTTAAACTCTTTACTTATGTGAGGTACTTTTCTCATAAGATTGTTACAACCTTTAATGCCAATGAGTGTGCTAAGGAACATTATCTTTCAAAACAGTTTTGATACTGATACAGTCTCCAATTTAGGCTAACTGGCCAGTCTTGCAGGGAAAGATGGCTCGACTGGAGCCAACTTTCTAGAGCAGAAACAACAGACTGCAGCCTTCCAGAACCTTTTTTGAACTGCAACTCCCAGCAGCCCTAGCCACCATAAACAATGGTGAAGGATGCTTGGATTTACACTTCAATGTCATCTGAAGGAGCCATATGATTCCACCACTGTTCTAAGGGATGGAGAAAACATGAGTCGAGGCCAACTTGGCAGATCTTAGCACACCAACCTTTTTTGTTTCTAGTATCTCATTATTTCTGTCTTCTGGTCAGAACAGCTTTGAAGAGTACATATTCAGGAAGATCTTAACACAAATATGCACCAGTTCTTTATGGGCAATGATCCAATTATCCAAATGGTAACAACATTTGGTCTCTTGCTGTGACCTGTTTGTGTGCCCTGGGGCACCAGGGTTGATGGCCTGATAAGGATCTAAGATCCCAGAGGAGATGTCATTGATGTGTGTTCAGCTATAGGAAGGTAGTTGGACGCTTCTCTGCACTCTTCTCCGGATCTCCACCAGTCAATAAGTGGCTGTGTTGGTGAGGGCTGTGACAAGTAAAAGGTGGATGGGATGGCCTGCATAATTCTGTGACAGGATGCCTGCCAATGTTAAAATCACATTGGGTATTTTCTTAGGGGACAGTACTATGGACTCAGAAATCAAAATGGATTTTATGGCATTCCTCCCACCCCCAATTTTCAAGATGCTGTGCCAGAACTCTTAATCTCAGGAGTGAATGTGCATAATAAACATTCTAATGGCATTTCTGTACTTGTCTGCCCCTGAAGATTTTTTAAACCAAATGTTATGCCCTGCAATACATATGTACTCGTGTGTTCTAGGGACAGAAATCTGGGAACTTCTGTCTCCTCCACCCTATCAGATACAGGAACACAATTATGGGAGACTGGAAAGTGGCCTTAGCTTCCTTTGAAAACAGACCACTGGTGAGTGGTCACAGAGGCATGGGTATAGCCAGATGCAGCAGTGGGAATCCTGTGAATCTATGAGTATTGTTGGACTCTTAATTTTCATCAGCTCCACCTAGCATGGAGAATAGATAGGAATGACAGGAGCAGTAGATGAACATCATCTGAAAAGCCACAGGTTCCCCACCGCAGCTCAAGCACCCCAGTTATTTGTATGAATATCTCAGTCCATCAAAAGGATGCTTCCTGTCATGCTTATCCCAGTTCGAGCCCACATTTCCATCAGGTATTGACATCACAAGTAACTGAATTCTGGAGTCCTTTACTAAATCAGGCACCAAACTGGGGCAGATCCATGAATGGCTGGACTTAAAATAGGTTTCCTCTGGCCACATTAAGCACCTCTTGAGCACCTGTGCGGGGGGAAAGTCCTAAGCATTTGTACTTGCCCATCAGTAAATTAGCTGTCATTTATCATAATCTAAGGAATACAGGAACCATGCTGCTATGAAAGGGCCAGGTACACCCCTTAGAGAACTTCCAGCTCTTTCATCTAACTACAGTTCCTAAAATCCATTGCAGAAAGCCATTAGGTTAAAAAATTATATGTATGAGATAGATTTATTAATTTGTGGTAAATAAGCTGAAAACATCTGGCAACAATTCTGCTTTTCATTAAGCCTAGAGCATTTATCCATAGTCTTTCATGGCAACATACGTGAGCTAGATGGTGATGTGGCTTGTGCTAACTTGGGCCATTTCCTCACTACACTATTAAAGTGCTATTATTCCACTTTCAACATCCTGTGGAATTCTGGGGTTTGTGTTTTACTGAGGCCAAAGAGCTCTCTGGCTAAGAATTCTAAAGGCTCCTTCCTAAAATGCAAACCCCAGGATTCCATAGGATATTGGAGGTGTAGTAATGGCATTATAACTGTAGAGCAGAAATGGCCTTGGATTATTGGGCTTTGCATGTTAAACGGCCAAGCATATCTCTACAGGCTTCACTCCAGTCAAATGTGCCCATTTGGTAATCCAGTCCTCCGTTCTGACAACAAACCACATAGCCTTGACAAGAGACTACGTAGCAAATCCCTTGCTCACCTATACAGCAAGCAGGGGAAAATATGGTGCAAACATAAGAAATGCCCTTCATAAAATTTGAACAGGAAGACTAGTGCTACATCAAATCTTGTGTGGAGAGTGGGAAGCAGGTTACACTGTCTTGTACCTCCATTTCAGCTCTAAATCACTTTACAAAGTGCAAACTAGTTAGACTAGAATCTGGATTACTCAGCTTTATTTGTGCCCTAGCACAGATAATTCACCAGCTTGGTTGTTGTGCATTTTCAAGTTGTTGCCAACTTATGGCAACCCTAAAGTGAACCTATCACAGGGTTTCCTCGGCAAGATTTGTTCAGAGTGGGTTTGCCTTCATCTTCCTCTGAGGCTGAGAGAATGTGACTCACTCAAGGTCACTCAGTGGGTTTCCATGTCTGAGCAGGAATTCAAACCCAAGTTAGTCTCCAGACTTAGTCCAATGCTCAGACCACTACACAACACTGGTTCATTTATCAACTATGTAAGAAGTAATAATTCAGCAGGTAGAGCTCTTCTTGTGTTATCGCTATTCAGAGAAAAGGTTTTATTAATGTTCTGCAAATTTTATTTTTCTTTCTAACACACCAAATGTAGCCCTGCTATTGAAAAAACAGAAACAGATGCAACGCCAATGGATGAGCAAGCACTTTTGGGGTTGGCCTATCTTCTATCATTAAACAGAAATTCAGCCAGCCTCTGATTTTGAGCAAATGATTCCCCCTTTTCACTTAAAGTTCCACCTTTTTGTAAAGAGAAAAAATCAAATCTCTTACTGCTCAAACATCATGTGAGATCAAACACAATAAATAATTTTGCAAAAATTAGAAATCCTTTGTAAAATAAGAGGTATTTGTGCAGGAGGATCCCTGTAAGTGTTCTGAGCTTCTGTAAGACTAAAAAGAGATTTATTTATTTTTTTGTAACATAATCATTCACTTAATACAACCTTCAACAACCTCACTTCTGCTAAGATCATACATTTTTATTTCTTTGGCAGCGAACTTCTTGAATTGTGAGTGACTGTCTTTCTGTGCTTAATTAAAAAGAAAAAAAGAATCTTGTAAAATCTTTAAGAAAGTATAGAGTAAAATCATATTATTTCCTGAGAATAAGGCAATTGCAAAAGTCATAAAGGTCAATATTCTTACTAGAACCCACTAAAATTGCAAAATAGCATGGAAGCTTCTGAGTTCTCCGGAACTCCTGATTAACGAGTCACGTTTTCGTAGAACTCAATCCTGGAAAATATTGCCTGCCTGAGGCTTTTTTTTCCAGGAGAGCGATTTCCAATGAAATGCAAAAAGAATCTGAGACAATTCAATTTTTTAAGAAAACCCTTGCGGACAGAAATGGGCGCTAAGACAGTCACGCCAAGCCTGCAACGCAATTAACACTTGCAAAGGGGCAGAAGAACATTTCCCGGCTATTCACGCCCGAAGAGCACAATATTCGTAAGGCAATGTACTGATACGTTAAAATCTATCTGATTGGATTAGGCACATTCACTCCTCTCTGAAAGCCCTCTATTGTGGCAAGGCGACAAAACAAGGGGCTAAGGTGGGGCGCATTCAGACAGCACGTAGCAAGGGGTCGCCCAGCAGTGACTAAGACTTTCAAGGGAGGGCTGGGCTTAAGGTGAGAGAAGGCGGGACCCCCGCGGCGCCCCACAAAAGCCTGGCGGTGGGAAGAGCGAAAAGAACTACGAGCCCCAGTAGGCTCCGCGAGCAGACGGCGTGCCCGCGCGTGCGCAGTGCGAAGCCGGTGAGAGCGCGGGTCTGAGTGTGGCTTCCCCCGTCGTTTCGAACTCTTTCGCTGCCAGGCAGGAGCCGGGCGCTGGTGGGGAGATGTAGATGCGCGGCGGGGAGACCACCTCCTCCCTTTCCTCCATCACACCTTTGGGGAGGGGGGCTGGGTTGGTGCCTCTTAAGCGCCGCCCTTCTTGCCACCCCGGGGCCAGAGGCCGGGGGGGGCTCGGTTAATGCCTCCCCACCTTCCCTCCCCGTCTCACAAGCGCGCCGCTCTTCCTCTGGACTCCAGTGTTTTTCCAGCAGAAGCAGCCGGCGGACACCGGTGAACCAGGACAAAGGCTGGCGAGCCCCGCTGGGGCCACGGGAGGCAACAGGTAGGAAAGGGGCCGGGGGCCGGGCCTCCGGTCTGCTTTGCAAAACTTGCCGCTTCAGCTTGTCAGGTTGTTTGCAAGGCAGACCGGAGGGCGGGGAGCGGGGTTTATGCGCGCGCGCGCGCGTGTGTGTGTGGATTAAAAATCGCCGTGGCCGGAGGTGTGGAAGGGAGTAGGAGGAAAGCCACGGAGGGAGCCCAGCGCCGGGCATCCCGTGCCTGGCTGAGACCTGTCGGAAAGTAAAGCCCCGCCGCCCCGGTGGGTTGGGAAACTTTCAAAAGTCTCCTCCTCATCAAAGGCGAAACTGGGCGGGAAGGCATCTCCTCCCTGCCTCCAGCCGGGAGCCGCGGTTAGTGGTTTATTTTTAATGTGGTCCCGTCTCCGTTCTTCTTTTCGCAACAGGAGAACAACGTCGCGGTAAAAACAAAAAGCAAATCAGGTCTTGTCCTACAATCCGTCGCACCGAAATGCTTTTCAGCAGTCGGATGAGTGGGGGCCGGGTCGGGGGTCCCCTGTGCGGGAGATGCGGTCGGGCTGGGCCCAGGAGGGCTGGCGGGGTTTTCCTCCTCCCAAACTCGCTCGTGGGTCTGCCTGCGTCTCTGTCCCGGGACCGGGAGGTGAACGATCCCATCCGAGAGATGCAACGTGCAAGGTCAGGTGCGCCGAAGCTTTTTAATTCTAGCCGTGGGCTTAGGCGCTTTGAATTCGACGTAAGATTTTTGGTTACTTGTACTGTTTGTATTCTGCCCCTTAACTGAGGATCTCAGGGCGGCGTGTCAGAGCCCCAGCTAAAGACGTTTCGTCGAACTTTTGTGCCACAGTTATAAACATATTTACTAGAGAGCTTCAAAGAGGACACAGTTGCACAAGTGGACACAGTTTTTAAGGGCAACCACTAGAGTGTGTCCGAGCTGGTTTATTGATTCTCTTTCTCCTCTCCCTCCCTCCTTTTTCCCTCAGTGCTGCCAGTTTACCAAGATTGCTGCATTTTGAAAGGATGGAAGAAACATGGTGGAAAGATGAACTTGCATCAGAAATTCATCAGACTCTGAGGCAGAAGGTTAGCTTTAAATCACCTGTCTCTGCCACATTATCTTGTCTACATTTCCTTTATCATACTTTCTTCTAGTAGCTGTTGGTTTAGTCAAAATTAAGATGGCACTGCTATGTGCTACTGAATTCCATTATGATTATTAGGAATAGTTCCTTTGCAGCAGGAAGCTCCCACAAAGCAGCTTAATGAATAATAAAAAGAAAGAAACAAGCATGTACAGAGAAACAGCCCAATCAAAAGCAAGTAAATTGATTCAAACTTCAGATTGCTGAGAGAAACAAGATAAACTATGTAGTCAGGAAAGATCAGTTTGAACAAATAAGTTTTAAAAGTTTTTATAAAGGCCTGCAAAACAATAGGAAGGGAGTTCTAGTTGAAGGGCTGACACCAAGAAATGCCTGTCCCTTCTGCTTGGCTGTATAGCTGCTCTAACCAGTGAGCGTATAAGCAGACCTTCTGCCAAGAACCTAAGTATACTGGCAGAATTCTGTGCGTGAAGGCAGTCATTTAGAGAACTGAGTAAACATGCATAGGTTTACTCAGGACACAAGAAGGATACCAAAAACATTTTTTCTCCTTTTTAGAATATATGTAATTACATGGTGGATCTGATTAAATATTCTATCCATTCTTCTTCCCCTGAAGTACACTGTGGTATTAGAAAGCAACGTAAACAGAAAAACATTTGATGGAGAGTGTGAAGATGGCTTTCAAGCTCTACAGTGAGCATTGTAGATTTCTTTCCTATGTGGATGGTGTGAGATCTGGCATTTAGGCAATTATCTGTTATAGCAGTGGTTCTCAGCCTGTGGGTCCCCAGATGTTTGTGGACTTCAGCTCCCAGAAGCCCCAGCCAGTATGGTCAGGGCTTCTGGGAGCTGAAGTCCAAAAACATCTGGGGACCCACAGGTTGAGAACCACTGTGTTATAGTCAAGGCTTCAGATGTAGCCCAATTTTTATTTTACAGCCCAGTCTAATGTTGTAAAGTACTCCATCCTTAAGTGGAATGCTTTGGCTTTAAACACCACCATAAGGAGACTGCTGAGGTCAAATGAATGTTTTAGCCTCTTAAACCAAGACTGGGTGGTGCCATCTAACTGTTATACTAGTTTGTGAGTGGGTCTGCTGTCCAGATAAGTGTGTTTGCCTGAGGAAATTAGTTCTCCTAACGATTGCATAAACATTTATACTGCAGTCCTTTATTCAGGATGTCTTATCTTGCCATGAACTGTTTGGCTTCTACCTTGTTCAGGACTTGGTCCCCTGCTTAAAGAAATTGTAGGTGGATTTCAACTTTAAATTTTAGAGGTGGACAGGAGTCACATCTTGTGCCATTAGAGTATATAACATCCAGAATAATGACATAGTCTATCAAAGAGCCACTAAATTGTTCCGAACCCTTAAATTGGTGGCTGCTGTGTTCTATAACTAGGCAGCAGTAACCCTGTTCAGGTACTCTGAAACTATCCTGGAAGGGGCTAATAGCCAAAAAGGCTTCTCTTCCAAGGATAAGGCGGTAACCTTCATCAGGTTACCTTCCATGTGGATCTCATGCTTGAGGAGAGGCCGTGGTGCTTTTTACTCTGGAAAACATACAAATGGCATGTGGTCAGTTACTGAAAGGATAAGAACCATCTTGTAACTGTGTAAATCTTGTTGAACTGCCACTGCCAGCATTCATCTCCATTGTTGATGCTGACGAGGGCTGATTCCCACATTTGAATTAATGTCATACTGATTTTGGCTCTCCAGCATCCACTACTAAACCATTAGAATTCAGCATCTCCTTTTATGTAGGTGTGAATGATTCAATAGCATGACTGTGAAAATGGATGTGTAAGTACCATGGTAATTCTTATTTAGAGCCAGCATGGTACTGTAGTATAAGCATTGGGCTATGACCCTGAAAACCAGGGTTTAGTTCTCCACTCAGTCATGGAACCCACTGGGTGATCTTGGAGGTGTCACACACTCTCAGCCCCAGAAAACCCAGTGATAGGTTTGCCATAGGGTCACCACAAGTCAGAAATGACTTGAAGGCACATAATAGCAACAACTTTTTATTTGTGTTCAACTATTGAATTGTGAGGAAAATTCCCTTAACTGTATGTGGAAATGTCTGATTATAGGCAATCAGTGTCCCTTCTAGACATTTCATAAATGAGGACTCTGTGTTTCAGCCATGATAGCTAATAGTGAACTGTTTTTAACAAATGTTGCTTTCTTTCCCAGCACATAGGCACTGAAATCATTTGATCCTCCAAGCAGGAATGATCTAAGCATTTTTCATAGGCCATTTCCACACTAGACTGTTGTAGTGCTATTATTCTACTTTCAACATCCTATGGAACCCTGGGTTTGCAGTTTGGGGAGGATCCTCAAGTGGCATAACACTGCTATAACAGTCTAGTGCAGAAATGGCCATAGTCTTTCAAATCAAAATATAGAGTCATTTTGAATGAGAGCTGGGTCACTTTTTATTGGGCCACTTTCTAAGTACTAGCCAGACCAGGATGTTAGTTTGGATCTTCTGTGTACTGCATTGAATGACACTTTTCTCTGCCTCTCCTTTGTGTTGCCATAGGAGCTGAAGCTGCCCACATACAAGGCTCATTCTCCACAAATTGGGATGCGACGATACTTTGCTGACCTTTTGGCTGTCCTCAGCAACCGCTTCCACCTCTGTCCAGCAGCCCGGCACCTTGCTGTCTACTTGCTGGACCTCTTTATGGACCGCTATGATGTTACTATCAAAGAACTGTACGCCATCTCAATTGCATGCCTCCTTCTTGCAAGTAAGTAAGCATAAATGTTGCAGTTGCTTTTCATTGTTTTATTGGAGAGAATGGGATTGTCTGCCTACTGCATGCATTGAGCAAGCCAACAGAAACTTTGCAATATACAATACAAACTTTGTTTGTAATATAATATGATCGCTGCTTCCAATTCTATACCTGTAATATAATAGACCACTGCTTTCAAACATAGTCAACCTTGGCTTGAACAAAGATGCACTCAACTTCTGCTTGCACAGGGAAAGTTCCTAAAGTTACAGTGTTCCAATTTAAAAGGTTGCTCAGTGCTGTTGCTGGAATATGTTTTAGGTTCAATGTCATGCCCTTTAGTCTTCCAGATGCTGATGGACTGCATGTCCCATCCACCCTAACCCAACAGAGTTAATGGTGAGGAATGCTGTGAGTTGCAGTTTAACAACATCTGGAAAGTTTCATGATCCCTACCCACCCTTAAAATGTTACACCAGGGGTGGGGAAAGTGTGGCCTAGATGCTGCATGCCTCCCCCAATGCTGGTTGAAGACTGATAGCCCCCCCTCATTGGAGGGGGAGTTTTGATTTTATATTTCAAATTCCCTTACCCACATAGATATAATATTATCAGATTTTTGGACTCCTTGAGCTGTTTAGGGTGCAGGAAAGGGCTTTTTAAACACAGGAGTCCAGAAGTCAAATTACAGTCAGGGAAGGTGTATATGTATGTGTGTGTCATCTTTGTTAGCATGTTCCTTGCAAGGTAGCAGTGTGTGCAACCTGCAGACTTTGGGTATTTTCTTCTCCTGTATTATGCTTATATTGTGGCAGGTGCCTTTCTGTTGATATACCCCTTAAACCATTATTATTTTATTAGTAGTAGCAGTCGTAGTATTTATTACCATCACTATTAACATTATCATCATTATCATCATCTACTTATATATCGCCATGTATGCACTGTGACTCTTCACAGGTAGAATAACCAAAAACAATGGGTTCTGCCAAAGATATACACTCTAAAATATATGTGTGTACATACTAACAGAGAGGGAGTGAAAGAATAACATACAATTGTAAAACAAATTATTTAGATAAAATATAAAATACAGAACATACAATATAATATAAAGCAAACTGACACATACATGTAATCAAACTATGTAAGATTATAAACAATATTAAACCTAAATCCCAAAAGCTTTTGAAAATGAGAAAGTTTTTAATTTAGATTTAAAAATAATGAGGGGAAGGAGCAGTCTGCAAATTTTCAGGAAGGCATTTCCAAGAGTGTGGAGCAGTGAGTGAAAAAAGGTGAATCCAAGCCAAGGAAGAAAAAACCTTTGGTTGGGTGAGAAGCCTGGAGTGGCTGCTTTAGGTTTGTGCTGCTTGTTGAAAATGTAGAATTAATCTGTTGTTAAGCATGAGCACTATTAATTCTTAGAGAGCTGTCATAGTAAATACATATGTGTGTGTGTGTGCACACGTGTGTGCATGCGTGTGTGTATACACACACACCTACCTACCTACCTATATCTATCTATCTATCTATCTATCTATCTATCTATCTATCTATCTATCTCTATCTAGGTATGTATACACACACGCACGCACGCACACACACACAAACAGAGAGATATAGATATACATTAGATATAGGTATAGATATAGATAGATATTTCTCAACATTTCTTAGACAGACTCTTAGTGCAAGCGGCCATAATGGTTTCAGCACTGCCGGAATCCAAATGAACAATTTAGAAGGGACGTAAGTGAGTATTTCCTCTAAAACAAATGCTGCAGTAGCTGTTCAGCGTGCCATGTCTCCAGTTCTTCAGTCTGTTATTTGTCCCTTGTGTTCAGTTCTCACAAAAAAAGCCTTGCCTGCTTGCCTGCTACTTTAAATTCTACAAGGCTAGGGAAATGGTGATAACAAACAGAAAGAGCTAATTGAACTAGAAGAAAAAAACCTCTTGGAATCTGGACCAGGATTATGGAGCTCTATAAACTTAGAATATTCTTCACTAACATTGCACCCTCCAGATGTATTGGACTGTAATTCCCATACCCTGCTGCCAGGTGGATGTATTTGGGGCCGTAAAACACAGCTCAGAAGGGATCTGGTTGAAGACTGCAGTCTTAACTATTTAATGTCTTCTGCTGGCCATGTTCTAATTTAAAATCACATCACATTTTAGCTGAAAGTGGAATCTATAACCAGAAATGGCAGAATCTTGTTGCTCCTTAAACTTAAGTTTATTTCATATTCTCTTCTTCTGGTTGTGGAATTATAGTCACACTACCTGCACTCACTCCTTTGGGTGCTAAATCCCCATGGGAGGCACTCTAACACTGGAAAACTGACTTCCATAGCAGGATCTTGCCCCAAATTTGGAGGAGTCATCTGGCGTAACTGTTGTGTGGGCCACCTGCCAGATCCCTAAGATTTACTGTAAGACTGGTGATTTTAGTAACACTGTGAACTCTTTCTACATCTCTTTACAGAAACCACAAGTTTCAGTACAGTATTCAATCTGTCAAGAGTTTTAAGAATTTGTCTTCTCTAGGGTTTCAGTTAATTCTTGGCTTTTATTTTGACTGCTTTGATAAAATAAAAGTTTGCTAATCTTCAGAAAAGAACAGCTCCTTCTGCAATTTCTTGCACTGAATTATTGTTAGTCAACATATGTTTACAGCAGACTGTGTTGTTGAGAGCTCTTTGTATGAATGAATATGTTAATATGTTCCAACATAATATTTCTGTGTTCTACAACAAGGATTGATAGATGGGCTATAGCCAAACAAATTCTCCAATTTTTAATTCAGGATTGTGTCAAACAGATGGTTTTAGCATTCTGAGTCCTTGGTAAACAAGAAAACATAGGAGATCGTTGTGAACAACTGGAGTGTTTATGTGTGTCCATGTTGGTGTCTCCTGATTTATGAGATTATTCCTGAGTTTGAGGCGGGATGATGATTTTCTCTAACCTTGAGACAGAAAAATTCATTATTGTATGATTCCCTCTCAACAGGTAAATTTGAAGACAAGGAGGATAGAGTGCCAAAGCTAGAACAGCTAAACAACTTTGCTTACATGTCCCGCCTTAACCTGGTGCTAACAAAGAAAGACCTGCTGAACATGGAACTGCTGCTCCTGGAAGATTTCAACTGGAACCTGTGTCTGCCAACACCAGCACACTACATTGATTACTACCTCTTAGCCTCCATTACTGACAGTGACCTCCACGGTGGCTGGCCAATCGCCTCCATTGCCAAAGCCAGAGTTTACGTGGAGAAATATGTTCACTATTTCCTAGAAGTCTCACTACAAGGTAACTACTCTGCCAAATTGGAAGCATTAATTGACAATCAGGGAGTTAGAGAAGGGCATTATTCCTAATGAAAATACAACGAAAGACTCTACCACTCTTCAGAAAAATGGCATCAGGGTCTGTGAAATTTAGCTAAAGAATGAGTACGCAAAGCTTGAGAGTGAAGTCCCTGCTCTCTGAGGTCTTCTCTTAAGATAAGGTGTACTTAGGATCAAGCTAACTCATGTTCCTGACTTAAAGTTTGACCTATATGAGATAAACCTGGTGAAAGCACTGGAATTTAAGTAGCCATGACTAATTTGAGTCCCATAGATATCAATGCGTCTTTTTGAAATATAATTAAATCTTGTTTATGCTACCACTTGCCTGTGATAGCATAAACAACCCAAATTTCTTAGATGTAGGGAGGGTAAGATGTTGTCTCCTCTTGAAGATAAAGCAAGTTTGGGAGACACTAAAAGGTGCCTTTGCTTACTTCTGCCTGAGCCTTTGCTGCACGTAAAACCAGAATATGGGATAGCTTGTTCTGAAGGTGGAGCAATACTGCTAACATAAGCGTGTGTGTGTGTGTGTGTGTTTTTTAAAAAATGGAAGTCCAACTAAATTTGTTGGGACTTCCCTAGTGAATGTGTCTATGACTGTATCCTTAAACCTGTTAAGATTTTGTATCCAAAGGCAGTAGCATATTAAATGCCTGCTTAAGCGCCCCCTTTTGAGACTGTGTTCTTGTCCAATAGATTTGCATTCTGGGACTGCAGGAGTGGTGTTGTTTGTGGGAAATGCTGACCTAAGTTAAATATATTCTCCCAGGGCCAGAGCTGTTATTTTTACATCTTAATTTACAGCTAGAAAGTTGGGCCTTCAGCCAAGCCAGGAGGAAGAGGTTGATCAATGTTTGCCCTTTATCAAGTCCTCACTGCATATTTTGTGGTGCTTTCTCTTCCAGACCATGTTTTCCTCTCCTTTCGGCCTTCTCTGGTTGCTGCTGCTTGTGTGGGTGCCTCACGCATCTGCCTTGAAATCTCTCCCAACTGGACCATACCACTCCAAGTGCTCACACATTATTCCTGGGAGCATATTGCTCCATGCATCCAGCTCATGCTTACGTAAGTTCTCTGAACAAAAACAGGCTATCTGACATATTCTGTTAATGCAGACTGCAGTAAGAATAGCATTCCTGTCTACCAGCATAGCACTAGGGGCTGCTTCCAGTGTGAACTATTTTATTGAAAGCATTCCCCCCTCAACTGGAAAAGAACCGTTAAAAAAACATACATTCCCAAAGAGTATGTGTGTCTGTGTTTAATCTGGCCCACTTTGAGATATTGTTGGGTTTTCCATACAACCCTTCTTTAAGCCTGGTGTGGAGAACATGTGGCACACTCCAGATGCGTGACTGCAACTCCAATGATCCTTCACCATTGGCTGTGCTGGAGATGCACCAACATCTGCATGGCCATACAGTGACCACCTCTGATTTAAAGGATGGGGGCTATCACTTTTAAGGTTGGAATCTGCCACAAAACAGACCATGAAACAAGACATTTTGTGAAAGAAAAGGGTGTGGACTGTGTTTCTATACTTCCCCCCCTCTGCTGTATGGTTTCATCTCCGTAAGCAGGGCAGAATCAACCAAGCAATCAAATTCCAGAGTTTACCTTGGGATAGGAAACAGGATACTGTCCTGATACTGAACTATAACTCTCATGAGTCCCAGCTAGTATTTTATATGCCTCTTCTAGTGCTTTGCATGCATGTCCTAACCCATTTCCAATGCCATATACACCTACTGGAGTAGTACAACGACAACATAGTGCACTGTGGCAGTTGTGATGCCCATCACACAACCTGTTCATCATATTCCACAGCTAAATAACCATGTAGATTACACAGCTGATCTGTTCTGCTCCCCTTCTCACCCTGAAGCTAGCCAAGTAGTGTCTCGCTTCTGCGATTGTTACACAAGAATGCAAATGCTATCCAACGTTACTCAAAGTTACAGCAGTCAAGAGGATTTTGATAAGTTCTGTGATATTCTACCCCCCACCTGCGCCATTGTTACTGGAAACATGCTGCTGAAATTTTCCATGTCTCTCAAAAGACCTACAGTTATCATAGACTCCCCCCACCACTGACCTGAAAAGAGGACTGGAGGCTGACTTAATGCTCATTTTGTGAATACTGTTCCCACTTCTCCCATTTCACTGTTCTACAGCACAGCTTGGCTTTAGTACAGTCTTGCTTTATTTTTCTTGAACAGAGCCCATGATAAGGATGTCAAAGCAGCCAACAAGGAAAAAGAGCGAGCAGCCCTACTGCAGGAGCAGCAACTTATGGAAAGCCTAACCTTCCAGACTCCAGCTCAGGTTCTGTTCCAGCCATCACACTGTCATCACCCTTTGGCTCAGCACCCAGCTGTCCACTCACAGTTCTATTCTCCAATACAGGATCTGTGTTCAGCTTACCGGGAGTCTTTACAAGCTCCTCGATCAAGCAGCCTTGCCTCAGGAAATAGTAGTTCACTGCCTTCATCCTCCACTCCACAGGCCAGCTTAGAGCCTGTTTCTTTCCAAACTGTCTCCATTCAAGAGTCTGCAGTCACTATGCAGGTGGCCATTTTGGAAGAACCAGGGCAATGCCTGCATCTGACCCTCGGCAGTAGCTATTTCAGCAGCTATCATTCATGTGCAGCAGGCTGTCTCAACGAGTGAGCATCTGGCAAAGGAAGGTGGGGGAAGAAGGCACTACATTTGGGGAGCATAATGTTGGTGGTACACAAAACTGAATCAGACTTGCCCCCTGGAGAAGAAGCCTCTGAAGAAATTGATTGGACCAAATTAATCGATTTGTGGAAACTGGTTTTAAAACGCGGGTTCCTTTTTTACAAGACTGAACTGAAGCAAGACTTTGAGGGGGAGAAATGCAAAAATATATACCTCACAATTCAAGATGCTACTTTTACAGATATAACTTACTGAAATGAGTTTCTTTTCCCTGTGCCCCCTCTCCTTTACAACTCCATAGAAATTGTGCCAATGAGCTGGACATCATATGATTTTAAGATGCTTCTTTGGAAAAGGGAAAGCCTGGAGAAACATCTGCCATCAGATATTCTTGCTTTAAGATGCCTTCCCTGTGAAACCTGTTTAAAGTTGCTGTTCTGAACATGTTGACTTTAACACAGCTTCTGTGGAATAATTCATGAAGAATGATTCTTGCCTTACTTTCACTGGAGCTTGCACAAAGCAAGATGTTAATCTTGAACACATGCACAGAGAATCATCAACCACTTTGGCCTTAAAATCTCTTGTGAAATTTTGTGTGCCATCGGTAGACAAAATGCCACTAGGTCTCATGTTCATAGTATTTTTCTTAAAATGCAGTTAAAACTTACCTCAATGTATTTAAGATGCTGCTGCCTTAAGTAATTATTGTTTGTTGGGAAAACATGGTTTACAAGTTGTATCAGGGATTATTGTTTACTTGAATATAAGTCGTTGTTTTTTAAAGTATAGATATATATTTGAAAGAATGTCTTTCACTGCAACATGTTAGATCTTAGAGTTAGTAAACTTAACAAAATACGGACAAAAAAGTATATAAAGGTGTTTTAAAAGAAAGGGAGCTTTAAAAATATGTAGGTGAAGATGTCTTAGGATATTATAAGCAAATTGGCCAGACTTTTTGAAAAGTCTTTGAATCACTAACTCTGGATTAATCCTGTCAATACCTAGGATAGATGGAATTGCATTCCAGCATAAGAAAACAGTAGAATGTAACATTATGCTGCAGTTTACTTTAAGTGCCAGCATGCAAAGCAAAGACCTACTGATAAGTTTTTTTATTGTCTTGGTCCCTTAAGGGACAAATGATTTCTGCTTTTCTACATGCAAAGTTTTAATCTCCCCCTTCCCCTGGCGCCTGTGGTGCGGCTTCCTGTTCAAAGCAATCAAATTCTTTTTGGGAGTGAGCCACACATGATGGGTTCTGTTTGTTTCCTTATCAAGTAAACCCTGAGATATAAGGAGCTTCTTGTAGGGGATATTCATGCAGTGAGAGGCTGTCTCAAATCTGCCTCCACTCCTCTCCCACACAAATTACCTTCTGCAAATGCCTCCTCCAGAACATTAAAATCCCACTTCCTTACTTAATTGGAAATGAGCCTGTCTGATGCGGCCAGGGTGGTGGGGAGGGAATTGAAGGTGGTTTGGAGTGAGGGTGGCATTTTTATAGATGAACTGTGTGAGGAGAAGGGTGACTTACCCAACAGGTAAATTCTCAGCACCCAAAGATTTGGAGGCGTGTCGTGCTTTGGGTCCTCTTGATTTTCATGGAGATCCGTTCCTCAGAGGTGTACTGTCAGGGCCATGGCCTGAACAGTTTGGTGTGATCAAGCTTCTTACAGGAGTTGGGGTGGGTTTAATTAACAAGGTGTTTTTAAGATGTCTGCTAGAATGTGAAGTGCTCACTTGATGTGCAGCCACTGTTCTTGAGTCCCTGAATGCCAGTACTGTTTGTGAAAAAGGTTCTCAGGATTGCAATACAGGCAATGTGCAATATGCTTTTATATTAGATTGGTGTACATGTGAATGTGTGGTGGTGATGGTAGAACATCATCCCTTTTGCTTTTAAATTATTCATTTTCTTTTAGAGACAGCATTGTCAGAAAAAGGAGTGTGAAGCTGATTTTTAACATGAGAGAAACCTTTTTCACAGGCTGTCTGTCTGTTAATTGTGAGTTGATGATGTCTCTAAAGTGGACTTTGCCAGCTTGGGGCCCCTTGCACGCATTGGCCTACAAGTTGCTCTGAAATAGAGGTCAGTTTCTGCTTGTGAAACTTTTAACAATGTATATAACAAACAAATGTAGGAGGGGATGTTTTTTGCTCAATTTCTTTGTTGTTCTTACAGATTTTTTTTAATAGAACATTTTTGGAGTCAAAAATAAAGCTTTAAGTTGTATTTTACACTCTTTAATACTTATGTGCAACCTGATATGTATGAGACTGTGTCTTGTGAAATAGATTCTAGTCACTCAATTGTGTAAAATTCCACTGGGGAAGTTCTGGTCTCCAGTATGTTCATGTTACAAAACCCTGTAGAGAAGCCCTTTTTTTGTGTGTGTCAACAAAGCTTCATATCCATCTAAAGGAAGATTACTCAATAAACAACACAAAACACTACTGTATATTTGTGTGTGTGTGTGTATGCACTCCCTCTAAAAGGATGGGGGAAATCTACTGTATTTGAAGCCCTCAAAACTTTCCATTTAGTCAAGTTCCACCATTCCATCAGCAGTCACTGTAGTGCTTCCTAGTATCTGCTAGCAGAGTTGTTGACTGGTAAGGCTCACATCATGTTGTGGGTGTTTAATATTCTTTGAGTTGGACTTCTAGAAATACAGCTGGTACAAAGAATTAATTTTCACTCCTTGTATCATTTCAGCCTCTTTTTCTTTCAGTTTTGTAAATGGGTCCACCCGTGCAGGACTTCACTTAATTAGTTATAGCTTAACTGGGTGAGAACTGGGTGACCTTCCTGATGGTGCTGGACTGCAGCTCCCAGCGTCTCTCACCATTAGGCTGGGTAGGGTCACTGGTAATTTCCCTTTTTCCCTCAAATAAGAAAATGTGTATAATGTACAGACATATGCTGAATGATACAAAGTGTTGCAAGCAAAACTTCTCATTTTAATTCAGTAATTTTCACAACACAGTGGCTCATATAAGAACTTGACACAGTGCCAAATGATAAGCCTGCTTCCTCTTGGCTTGCAGCAGTCACAGAGCAGAAAATGTCAGCTCACAAATGCTGAGATACTGCAGTTGTTTCATTCAGCTGTGTTTACATATGGCAGTTGTATATCAGCTGAAAAGCCTGGTTCTGCAGTAGTAGTTTTGAGCTATACCTACGCTCTGTGTATAGGATAGGGGATGGGGGAACCAGTGGCCCTCCCATCAGTCTGACCTGACACAGCAGAAAGATGTGGTGAGCATTGTAATTCTGCAGTATCTGGAAGGCCACAGTTCTTCAACCCTAGTACAGCCTCCAATAGAATGGCCAAAAGCATATTCTTTGGCTTAGAGTCTAATGGATGGCATCTTGTTCAATATGTACAAGATCAGAAGACATCTTACAATCTCATAATTTTTGGGATTACCTTGTTAATGACCAAATATGATCTTCCCGAAAAGTACCCCAACAGAAAAGCTTCTGGGGGGCTGTAGATCAATGTGCTAGGAAATGACGACTGCAGCATTCTCCTGGTTGCAGAACACATTGAGATATGCAGCTAAGGCAAGATCCCAAGGATCTCTGCAGCAGCCCAGTTCAACATTCCCCATGACTAGCCTACAGTGCCTTGGAGACCCTTTGGTTCAGGCACTGCCTGGTTTAAAAGGTAGGTTGGGGAACATTAGTGGAAGTAGCTACCATGATGGAGCGCTGTCATTGGAGCTACATCTAACAATGCAGGCTTTCACCCCATTTTTATGTCCAAAGGGAACCCATCAATTAATATATGAAAAGCTGAAAATACGTGACATGCGCGCGCGCGTGCACGCACACACACACACACTGAACTTTCACAAGCTGGAATAGGAACTAATGGTTTTTCTGCAGCCAAAGGCTCAGGTTCCCTTTCTTAGTGCAATGCTTTGAGCTTCATGCACACAATACTATAAGTACTATAAATAAAAGTGCACCATGTCCTAAAGGTCACAATGCACAAATTTGTTATGGCTATCATGTAACAAACAGATGCTGCCACATTTCCATTCATAATTGCTGTCAAGGGCCCTAGCCCAGGTATGGAGGTTTGTCAACCAGTTCTAGACGGGGTCACACTTCCCCTGAAAGACTGTGTCCGCAGCTTGGGGGTGCTCTTGGACTCAGCGCTTCAGATGACAGCTCAAATTGATGCGGCAGCCAGGAGCGCCTGCTATCAGCTTCGGCTGATACGCCAGCTGCGCCCCTTCCTGGACTTGGAACACCTAAAAACAGTGGTACATGCGCTGGTAACTTCACGGCTTGACTTCTGCAATGCGCTCTACATAGGGCTACCCATGTGCTTAGTCCGGAAACTTCAATTAATTCAGAATATGGCAGCCAGGTTGGTTACCGGAAGATCTAAAACTGACCACATAACACCTATATTGAAGTCTTTACACTGGCTGCCTATTAGTTTCTGGGCACAGTACAAGGTGTTGGTTTTTACCTTTAAAGCCCTTCATGGCTTGGGGCCAGCCTACTTGGGGGATCGCCTTCTCCCAGATAATCCGCCCCGCACCTTAAGGTCCTCTGGGAGGAATCTACTGCAGCCAATCAGAACTAGGTTGGCTGCGGTTACCCAGAGGACCTTTTCTTCAGTCGCTCCCAGGTTATGGAATGGCCTGCCGGAGGAGACCCGGCACATTACCAGTCTTGACTGCTTTAAAAAAGCAGTCAAGACTGTTCTCTTCCGACAGGCCTTCCCAGACTAGTGTTCCACTGCCTCTCATCAATTGTCCTTTTGTTTTTAATTGTTTTTAATTGTTTTGTTTTTAACTTTTAGTTTTAATTTTATTTTAATCTGTTTTAATAGTTGGTGTGTTGGGGGGATGGTAGGGTTGGTGAGTGGGGAGGGTGGGCTACATTTTGATATTTTAATATTTATATGTTTTGTAATGCCGCCTCGATCCATTTGGGAAAGGCAGGATAGAAATAAATTTTATTATTATTATTATTATTATTATTATTATTATGGAGAATTTCATTTCATTTCATTAAAATGAGCAGCTCTGTTTGTGCCATATATATGCATTCAGCCACTTTTGGGGCATGTGACCATTTGTAGGCAGCATCCTCACAAAAAGTTTCATTTCTTGGTCCAATTCAGAAACGACACTTCACTGAGCAGGACTGAAGATACAGCCGCACACAGCAACATCTTGTTCTCATGTCTTTTTATGTTCTCACATTTGTTTAGAAACAATACCAATTTTTTGGATGGGAAAAAAGATGGGGCCAACTTTACAGAGGAAGCTAGCTCTGCTGACTTCTTCTGGGTGAGAAGTTAAGCCTTCTGTAAAAATGCTAAAACCCTTTTTGCTTTCTTGTTATTAATGTCAGATCTGTAAGGCATTTGACCTGAAGCTGGAGAAAGAAGTTTAACTAACATTTTTATTCTCAGTTGCTTCATCACGCTGCAAAGCAAAGATTATGGGTCCAAAACATTATGTACAGTGGGCTCAAGCCACATTTTTTGGTTTTGTCTAGACAGTGAGCATGATAACAAAAACAGTTCATAAGAGGGGATAATCAAAACAAATTTATTCAGAACTGAGAACAATGTGGATATAAGTCAAAACAATATATTAATTGGGCTTTTAAACTTTGATCAAATTAGTCTCACTTTTGTTCTGCTATGGAGTGTTTTTGTATAGGGATGGCTTGTGACATTTCCCTTTGGCCGGACTGTGTCTAGACAATAAGGGAACTAGACAAAAGTATTTATTTCTCATCCCGTCTGAATTTCAGAGCCATTTCCAGTGGAGGAAAACAGCAGCTGTGTAAAGGTGCAACAAAGCAAATAGTTCTGCTTCATTTTGTGAGCCAGAAGTCGACACCCTGATTTCAAATGGAAATGTGGGATCCTTCCTGTTGGTTGGCAAGTGGGAGTTGTAAAGGATTTGTGCTTTGTGAGCAAGTGGTAGGAACACATGCTCAGATGTGGTTGCTAAGTGACAGGGCTAGATTAAGCCCCTGACACATGGCTTTGCTGTGATAGAGAGACCAGCATTTGAACATGTAGTCTCTTGTTTGTCTTCCAAAAGCTTAAAAGAACAGAAGAATACTGTTGCCTGATCCTTCTGAGTAATAAGCTTATCTAAGGAGTTGTGTTTGCAGCTGGGAAGGGAGCCATATTCATACCAAACGATTCAGCTCATGCCAAATGTAAGCACACTTGTGAGGAATTTTCTGCTGTTCCATTTAAAAGGAGCCCAGCGAGTAAACTGCATTGGAGGGGGGTCTAAAACCCTTTCTTCCTGCAACCCTGTGGAGGGACATTTTGCTTTCCTGTCCTCAGAAGACTGAAGCACAGGGCATCCAGAGACTGCTTCGTTTCCTGCACTGGGCAATTCAGACAATGCATTGGAATCAGCAGCAGCACTTAATAATGTCAGCACAGCTTCGAATATTTGCAGTGAAATTGAAAGAGTGCAGGAGATTATAATATGGAATGGCAACATCCAAATTGTTCCACCTCTTCTATATTTTGAAATGGTAACTCTGAAGCCCCAAACCCTCTCCACTTAGCCATTAAGCACTTTCCACATGCGTTAGCTCAGCTGCTGAAAAGCAGCATTCCTACCAAATGACATGTAAAGCAATGGCTGGCTGAAACGGAACGACTGCTCCATGTGCACAGATTTTCTGCTTTATGCCTAAGGTGCTTTCTGATTCGAGGCAAGTGAAACATAGTTTTAGACAACTGGGACTTGTGATAACAACTGTTTAGCTTTTAACATGCTGAACAGCAGCTCTGAGTTTTGCTTTACATGTGATAGAATCTGATGAAACTCTTATCTGTAACAGATGAAAGTATTGTCAGGATTTAAAAGGTGAGAACCAAAACTAGTCCTGCTGTATGTACAAGCAGTTTGATAGTGATAATTTAAAATGTTCACACTTCATTTCATGTGTGCTGTAATTAAGTAGTAATGTGAATCAGTTCTACAGCACCATCATGAACACGCTCAAACTTGTCCAGCTTTCATAGATTAAGGAAGGTCAGTTGTGGTTATTACTGGATGGAGATCACTAGGAATCTGTCAATAGAAACATCCTGCCTGAAACCTTGGAGAGTCAATGCGGCCAGTCAGAGTTGACAGCACTTTTCTAAATGGACCCATGGCTGATTCAGTATGAGGCAGCTTCCTATGTTACAGCTCTCTCCTGCTCTATTTCCCCATAGTGCTGTCCTTCATGTTTTGGTACCGCTACATGAATAGCTAAGGACTCCAGCAAGGTGAAATAAGAATAGCTGAAAATGAGAAATGGCACGGGGAAAATAAACCTTTTACCTCATTGGTTGCAAGGGAAATACAAAACGACACACAAGTTTTTAAATGTGTTACTTTATGTCATTTTCTTTTTATTTCTTATTTTCCTGTAAGCCAAAGGATTACCAATTCACCAGTATTTTCTTATGCCAGCTTCTTGCTGATTCTCTTGAAAGTCGCATCACCAACTGTAGAAATCTGCAATGAAGAGCATAGGAGACGTTACTGTTGAATCTGGGCAACTGGAATAAAATTATACAGCCATTCATATCTGGATTTTCCCCTCTTCTTTACATCTGTTAGAGACAACAGGTGTTCTGTGCTATACTTCTAAACTGGAAGTGGCAATCCTGCAGCCCACAGATTGCAGGCCACCCCCAACAGGTCTTTTTTCTTTTCAGCCACCACAGCCCTCCTGCCTCTCTTTGGAGAAAAAAGGAGGCAAAAATTTCTATTTCTGCTCCTTAAAGTTACCAGGAGTGCCAATTTTGCCTTAGAGCAGGAGGAGGGCAAGTTTGGGATTTAGGAGGCCACACTGATCTCTCAGAACAACTTGGAGACCCATACCTACCAGCAAAATAACCCTCCAGGAGATGTGGGGGCATTTTCCTCACATTTTTGTCTTCCCCAGGGCCATTTTAGGCCCAGGAAACACCATTTTTATAGCAGGAAATCGCCTGAAAGTCACTTTAGGTTAATTTCCTGTTCTAAAAAACCCTTCTCCTGTGCCCAAAAGATCCAAGAAGCCAAAAACATGGCAAAATTGCCTCTTATGTTCTGTAGAGAACATTGGGGAGGGGCAAAAACATTGGTCCCTGAGGGAGACAAAAATGGTCTTGTGGTTGCATCTGGTCTGTGAGCTATCCTTTGCTCACCATGCCTTGCAGCAAGGCACACACACACCTATACACCTTGTTTTGCCTACTCCTCGGAGGTTCCCCACCACCACCACACTGGAAACAGGCTTCCAGCCACTTGTGGGGGGGGGAGTTGGGGGAATTGTGACAACATGTGATGGGTCTTGGGAGCTGAAAGAGGTCCCACTCCTAAACTTCAGAGCTTGCCACATTCTTCCTGAATCATAGGAGAGAGTATACGAACAGAATCCTTCCCAGATGAGCCTACCTGAACTTTACCATCTAGAGTAGTGGTTCTCAACCTGTGGGTCCCCAGATGTTCATGGACTTCAGCTCCCAGAAGCCCCAGCCACTATGGTCAGTGCTCAGGGCTTCTGGGAGCTGAAGTCCACGAACATCTGGGGACCCACAGGTTGAGAACCACTTATCTAGAGGGAGGGTACATCTCTGCCCACTGTTAAAAGGCACATTTGGTAAGAACTAAGTAGAGGGTCTTCTTTGTAGCTGCTCCTAGACTTTGGAACTCCCCTCTTAAGGAGGTTAGGTTGCCTCTTCCTTTGCTGTGGTTATTTTTCTGAGGGAGGGGCAGCCTACATACAAAGGCCTTTGTATTCCAACCAACCTTTGGAAAATGATTGCTTCTTATGCTGCTGTACTGCTTTAGTATGGTTTGTTTTAAAGTAATATTTTTAATGGCTTTAACTCTGTTGTTCATTTAGTACTGTTTTAATCTCAACTTTTGTATGGTTTTCTCTTAATTTTCTGTCCTTTGTAAGTCACCTTGAGTCCTCATCTGGGAAAAAGGCAGGGTATTAAATAAAGTAATGGCTGGATGGGTTTGAAACAGGGGTAGTGGAAGTGTTGGGAATATTCCTTCTCTCAAAGAAGGGTCTTTAGGAAATTACCTCTACAAGTTTGCCCCCACAGATCTCTGCAGTATGATGATAATTAGGGAAGTCAGCAACCACTTTTCCACCTTCCATTTTAACTATTGCCTGCAACAGAACAATACATGTTGGTTAGTTGTCATATTGCCTGAGGCAAATAAGGGTAACATTCACATGAAGTGCTGCTATTGTGCCACACCAGTCTCCCCAGATAAAAAAGCTCATGGACCAATACCAGTCTACAGATCACCACTCGGAGTAGCACTTCATTCCAAGTCTACAGTATTAACCGGTACTAAATAATATAAGAATAAAACTTGATATCGCAGCCTCAAAATGTTGTAGGCATGGAAGATAAGTATGTTACTTCTATCCTGTCATAAGCAAAATTTAAGAAATGTTCAAGTCACTTCCACAGCCACATTCAACACAGCCATGGCTATACTATGCAAAGAACTCTATTTTCTGTGGGATAAGATTTTTGTGCTCTGTATGTGCAGAGCTGAGCTGACTCAAATCATTTTTTGCCTGAGATGAAAGATCAGAAAATTCTCCATTCCACTGACTTGCAGCAGGTGAACCTCACTTTCAACACTTCATGGAAGACAAAGGCCATTTCCACACGAGACTGTTATAGCTAGGGATGGGCAACCGAATCCTCGGGAGGGATCTGAGATTCGGGAATCTGAATCCCTGTGCCAAAATAGGCAAACTGAATCCTTTGAATCCACCACCCAAATAGTTTGTTGGAGACCGGGACGCCTGAAAACCTGGGAGACTAAACACACAAGGGGAGATGGCAAGTAGGTGAATTTTCCCCCAAGAGTAATAATGGCCTTTGCTAACAATTTCACAAATTACATCCAGGGTTGTATTCTAAGATATTTAAATTGAACATTTCATATTTAAGTTCAGCACTTGACTGGAAGCTACAGGCTTGAGATTTCAAAGACAGCTGAAACATTCCTTTGCATAGCTCACTTGTAAAGCCCTTTCAGACACAATTCTGAGGTTTCTAGTTTTACAAGATGTTACAGCCTTCTCTGCCAAACTGTGCTGGTGCATCATCATACTACAAACCCCAGGATACCAGAAGGAGCTATGCAAAGAAAAGCCAATTTTGACCTGGATTATCTCTGTACTGTAGTGGTCCTGTTTACACAGGCAGGAAAATGTGGGATTAATCCACTTTTTCCTGCCTGTGCAGAAAGGGCCTTCATGACATTTTCAGTCTGGGTAGATCCTGAGGCAAAACTATGACAACTGTCCTGGCCAGATTTCTTCAGAGGCAGGTTTGCCTCTGCCTAGGCTTTTGCTGAAGATGAGAGAGCGTGTCTTGCCCAAGATAATCCTTTTTTCTCTTGCTTTTTAAACCCTTTTTAAAAAAAGGATTTGAAAGATTTAAGATTTGTGAGATTCGTGGATTCCCAGAATCTTCCAGGGATTGGATCCGGATGCAGAAAATTCTGGATTCATCCCATCCCTAGTTATAGCACTATAATTCCACTTGCAGCATCCTATGGAATCCTGGGGTTTGCAGTTTCCAAACTGCAAACCACAGGATTCCATAGGATGTTGCAAGTGGAATCATAGTGCTATAACAGTCTAGTGCAGAAATGGCCAAGGTGATTTCCTCCAACAGATGAGAACAGCCAAAGGGCTGCTGCCATCCTGTTGTTTCATTTGGCCTAAAAGTAGTGTCGGCACTGGATCAGAAAATGGAACATTTCTCACCACAAAAGTCCTGTCTTGAGGAACGATGTTTGGATCATATGCAACTCATTAATTAGGGGTGTACAGTTCATACAGAGAGACACATCCCTATTTCTGCTCTTCATCTTTTAAAAAAAAATCTAGAAAATGCATACTTTCCAGCTGTCCTGATCTGGCAGGGACAGTTCCAATTAACCCTCTTATTTTTTTTTTCAGGTGCTTTTAAAATGTCCCAGTTTCTCTCTCATCCTCTCACTTCTCCTTTTGTCCTTACCCTTACTTAAATTGCTGCAAACTGAGGTCAAAGTGCAAACGCAAATTTGCACTCAAATAACTGGGGCGTGGGGGGGACGCTGATTTATTCTTCTTCTGCTTCCTGCCAGGCTTTCTCTTTACCTGAGGCAAGTTTTATGTGGCTGTTAAATAAGGGCAGTTTAGGGCTTCAGCTTATGAGAGGCCTCTAAGTAAATGATTATTTACAAATTTTAAAAATACACTCCCTCTTATTTTTTAGAAAAGAGAGTATGCAATCCAGAAGACTTGCTGAGGCCTAAACCTGTCTTCAGTTTAAGAGGTGGGAAGGAAAGGAAAGGAAAGGAAAGGAAAGGAAAGGAAAGGAAAGGAAAGGAAAGGAAAGGAAAGGAAAGGAAAGCTGTATGGGTTCTTAAACCGAAAATAGAATAGGGCCTCAGCATGTTTTCTGGTTTGTCCCAACAACTGCCTGTCATTATGTAACCGATGTAACCTCCTTTAATGAAATAATTGGCATGAGAATCCTTAACAGACTCAGTATTTATTTATTTTTTTCACTTTCAGGTAAATGCCCCTTGTCTTGCCTTTCCTTTATACTGGGAAGAACCATACGCAGATTAATGACAATGGGTTGATTCCAATCTTAGTTGTGCTTAGACCAGACCCTCTGAACCAGACCATCTTTGGACCTGTTGTAAGTGCACCCAGGCCTAGAATCAACCTGGTGTCCTATTATTACTGTATTTGCATAGTTTTCAGAAAACTCACTATGGACCATCAGCCAATGGCTCATGGGCCAACATCAGTCTACAGACCACCACTTTGAGTGCCATTATTCTTCACTACAGGTCTATAATATTAATTTGTGGCTAGTAATATTAAATATCAGTCTACAGACCATCAGATATTCTGATGAAATGGGAATGAAAATGAACCCCAGAAATTATTACTCACTCAGTGAACATCATTGCTATAATTACAGAATGCAAGATAGGAAAGGTAAGCACAAACCTATGAAACAGAGACCACAGCTAGGATTCTAAAAACTATTGCATATATATCTGCTATGCAGCCTTTGTGCTCTTGTTTTTTTCAGTGGGAAGACTCATCCATTTATGTTACTCACCGCCAGCTGCTTTTGAAAATTTTGAAATCAGCATGGGAGTGTGCAATGGTCAAAGCAGAAGATGAGGATATAAAAAATCCCGCTGGGCATGCCTTCAGGAACACCTAAAATAATGATTTCAATCCTTGCTCCATTTTTGAAAGCAGTACTCATATATAGCCTCCTTCATTTACCTTGAATTTTTTTCCACCCATTGTCTCCATTTCTGACTCCTTGCCAATGACAAATTTATTGATCATAGACTTCCCTCCTGGGTAAATCTGGGACCAGGTGAATTCATCTCCATTCTGCACTATTTCAGTAACAATCTTGAAGTTTCTTCCTTTTTCAATTGTATCAGCAGGAAGACCTAGTTCAGTGGAAATACAAATTTGCTTTTCATCAGTGCTTTATCAATAAATGTCTCTAAAAGCTGTTGTTCTGAATAACTGCCCCTTTCCACGCAAAGATATAAGAAGGATGTCACTATGAGGAAGGCAAAATGAAGATATTGCCTTGACACCCAAATAAAAATTCTGAGCCCAAATGAAATTTTCTATCAGCTCCCAAATATCTGCATTGCGGTAACTAAAACTTTCCACTGAGCATTTAGGAAGACAGTCTAGGCACCCAAAGAAAAGGGGCAGGCAACGTGACACAAAAGAATGTGAACAGAGAGTTTTCAGTGTGAATTATTTTCAGAGTCTCACTCTCTGCAATGCTATAAATTTGGGGACTAAAGGTAAATGTCATAGGGGGCAGAATTCTTACCTCACAACCATACTATAGCTACACACCTGAGATATGAGTGAAAAGAAAAAACTCTTTCCCTTTTCTTTAATTTCAGAGTAGGTATAAAATGGGTGAAAACATAAACTCACACTCTCTCAGCCTCAGAGGATGACATGGGCAAACCCTCCTCTGAACAAATTGTGCCAAAAAAAAAACCCAACAGGGTTGCCTTAGGGTTGCTATAAGTCAGAAATAACTTGAAGGCAGACAACAACAACAAAAACATCCACAAGACTAGGAAAAAGTTTGCCAAAGGTGTTTTGATTTTTCTTTTTAGGCTGGGTTGCAACAAATGGTTTTTATAATGTGGGAACAATTCTTAAAACACACAGCCACATGAGAAGTCTTACCTATACAGATATAGCTGTCTCATAATTGCATCTTAACAAATAATTAAGAGATAAAAGAGAAGCTGACAGTGAGAAAGAAGGCAGGCTTTGGACTCACAAAGAGACTTTGTCAAGCAGAATTCTACATCTGCCTGGATGGCTTAACTCTTACACAATCTGCCAGAGATCACTAGATCCTAATTAAAGATATCACAATCCCCATTTTGAATCTCTCTTTCTCAAAACCAACAGGGCAATAACTGTCCTTAGACAACTAAGGAACCGTCTAAGTGATGGAGAACAATCTCGTCTATACATACCAATGCATTTCATAAAATTGTCATAGTTTTCCTCGCTTTCCATTTCATATTTGCCAGTGAAGGCCATGCTTGTCTTCTTTGCTGCAGAGGGTAGGTCTGATTATGGAAGTAGGCTGAACTCAGCTTGGTCCAGAAGCTTAACTCTCCTCCTTTATAAAGCTTTCTTAGTTTGAGTTATCCACACAAAATACATCATACCACTTCACCATGTAATGAGGAAGTTAATTTTTACAACACGAGAGCAATTTTACATGAATCACTAACACTAGTGTTATTGACCCTTGCAAAAGGGCGCATTGCCATTCTGACATGTCTTTTTATTTTTTTCAGATTCCTAGGTATTCTCTCCAGATTTGTTCAAGATAGTATTTGGTTTCTATTAACATTAAGTACTGTTGTTGAAAGAGTAGAAAATTTTATGTCAGTTAAAAAGCAGATAGCATCTCCTGCTGAGGGGTCTTGGTCATCTGTGGCAACAATTTTCAAGTCATATGACAATCTGAAACTGATCTGCAATGCATTGGCTTCATATCACACATAATCACACCAGAGCCAAAAAACAGAAAGCCAAACCATTAATAGTTTGATAAACATCTATGATTTACTTAGGGATTTTTTTTTCTAAGCCAAAAAGCCCCAAACTCTTTAGCCTTCTTTTGTGGAAAAAGCACACTAAACCCACAGTTGTTTTGGCTGACTCTATAGGTCTCTTCCAGCACTGTGATATCATTTTCAAAATGGAAAATGGTCACAACTATATACGGTAAAGAAAGCCAGCACGGTGTGGTGGTTCAAGCATTGGACTACAACCCTGGAGACCAGGGTATGATTCCCCGCTCAGCTATGGAAACCTACTGGGTGATCTTAGTTGTGTCATATACTCTTCTTCCCAGAAAACCCCATGATAGAGTCACCTTAGGTTTGCCATAAGTTGGAAACATCTTGAAAGCACACAATAACAGCATATATAGTATTCCAGAGGTGACTATAGTAAAAATTATATCATGGCTATATGATGCTTGCTATTTATTTCCAGTCCCTTTCTAAGGCTAATTTTACTTCTGAAAGATGAAGTGGGTGGGGGGTGATGTTTTGCAGGCATTCATTAAGTATCAGGAAGTATCCACCACCATCAGCACTATTCAGAGCATTCTTTGCTTGAGACCAGCTAAACACTGTACTGCATGCTAAAATATTGTGGCATGGACAGATCATGATTTCAGCCACTCTGGTTAGCCAACAGCATCTGATCCATTCTCTTCACTGTCCAGGCCTTCACCAAAGACACTACACCTGTGCAGTGTAACTGTCTGAGTGTTGGACTGGGACTCTGGGAGACCAGCTTCAAATCCCTGCTCAGCCATGGAACCCACTGAGTAATCTTGGGCTAGCCACACTCTCTCAGCTTAGAGGAAGCTAATGGCAAACCTCCCCTGAATAAATCTTGTCCAATCCTCTCGCCCATAGGGTTCTTATAAATCAGAAATGACTCAAGTGACAGCAACAAAAGCCTACTGAAGTCTGTGGGGCTTAATTCTGACTAAATTTCTCAGAGGCTCAGGCTGCCTCAGATGGAAAGGAAAAGTCCACAGCTCTTAGTCCCAATGCATCTAAAAGAACTTCAAGGCCACAGGCCAAACAATTCAGCTTCTTCCCCCTCAGCCTGGAAGGGGAAATTCAGAGACTGTTTGGAGTTGACTTGACAGCATATAACAACAACAGCAACAACAACTACAACAGCAACAAACAAAACACACTCCTTTAAAGTCATGGAATACTTGCATCCTGTCATATTACATTTAATAATTAGGGTAATCTATCCATTTTTAGACGTGCTATTCCCGGGAGATACAGTCGCACATTTAAGTCACTCTCTTGCTACCACATTCTCAATACCTCTCTAACTATTAGGGCTCTATCCTATAGAATCGTGGGATTTGTGGATGGGTCAAGGGCTTAGAATTATCTGCTAGTGAGTTCTAATGTTTACTCCCCTGAACTATATCACTAGAACTCTCTAGCAGAGAATTCTGAGTATTGCACCAGCCTACAAATACCAGAATTTCCTGTAACGAAGCCATAACAGTTAACATCAAGCTTATATAACTGAGTAGTATAAACCCACAGGTCTATACTACTATAGATCCTGCATCATCAGATGTAGCTAGGGTAATAGTATTCCATTGTTGTAGTTCTGCCTGATGATGACAACCCCCTCCCTAAAAACCCTACATTTTCAGCTAGGCAGTGCCCCAACAGAAGGATTTCTGAGATGCTGTAGATTGGAGTGCTGGGAAATGACATCCACAGTGCTCTCTTAAGCATAGAGTGCATTAAGAACAGGCAGTTGCAAAGACCCCTCAGGGTCCTGCTGCAACTGCTTGACTCAATGCACCCTGTAACTAGGAGAATACTGCAGTTGCCATTTCCAAGTAGCCCGACATTCAGTGCCTCAAAAACCTTTCCGTAGGGGCAGTGCCAGACTCAAAATGTAGGTTTGGGAGGTGGTCACACTTGATTGTTAGCAACTGTAAACATGAATCCCAAGAATTTATGAGATCATAAGTCCAGCTTACAATCTCATAACTACCGAACAGGATGCCAGCCACAGTCTTCATGACTTTCTTCAGTGGACGGGTTGGAAATCACAAGGGGACAACATCCCAACCTCCAGTGGGTTGTTCCATTGACACCACCACTCTTTTATTTTGTGTTTCTTTTGTCTGTTTTTCAATGAAAGAAACAAAGGATGAGAATGAGAAAAGAAGATAATCAGGTGCAAGGTGAAAAGGAAAACAAGGTCCATGTATCTTTAATAGTTGTGTAGAAGAAGAAATTATTTGGTAGGAAATGCATAAGAAGCAACTACCCCAGCTCCTTCTCCTTCCGAACTTAGGGTCACCATGTCTTAGGCTTAGTTCCAGGAAACTATTCTCTTGAAGGGAGGTTTCAGCTAGTCTGATTTCACTGCTTTTGTATCCTGGGTCTAGGACAGTGATTCTATTAGACAGCTTCCTGCTGGGGATGCTCTAGCTGGATTTCCTGTATCAGAGGAAGGGGTGGACCTGATGGCCTATGGAACCCCTTCTACTTCTGTTACTCTATGATTCTTAGTCTTTGGCCCTTCAGATGTTCTGGAGCACAGCTCCCAGAAGCCTCAGCCTGCTTGACCAATGGTCAGGAATTCTGGAAGAAGAAATCCAAAACATCTGGAAGATAAAAGGGGGAAAATGATTGCTCTAGCGGATTTTAAGCAATGTAAATAGTTATTACATCTTTAAAACCCAGTTTAAAGCCCCCTACAAATGATTCTGACAAAGAATTACAGCATAAACAGGCTGCGTGTTTTACTTTTCAAAATTCCCAATTTTTCCAGCAGAAAAATGAAGTCTGAAAATGATGGTTCTTCATTTCTTTCTCCAAATATAGAAGGTTAAAAAAAACCTGTCTTCATCACTACCCCTTGATTTCTGATTTAGAAATCTCTATGAGCTGAGAAAGGAAGAGGTGAATGAACTCAAACCACAATCTTTTCCAATTTGTGCTGAACTTGCAGCCTTGCTCTTCTGGTAATAATGCCAGCAACCTTGAAAGTCTTGCTCCCGTCTGACAGGTGCCGCAAAATTACAATGCTGCTGGAATGATGAAGCATTTGATGTCTCATTTTTATGTGTGAGTCACTTTTCAGAAAATCAAATAATATCATTCATTTCCTCCAATCATCAAGAGACAGACACACATTGAACTGGGGTGGTGCTTGTGTGCCGTCAAGTCATTTCCAACTTCCCAAAGGCAAAATTATCACAAGGTTTTCTTGGCACAATTTGTTCAGAGAGGTTTGCCATTGCCTTCCTCTGAGGCTGAGGGAGTGTGACTTTCCCAAGGTGATCCAGTGGGTTTCCACAGTCAAGCAGGGATATGAACCCTGGTCTCTCAGAATCTTAGTTCAACAGTCAAACAACTACATTCAAAATCATACATTACTTCATTTTAGTACATAACAGCTCCAAGCCATCAAATTGAGCAACAGGTATAAGTTTTAAAGCAAGTGTATTTGTTGCCCAAGACATGGGTCAACCAGCAATGCCAGTACTGCATGTGATGATGGGGAATTAATTAGCTCAATTAGGAGGCCTGCAAGAGGGTGGTAATCTAATGAGATCTTCCACCAATGTTTATAGGATCTCTGCAGGAAAGAACCAGCCAGTTATTCTAAACTAAATTAAAATGTGTTTTATTGGGGGAAATTCAGTCACACACACACAAGATCGAAACAGTCACATACTCCCACAAGGCTAACTGAAGGAAAAAGGGGAAAAGTTTAAGATAGTGAGATTTCAGGGTAAAATGGACAATATTTACCAATCCAGAAGAGTAGTGAAGAAGCAAAGATGTGACTTAGACTTGTGTCTAAGGACAGTACACAAATCAGAAATCAGAGTGACAGAGTGGATGTCAGCAACTGATGTACAGTCATCCATATTCACTGGGGTTAGAGGCACAGGATCCCTGTGAAAGTGAAAAAACTGTGAATAACTCTAGGCCATCCCAAACCATATCTAACACACACAAAAAGTATAATCACCATACTCAGCCTACCATGGATTCCTTTGAGGCATTGGGGCTCCTTCACAAGGCAGAAGTGGGTGGCTGGTGGGCCTTACTGCTACATCCATTGCTGCCCCACACCATTTTTAACAGGGATTTACTAGTCTCATTCACAGTTTCTCAGTTTCACAAGGCTTGCAGTCCCTTTTAAAAATGGCATAGGGCAGCAGCAGAGCTGACAGCAAATAATCCGTGAATAATCAAATCCACAAAAGTGAAGCATGCAAATGTGGAGGGCTGACTGTACTGCAAAGTAACTGTTCAAAATGGAGGGTTTTTATACTCTATTTCCCTCCCTGAAGAGGTGTGAGTTAATTGCTTTCTGGCAGAATAAACAAAAGGGGTCTGGAATGGACTGATTGTTTCAATGACTTGGTTGAGTAATGTGAATGGGGAATGTTTTGGAAGGAAATGCGCACAGCAGGGGTGCTTGCCTGCTGCACCTGGACAGTTTTCTTTAACTATTGTTTTCTGAGGTTGGGCAATTGAGAAGGTTAGCTTAGAGCTGTTAAGTCAGACATTCCCAGCTAATCCACACTGAACTTATTACCTGGCCATGCTGAGGTCACGTCTGACCTACTTTTGCACATCTTCCCAGCCAGCATCCCTTCTCCACTTGGTTTTCAACCATAACTGTATATAACTTAATTTCATGCCAGTTAATATTTGCCATGTAGACCATATCAAAGTGTGAGAGCATACAGCTGCTAACATGTTTGCCTTCTGTTTGAGCATGTGCATTTCACTACTTCATGCAAACCAGACCACTGGCCCCAGATCAGAACAACCACGGGCTTGTGAATGCTATTAGTATCTTACCTTCACTCATTAGAAACTCACAAAGTGGCAACATTCATATCAGGGTTTCTCATAGATCTGAAAACTGCATTGTACCAGCAGCAGAGAAAAGTCTGAAAAACTAATTTTTGAGCCCAGACTTCATGGAATTTCTGAGCCACCATGCCCAGGGGTCATCTCCTCTGGAGGATTTTGGGAGCTGTGGTTCAAAAAAAGTATTATTTCCAAATTATGAAATAGAGCTTCTATGAAATACCCTATATAGCAGTGGCTTTCAAGTTTTCTGCCTTCAAGAAACATCAGCACATCTGCACATCAAAGCTCCTTGAACATTGCTGAGCCTCTGAGAAAATGTTCTCGGAGTAGTCAGTCAGTTCACTTGGTACAGCAACCAGACCTGTGAGGTCTAACACCTCCCACCTACTCACCCACCAACACATGCACACGCAAATGGAAAACATGCCACGGAACAGACCCATTACTTTGCTCTGACTATATATGTCAGGAAAGAATTTTAGCAAAGGGGAACCAGTTGCCTTTCAGAAATGCTTGTTTGCCATTATTGGACTTTGCACTGAAGAACTTCAAACATTTTCCCCAGGAACATTAGGGAAACACAGTCTGAAAGCCACTGCCAAGCCATTTGCCTGACTTCCACATTTCATTTAGGAGGCTTGAAGGGTTGGTACAACCGTGAGGTCAAACTCCCCAGTAGGAGGTTGTGTGCACAGGTGCTTTTATAAAACTGGTTATTTTAACTCCATAAAGGAAATAGGTTTATTGGGTTTTTAAAAAAAACAACACTTTTTTCATATCGGTGTTAATTATTAACAGTAGTAAAAAGGAAAGTTGACTGCAGTTCTTTTTATAACAAGCGTACAAATTCTCCATCTGCCATAAATAAGAAATTATACTTATCTCCTTTTTTATTATCAAAGTGATTATTTTACGACTTGGTCATTTCTTCACAATTTTACTTAGCAAGGCATGTAAATGGGAACTGGATCCCCACAGTCATCTTATCTATATTCAGCTATTTTTGAGATAAGACTTTGGGACTCAAAATAGTTTTTACCATCTTTAGAAGGACATATAGCAATAAAATAATCTGTTCACTCAATAGATAGTAGGGCAAGAACTTCCCATGAAAACTGCTTTGAAAAAGAGAAGCATGTAGGACTTAGTGTAAGTGAGAACAGACAGTCTTAATAGGTGCTAGTGACAAGTCACTCAAGAGTCTTTATGAAGAAAATGAATTCTTTTTGTACCTCTTATTTTGTAATTGGCTCCTTTAATTTCTTCACAATTATTAACTTCAGTTTCTTCCCTGTGGTCTTCTACATTTGCATGTCTGGAAAAGAATATACTGTTGACTTACCAATAAGTGTGGACCCTAGAAAAGAAAATAGATTAAAGCTGCAAAGGGTTTAACACAAACAAATATTTTGTAGCACGACGAGTTTCATTAGATGCATGGAGCAATCTGCAAGGTGGTAGGCATATCGGTATTTGCGTAGCGGGGCAGACATGGATACCTTTTCACAAGATTAAAATAAATGGGAGCAATGGAATTGCTTAATACAGTCTTTTAGAAAGCTCTGGAAGAAGTCAAAATAAGAGCACCAATTAACCAAAATAAAACAAAGCTGGATTTCCTTCATTTTTGCTGTCGCCAGCAAGCACAAAAGATACTCCCTTAATGTTCATTCAGTGTGATTTGCATGGTAGTGGTAATGCCAAATGGAGAATTAACCTTGTTCACCTCAAGAGACAATATCAGATTTGCTATAACATCGTAACTTTACATTCAAATCTCCCTCAAGTTTTCTTTCATGCTATCTACAGAATCTTCTAGAAAACCAAAAAGATCCCCCAATCTGTCCATATGTATACCTGATCTGGTTGTCTACTGTTATTGGTAAAGGGATTGCTGGGGAGCTATCTGTAGACCAGGTCTGCCTGCTGCTTAAGGCCTGTGTGAGGCCATTATTTTCCAGATTTTGGTGTATGCTCTAGTTGGGAACAATAGTTTTTACTCCAAAATGACTAACATGGCGATTGTTAAAATATCTGTCTGTAAAAAAGAAATTGTAATCAGTAAGGGGAGCTGTCAGTTGAGCATATGATTGAAGTACCCTGAAGATTTGTGATTTGATCAGCACCAGCAGTCTCTCCACTGATGCAGATGACAACTGCACACCTTTTTGTTGTGCTCGCAGTTGCTTTGGGCAGTTCCTCACACCATGGCCCATCTTCTAGCAAGGGCTACTTGTCCAACAACAGGCACATAGTCTTATGCTGAGACCATACTCAAACCAGATGGTCAGAGCTTGTGTTCTGAGACATAGCCATGGAGAGCCCAAGATCACCTCCACAAAGTAGAATACAGAATAGATTAATCAGGGATCTGTGTGAAGACTGCAAGTAGCCCCTGTCCTAGAGTCCTGCTTGCCCTCTGCTTGATTGCTGAGGTGTCAATGGTCAATAAAACACCTATTTTATTATTTAATTCTGAGTGTGACTTTGGGTGCATGTGTGTCACTGAGATCTGGCTGAAGTATTTGGGCTACTTCATCAACTGAGGATGCAATTCAAAGGGGATTCTGCCAGGCTCCCAATCTTCACAAACAACTTCCTGCCTGAAATAGCTATTAATCTCTGACATGATACTTCTGTCTTTGTTGTTTAAAATACTTAGTTGCATATGCCAGTGCTATCATTCCAGGCCTACCCCAGAATATTCCTCACAGTATTGGGCCTCTCATTTACCCAGTGAGGGCCTATTGATGCTGACAAATAATTGCCACCTTGTTTTTGTCTTAAGTCAATAAAACCTTTTTTAAAAAAAAAAGAGTTGCAAAATGGCATTCTGATCTTAATGAAGAACAGATCTACCCAAGTGCTTCTTCCTACTGCCCTGTTATCACAGATCCTGTCTGTGGTATATAGCTAGTTCTATGAGAACTAGCTACAAATCCACAGCCACAGGCAATAAAGGAAATACAGTTAACTCCATGTAGGTGTACAGAAAGTACTGGGAAGCTGAATAGGCATGGTAGGTGTCACAAGAAAAAAACGGTGCTGGCTTACTTCTGAGGGACCAGAGGAAGAACATGGTGTAAGAAGCAGAAGAAATCTAAAAGAGGAAAACAGCACAGCAGGTAACAGAGATGACCTCCGGCATCAGGCAAGTACCTCCTATGGACTTTGACACTGAAAGACTGCTAAGAAGTGAACCCGGTGGAGAGAGCTCATGGAACTAATACCTGCAGGCTCAGAAAGGCACAAGTGATCTGAAGAACAAAAGGCTGCATGGTTTCAGATCAGTGGTGGGTGGATAGGCAGAGGTACCTGCAGGGTCTGAGAATGCCAGAGGCAAGGTCCCAGCAAAAGATGAGGGAGCACAGTTCTTATTTGTACTGTTCAACTTTGAAGCATGCTGCACACTGAGAAAAAAAGTGTCTCTGCTCTCCCTTCAGTGCTGAGTGTTTTATTGAAAGACAGCAAAAGACAACCAAAGCCATGGAAGAGCAGATCATACAATTATGCCCAGGAACCCCAAAACTAGGCATTTTGTGTGTGTTGGGGGGGGCTTAACATTGGCAGGGCAGTTTTTCTTCCTACTCATAGGTACTTTTGCAGGAGGGTAAGTTACCTTCCCCATCCAATATCATTCATATATCCTTAGATATGAAGACTCTTACTGAGATAATGTGTCAACAGAAGTGCTCTCCATGTGTTCAATGTAGCTTACTTAAGTGTGCCTAGGATAGACTCCAGGGAGCTTTTATTATTCCTAAGAGGGCTCAACAACAATCACTACCCTAATATTTCTCAGTACTTGGTCACCTAATACAGTCAGCCCTCCATATTTGCAGATTTGTCTTTCATGGATTTAATTATTTGCATGTTTCTCCAACTCCCTGCCACTCCACCTCAAGCACTTCTTTTCCAGGGGAACCTTCCCTCTCAGCAGCTCCCATCAGTCTACACAGCCCTTCAAAAACCTGCCTCTGGTCCTCTTCCTTCTCCACCAGTTTAGGCAAGACACACGAAATAAAATCAATTGTGTCCCAGCACATTATGTTTCATAGTCAAAGCCTGGAAATGTTACTTTTGAGACTACAACTCCCAGAATGTTGGTCATGTCAGTTGGAGGATTCTGGGAGTTGTAGTCTGAAACCTACTTTTTCACACTCTGAAATGCTAGTAGAGCAGATTAACTTAGAAATTATGGATTTTACCAACCTTAAAAAATAGTACCAAATACAAAGATGACTATTTTGAATCAGGACCACAGGGTCTGTGAAGAAAGGCATTTCTCCACCTGACACTGGAACCAATAAGAACTTTCTTCCTATAATTAACAGTGATGTAGAAGTGCTTTGGTTAGACCAGTATTGGGATAGACCTCTCCTCCCCACCCACAGTGATTCCAGTTCAAAGAGACCTATCCATTCTGCTCTTACTATTAATCTTTACAAAAAAAACCCATATGACACACTTAATATCACATGAAGCACCACTTTATGTACAATTTTAAAATCTCATATACTAGAGTTATCTCATAATTAAGGAAAAGAAGTCCAAACAGGCCCCTTAGATGTATGTTGTTCCATCCTGCCCCCTAAAGGGTTTTATTCAAGGGTATAGCTATGGGAGCAGAGGCAAAATGAGGGAATCGCTTGCCTTAATAAGAATTCAGCCTTCCAATGAAATCTTCCTTTCATCCCAAAATTCTGGTTTTCCAGAGAGTGAGACACTGCAAATCATTCACACCCAGAATGTTCATATTTACCACATTCACATTCCCTTGGTAAATTTGCCTGATCCTTTTCTTAGGATGCCTAAACTGTATTTCTAAATGTTCAATTGAAGTTTTGAGTTACTGCAATAGTAGAAATTTGAGAACTGAAGGAACATTTTGGCAGGAGGGGGGCACGAAAGTCCTAATTTCTCCCCCCCCCCCGCATTTCTATAGATAGAACACCATGTCCATCTCATAATGCCTGGCTCCACTTTATCATTTAGAAGTGAAACGCCTTCTTCAGCATGGATGCAATAAGAGGATACCAGGTTTCACTCCTCAGTGCATAGTCCTGCTTCTATTGAACCATCTTAAAGGAGTTATAGAGAGAGAGACCTTGCTGTAAGAGCATGGTCAGTTTCTATACCGGTAAGAAGCTAGCTCCATTCCCCCATTTGTCGGGATTGCACTTCTTTGAGCTATGTCCCTTCTGTTTTCTGGATGCTTCCCCCTGCATCTCGCTTGAAGAAAAGGTCAATCCAGCCAGGCAGCTCTCTTAATGGAGTAGACTGGTCTTTTGCTTTCCTTAAAAGCCAAGGATGGAAGGTGCATTGCATCCAAATAACACTAATTCTGAAAGCAGAACAAAAATTCTTAGAGACTTAACAATTGTGTGCCAGCCAGGTGACTGAACAAACACCACCACTCACATGTATTAGTAGAATCATAGAATCATAGAGTTCGAAGACACCACAAGGGCCATCCAGTCCAACTCCCTGCTATGCAGGAACACCCATCAAAGCATTCCCAACAGATGGCCATCCAGCTTCTGCTTAAAAACCTCTAAAGATGGAGATTTCACCACACTCCGAGGCAGCATATTCCACTGCCGGACAGCCCTGACCATCTGGAAGTTCTTCCTGAGGTTCAGGTGGAATCTCCTTTCTTGCAGCTTGAATCCATTGCTCCTTGTCCTAGTCTCTGGAGCAGCGGAAAACAACCCCACTCCCTTGTTACTGCAGTCTAGGCCTACCCAGAGATGGCACCCAATATCACTTCGATATCAAACCATTCGGCTTTCCCCTGCCACCCCGCTGCATGTGTTTGCGAGGTCACCGGACAAGCACGCAAACAGGCACGGCTGATAATTGCTGGACGTTCCATTCCCCACCTAGGCAGGCCAGACACAGTCGGTTCGTCGCTTCAGGGACCTCTCCAGCAAACACCTCCTTACATATGCACGATACTAACAAAGGCTTCCTGCCCCAAACAGGCTACTGGACAACAGTTGTGCTGTCCACTGGTAAGCACTGCGCATTTGCATACTGGCCACACTATTGTTCATTCGGCTCTGATTCCATCATGCAAAGTTGTGACTTTTCCGAGACATTGTCTCGCACCCAAAACTCATTGTTCTCCCCGAGTAAGGCATAGCCTGCAGTCCCAATTCACCCTATAAAAACCCCCAACTCCGAGACCTTCCTCGGATCGCTCCTGAGTTTCATCCCGTCTTGCTGCTGCGTAGCTTGGTGAGCTCCCCTCAGCTAACCGAGCTGAGTTTCTTCTCTGCACCCCCGGCTTCTCTCCCAAGGTCCAGGACAATGAGGCAAGTGTTGTATCATCCATTTTCCCTGAAAATCTCTATCCTTAACTCAACCCCTAATTTCTTAGTTAGCTGTGTGACTGTGATGTCTTTAATATTTGTTTGTATGTTTGTATGATTGCTTTAAACCCGTCTGGCTGCTTGACTGACCTGACCCCGTAGATGCTGGGTTGCAAGATCCCGCTAAGTTACTCTGCCTCTCGCTAGCTTAAGTGAGTGCTCCAGCTAATTTTCCCCAAAATTGTGTTGTATTGCTTGGTTATTTAGGTGTCCCTCCAGGGACCCCCAGTAAACAGAGTAACACTCTCCTCGACATGACATCCCTTCAAATATTTAAACATGGCTATTATGTCCCCTCTTAACCTTCTCATCTGCAGACTAAACATACCCAGCTCCCTAAGCCATTTCTCATAGGGCATGGTTTCCAGACCCTTCACCATGTTGGTTGCCCTCCTCTGGACACGTTCCAGCTTGTTGATACCCTTCTTGAATTGAGGTGCCCAGAACTGGACACAGTATTCCAGATGAGGCCTAGCCAAAGCCCACTGACCATCAAGCCCACTGACTGTAACCCCCTCCTACTGGTTCACGTCGGAACCAACCACACTGCGAGGCGCAGCTTTCACTGCATCATGAAAGATTATGAGCTTATGGGTAGGAAGCTGAAGGACCTTGGTGCGCAGGTTGTCATTTCATCTCTCCTCCCTGTGGAAGGACATGGCCCAGAAAGGGAGAGTAGAATAGTGGAGGTCAACAACTGGCTCCAAACATGGTGCCACCAAGAGCAATTTGGATTTTTGGATCACAGTCTCCATTTCCAGGAAGTTGGTCTTCTGGCAAGGGATAGTCTAGACCTCACAACTGTCGGCAGGAACATTTTTGCTAACAGTCTCACAAAATGGATCAGGTCGTCTTTAAACTGAGTTCGACTGGGGAGGGAGACAGTATTAGTCAGGACAAGGATTCAGTGAGTGCTGGGATAAACAGCCCAAATGATATAGATAGAGCAGGCCAAGGAGTACTAGACACCAAAAGGGGGAGGAAAAGTAACTTTAGTATAGGACTTCCAGGAAGGGCACATGGTCTTAAGTGTCTCTACATTAATGCACAGAGCATGGGAAATAAAAAAGTTGAACTCGAACTCTTAATACAACAAAATAAATATGATTTAATAGGCATCACTGAAACCTGGTGGGATGAGTCTCATGATTGGAATGTAGGAATAGGAGGGTATAACCTATTTTGCAGAAATAGACCAAACAAGAAGGAGGAGGAGTAGCCTTATATGTCAAGAATGTTTTCACCTGTGAAGAGATCCATGTCTTAAATCAGGGAAGCCAAGTCGAAAGCATCTGGGTAAGAAGTAAGGGAGAAAGAAACAATAGGGATGTGATTGTGGGTGTGCATGTATGTGCACTATAAATTCCCATGCAGTTATATTGTTAACTTTATGTTGCTTTTTCTCTAAATCTTGTTTACATAGATTGGTTGCCATTTGGCCTGTCCTATTCCCGTTTCATCATGGACATTTGACTGTATAACTCAGCATAAGGAAGCACTTCTTCACACAGCAATTTTGTGGTTACAAGTTGTGGGGAAAGCTGTTAGCTTAGATGGCTGGAGGAGAGGATTAAAAGTAGTCAATGTCAGTGAGAAAAAGTATATCAGTGGCTGCTGCATACCGTTCAACCGTCCCGATTTGACAAGGATCATTCTGATTAATCCTTTATCATCCCAGTTTTCACCTTCTTTTAAAATGTCCCACTTTCTCTTTGCTCTCCCTGCTTTTCTCTCTGTCCTCAGTTGACTTCATTTGCTGCAAACTGAGTTCATAGTGTGACAGAAGTTTGCACTCAATTAACTCAGCAAAGGAAAGCAAAGGAACAGTGGAGCGTTGCCCTTCCCAGTAGGTTCAGGTAAAAACAAATGGCAGCAGCCTCTCTTAGCTTGTGTGTTCTTCCTTATTAATAACTTTTGACATCTTGACCACATTCTGCTGAGACACACTCATTCTGGCTTTCATCTGTGCATTGTTGAATGATATGCTTCTGGCTCCACGTAATCTCCAGTCCAGCAGCAGCATGGCTCAGAATACCAGTTTCTGGTGGCTTTCCTACCAGTGAAGGCAGTGAATCTATTCTGGGTTTTAGTTTGAACAGTAAAGGAGCTACCCACTGAACATTCTCTCCACTTTAGATTCAGCAACTTAGAGATCACCTTTACTATTCAGACTAAAACTGGGAGTGGACTCAACTGCCTACTGACATCAGAACCACCAGATGGAGACCATTAGCTGAGAGATAATGTCCTTGTGGACACCTCAAGAAGCCTCTGATTGGCCACTGTGAAACAGGTTGCTGAACTAGACAGGTGTTACAGATGTGAGGAAAGGGAAGGGACTTTCCTACTGACATGTCTTTTTCTTTAAAAAAGGTTCTAGATAGATACAGAGAGAGAAAGAGGCTTGTTCTGAGAAACATTCCAACCCTTTTGCTGATACAGCCCAACATCCTCTCACAACCTGTGATAGAATTGGGCTGCCAAAAAAAAATCTACCCAAAACTGTCACCAGCTAGTGATCAAACTCCCCAATGCTGGCTAAATGGGGCTGCAGGACTGCAATGCTCTTCAAAGTGAGCACTGTGAAAGATGGACTCGCAAGGATTATTTACTGGGGAAGCAAACAAAGAAACACACAATGCCAATCAAAGTTCTAACCTTCCCCTCCTTAGGTAGGAGAAGTGTGCAAGCTGGTTAGTAACAGGAAAATTCATTCCTCTACTCCATTCTCAGCCTTCATATCTTTTCCTAGCCTCAAACTGTCAAGATAATACAGAAAGTACAAAACGACATCACTAATACAAATGTCATGCAACCAGACAGCTGCTAATATTTGCAGAGAGAGAGAGAGAGAGAGATCATTCAGCCAAGGTGGCAGCCTAACACACTCAGGTTTGCCCAACTGGCTGGCATTATTCTATACCAGAGCTTTCCAAACTTTTCATGCTGATGACACACTTTTTAGACATGCATTATTTCACGACACAGTAATTCAGTAAGTAATTCAGTAAGTGGAGGCAGCTCCTCCACCGCCACCCTCAGTGGAGTCTTTCTCCACACTAGGCGGTTGTTGCAGGATAGGCAGCCCCTCTACCTGAGCCTGGCCTACTGTCGCAGCTGGCCTTGCCGGGGGCAGTGACAGCAACACACCTATAAACTGCAGTTGACACACTAATGTGTCGCGACACACAGTTGGGAAAGCTCTGTTCTACGCCCTTCTGTTAAGCATGGTAATCTTAGCCCAGCCTTGGAAAAGGATGCAGGAAGGAACTGAGTTGGACTGAGTTGCTCAGATCCCAGAAGACACAAATCTCAATAAAATCTTGTGGAATATCCTAAGACATAGGGCAGTAGTTTCCCAACACTGTCTCGTAAGTTATTAGAATTCAAGGGAGAGATTCAGAACCAAAGCAAATCTTATATTACAGACATGTGAGAGGGATTATTAGCACAAATGCTGGATCCCCATAAAAGTCTCTTCTACTCCTATCCAGATCTCTGGGGCAAAGTTAGAATACGAAGGAGAAGAAAAAAACATTTGCCTCAATGGGATTTTTCACCCTCCTTCATACACAATAGTTACATTAAGAATGGGATGGAGAGGATGAACAGGTTATTTGGATTTTTGTAGTAGTAAGCAGAACTTAGAATTGACTACAGTTTCCAGAATACCCCAGCCAGCATGGATACTAGCTGGGGGGTTCTGAAGTTGCAATCCAAACAATAACTTTTCCAAGCTGTGACACTGGGGAATAAAAAAATAAGCCTCTCCTATCTGGCTGTAGCATGTGTGATAAGGATCCTGCTCTATTTAACATGATCAAACCAGATCTATCTACTGATTGTTCTTCAGGTTCCAGAAGGGGAAACAGAAGACAAGAGAACAAGAAGTGTCAGAAAGGGGTCACCATCTTGCTGCAATCCACTGAGGTTTAGCTCCCTGTAAGGGCAAACAACAAGAAATCAGTAAAAGCTCTTACATCCAGCCTAATGAGTTGGACTCAGAATTTGTTGTACTTCAAGTGGAACCACTGAAACCAGGGTGACTTAATGTGAGTCATGAGTAGCAACTAATTAATTTCAGTAGGTCAACTCTAACTGGCTGTTTCAGATCCGCTATTCAAATAAATAAATAATAGGTAGGTCTAGATTCTAGCCTATTGGTCCAGAGCCTACATCCACTAGTCAGAGCGTAGTGGTCCTCCATGCACTTCTGGGTCTGTCACTACCTCACCCCATGCATATCTTTTTTGGATGGGATGCCAAGGACTATCCTATATCCCTTTCTGCCTTGTCCAAAATCTGCCTCTCTCCAAGTGGCTACTGCTCTTGCAGTTTACCAGTGGGAAGGGGAAGGGCGTGGAGGCAGGTCAGATGATGAACACTGGCTCAACATGGCTTAGAGAGGAAAGGAAATGGGAATGTGCTCACAGATGGAACGTGCCCTCCTATCCCTTCCCCTCAGAGTTATATTTGTTGAATTGCTTCCCTGCTCTCTCCTCACCCCACCAGTAAGTAGCAACAGCAGCGGCCACTCCTTGGGGCCTGAGAGCTGTGGTGGCTAGGTTTGGGCTGCAGGATAACACTTTGTGTTCTGGCCAAAATGAGACTTAAGCCACAATTACATATGCTCCTGTCACTAACAGGATTCTCATCTATGGCTTTCTCATCTTTTTTTACACTGCAATGGGGTACAAGTCCTTGTCTCTTTTAATATTCATTTTCTGCTTGGAACCCTTAGCATGTGCTATTAGATGAAATTCCAGGATCAATGAATGTTGATTTATAATTTAAAAATATTCTCTTCACAGATGATCTTTTGTTGTTCATTTCAAAGCCCCAGCAGTTGATCCCTATTTTGACACAATTGATTAACAATTTTGGTAAAATATCTGGGTATTCAATTAACTGGTCCAAGTCATAAATACTGCCAGTTGGAGACAAGACAAACTCTAACATATTTAAAGCATAGCAGTTCTGATATTGTCCAAATTCCTTTACTTATTTGGGTATAATTAACCCTAGGGATTTATCTCAGATGATTAATCTTAATATAAGTAAGCTGATAAAAGATACTGCACAAGATTTAGAGAGAGGGGCCAGCTCAAAGATGAATCTGTGGGGTAAAATTAATGTTACACCTAGAACTATTTATGGTTCCCACGGAATTTGTCTACTTCTACTCTGCAAGTAGTTTCAAAAACTAAAGGTATTGTTTAGGGGTCTCCTCTCCTCCTAGAATTTCAGTTTCAATGAAAAGGATGCAAACTCCAATCAAAAAGGGAGGGTTCAGCTTTCCAGATCTTCTTACCCAGGTATGCGCAGATCAGGCATACCTGTTAACTAATATTAATTTTTGGACATATCCACTCAAAATAAGTAATCCGATCTTCTTACACATCATCATCAGGCAGAACTGTTAACTTACATTAATTTTTGGACATATCCACTCACTTTATTCAAATAGACAGGCTCATCTTATAAATACTGTCAGTATTTTTCCTGAAATTTCAGCAGTTAGAACTGCATGGCAAATATTGTCTCATCTATTCCCATTTGACCCATACGCTCATGCCAAATTGACTTTATGGGGGAATCCAGATACGACAACTGGTAAGGAACTATTTTTATGAAAGGTATGAGCCAACAAGGGTTGTTGCCTTGAATCAGATACTTAGCACTGATGGTGAGTTTTTGCTTTTTCAGTTTTGCAAGAGCAGTTTAAACTACCCCTATCAGCTAAATGGCAGTATCTACCATTTAAACATATGTTACAATCCAGATTTGGCCCAACAGTTTAAAGTGCATGTGAGGTTCCCTTAAGAGACATTAATTGAATCCAACCAAGTATCCAAACCAACAAGTTTATACCCCCACACACACACATATGTATGTATAAATTTCTGTTATCTACAAATAAGTGTAGCATGGAAGGTGTACAGCAAGAATGGAACACAGAATTAGAATATCCAGTTCTATCCAATCAGTGATCATCAGTTTTAACATCTATAACTGACAGAGCTATAGATCTCTGACTATGTCTTATACAGCAGAAATTGCTCTTTCAGGTGTATTGGTCACCAGAACATGTATTCAAGAAAATGGCTTTCTAAATCAATTGGAGATTCAATACTGCTAATGCTTCCTTAACACATGTGTTTTGGAGATGTTCCACAATAACTACATTTTGGGAGTAAGTAACCACACAGCAAATCTGGTTTTGCAAAGTTTGCTGATATTCAGGGAAATGTGTGTTCTTTTGAATTACTTACCAGTTTCTTGGAAATTAACAATGGCCAGCAGAAGTGGATTTTTCTCACTCTTTTGACCGCTAAAAGACTGATACCTCATTATTGGAAAATAACTTTTCTCTACCTGTGATCCAATGGACAGAAGATCTAACAATGCCAGTAGTCCATGGAAGAATGATTTATAGATTAAATTTACTTATGGATTTATACTTGGACATTTGGTCCGCTTTTATAGAAAATTATGACTAATGTGCTTATTTTTCCTTCATTTGTATTTTTATTTTCCAGCTCTTATTATAGTGAAACATTATTGTTTGTAACGGATCCCTTCCGAATGTAAATACAATTTTTAAAAATTTTTTTTAAAAAAGTGGCACTCTATGTCACAGCCCAGGACCCAAAAGGATGCCAAGACCAATGGTGCTGAAAACCACTCAGAGAAATCCAGAACAGTCAACAAAGCCACCTTTCCTCTGTTCCCCTCTTAGTACAAATCAGCTGCTATGGTGCCCAAGGCATTTTCATGTCAAAACTCATGATTCTAAAGCCAAAGTTCAGAAACATTGTTTTTGACTACAACTACCCATAATCCTCCGACCGGCACGTCGTTTGTGGGAGTCTGGGAATGGCAGTCCAAACAATAACTTCTCCCAGCCATGCTCTGACATAATTTCAAAATTTTGCACATTTCCAATTCCCACACATGCTGTATGAAACAGTGCCACCTGGTGGGAAACAGCCACAAATTGAATGGCAAGTATTTGCAAAGAGGCTTCATTTCCCTATGCTGTCTAAACAGATTCCTTTGGTTGTTAGTTTATTTGCATTTACACAACGTATTTCTATAAAAGAAAACAAAGCAGTTTAAAAAGAGACAAAATCACAAAACATTAAAAGAAACAAAAAGCAGTAAAGGAACAATAGACCCACACATCGTTCAGGGAAGAACTGCAAACATTGTACTCCTGCCCAATTTTAATGGGATAGTATAAATCCAAAGATGTACCTGGGACATATCACAAGATGATGGGACTCATTGGAAAAGACAGGAATGCTTGGTAAAGCTGAAGGCGGTAGGAAAAGAGGACGACTGCATTACAGGTGGATAGATTCAATCAAGGGAGCCACAGTCCTGGGTTTGCATTGCCTTTGCAACGCTTGTTGATGACCAGGACTCTAGGAAGTCTCTCATTTATACAGTCACCACAGGCCAAAGCCAACCTGATTGCAAATAACAACCACAAGGCAACATACTGCCCTTCATATCTTTGAGACTGCAAATCTCATAAAACACAGGATTAAACTAAACATTTACAGAGCACCAGCTTTCCTATCCCTGCAATGTGAAACATACAATTGTGACTACATGGATAATCTATTTGTTTCCCCCAGCTCTATGGCTGTGAAAGTTTCACTCAATCACAGGCACTATTCCACTGCATGCAAAAGGCTGGATCAAAATACAGTCATGCTTAGAACAGATCTATTGAAATCAATGGGATTAAACATTAGTCGTCACTTAAGACTTACTGACCTAAACCCAAGTATTAGGACCAGCTACAGAAAACCCATTGAACAAAGGAGAACTTGCCAAATTGCCATTTATGTTGGTTAATTGATTCACTGGGACTATTCTAAATGGGAGTAACAACTGGATTTAAGTCATTTATTTCAATGGGTCTACTCAAAATATAACTAAGCCAGGATCCAACTCATGGTATTCCTGGATCACTCGCTCTGTGACCACAGAGGGCCAAACAGTCAGTAGTTACAGTTAATGCTGAACTGGTCCTTGAAAAGCATCCATGAGATGCAACTCTCTTTTCTTAATTCCTTTGTTCACTTCACCATCCTGACCATGACAAGATGACAATCCTTTGGGTTGATCCCCTGCCTACCCCAAAATATAATAAGCTCCACTCCTTGTTGTGCTTGTCTTGCAGAGCTTGAAAACATCACTTTGTGGACTGCATCTCCCATAATCCAGTCAACTCCCCAGAAGTAGCATTTATAATTTTTGTTGATTTTGTATTCTCTTCCCATTGGAATTGGACCAGCAACACTGGGAAGGTTCTTCACCATTATTCTTTTCAGTCTGGCTCTTGGGACAGACATCTAGCCTTTCACAACTAAACAAGGCTTTGCTTTACAACTACAGAATGGTGTAGCTCCATGGTGGCTAGGGGTCTCTGGGAACTTGTAGTCCAGCAAAGTAACTTTTGTACACTCTGATGAGGACTCTTTATAGAGAGCAAAAGAGAGAGGTTTCTACATGATCATGGAACTGATGCAGCAGCCTGGACTAATTAAATTTCAAAGACCTCTGGCCAGCCACAAGAGTGACAAGTACTAGCTTTTTCCCTCTACAGAAAACCAGAGAAGATGGCTTTTCCATGGCAGTCATCCAGAGAGTAAAGGCATGTGAGAGGAATAATATACAGAATGGGTGATAGTGATGCAACAATACTATAACTATAAAGGAGTGCCTGATGAAACGAGCAGCTGAGGACTTTGGCTCAGAGATGTTTCCTTTCTACCCACACAGAGAATGGTCTGAGCAGCGTTTTGGTAATATGGAGGGCAGCCAAGGCTGGAAAGCCAGGAAGAGGAGGCTTTTGTACACCGTGTCAAGCTCCTTCTGCATTTGATGAATGAGGGTATTTTGTGATGTAGGAGGTTGGGCTGAGCCAGAAACAGCAAAGACCTGAGGTCTAACCAGTCTTCCTGAAACACACAAACAAAGAACTTTCAACACAGTCATGATTTCATCATCAATCTTAACAGTTTTCAGTTGCTAACCCATCCCATTCTCCTGCCTCATACAAGGGCTGGACTGTTCTATGCTATTGTGTATTAATGACTGTGGTTCTGCTGGTGCTGGATAATGGGCTTGGCTTGGGTGGGAGAAAGAATGAAGATGAGACTGTAAGAGGAAAACAGGAATGTGTTTGTAGAAATTTCCCATTTCTTTCCTAACAACTTTGTCTTCAGTGATGGAGGTCTAGAAATAGGCATAGAAATACATTGCTTCTAGTACTGACTTGTTCAACTTCTCAAGTTAAAAAACACTAAAAGTCCTGTAACCCTTAAAAACTAAAAAGTTTTATTTAGTTTAAGCCTTCAGGAACTCTAGCCCACTTCATCAAAAACCTTCATCCACGAAAGTTTGTGCCAAATAAAGTGTATTAGTTGTGTATTAGTGTAAAGTGTATTAGTATTTAAGTTGCCACCTGACTCTTTGTTGTTTTTAATGCAACGGATGAACAAAGCTAGCCCTGGTAAATTTCCTTTTAAGTGAAAACCTAGATTTCATACTTGGCTTGTTTAAAAAACAAAAAGGTTTACTTGAGCTTGGCCACTGCCAGTGCTGCATCACTTTGAGTCACAGTGACCTACATACAGGGATAATCCCAGCTAGTCTCTTTTTTTACTCTTAATTTTTCATACAGCACTAGTGCATAAGGTAATTTCAGTTCTTCTCTGGCCTCCAATATAGTTCTTTCAATGGGGATTGAGAAAGTAAATGTGGGAATAAAAATAACTTGAGAAATAAGAGTAGAACAATAAAAATGTTCAGTTGATGTGTTAGCTGGGAATACGATGAGAGAAACATTGGTTGGCTGTCACTGTGATCATACAGACCAGGGAAACCGGAAAACCATATTTCTCCCTGTCCAAGAATGCAGCATAAACGAACTAGAAAGAGATTCTACAGTACAGATGTTCAAGAACAGCCACTAGACAATATTTGTGCTAGCTGGACTAATAAAAAGAAAGAATTCATGGTTGGTTGGCTGGTTGGTTGGTTGATCTGTCATGGTTTGTTTTGTTTCTCTGGCCTGGTAGAAGAGAACCAAGCTAGAGAACTGGCTGCATCATGTTTGGACATTAGCAGAAACAAATAGGAGATAGCAGATGAGTCTGTGTTTTTCAAGGAATATCGTACATGAGCCAGCATACTGGCTTTTCCTGATAATCTCATATGCTACCTAACTGCAGCTTCTCATAACATGCAAGCTTGAACAAATAGATTGGAAAGGATCTTCTGACACAAGGAGAACATTGTCAATGTACAAGTTAAACTGCTTTCATCTTTATATCTCACATTTGGAGAACTGGAATAAATAATCATACAAATTTGGGACTACAAGTGACATAAAACAGTCATAATGATAACAGATAACCTTCCCCTCTTCCTCTTTTAAATACCCTGTCAGATTTTTGCTTGCCAAGCAGCTGTTACAGACACGACACTTCTGCCAGGGGATGAGCAAGAATGGCTGAAAAAGATTTTGCCTCATCATGCAACTCAGATCACAGTTCAGGAAATAAATGAATTTTTGAACAAAATGCTGCTCGGAGTCACTGCTTCTGCTGTGTTCATTGGCCACCAGGGAGTGGAAGAAAGTTCTCATGAAGATATTATCTATATGCTCAACAAGTTTTAAGGGCTTCCTCTATCATAATTAGACACAACATGGAGCAAAGCAAAGCAAAATATAACTGTTGACAAATTTATAGTCAGGTCAAAAACATATAACCTACACTAGAGTTATGAAGGTTGCAGCCATACCTTTATATTTCTCATTCTTTCTGAACATTTCTTGGAGGTCTGCCAGGTTAATGTGCTCCCACAAAAATAGCACCTACTAGTACCTTAAAGATAAGCCATTTTTATTTTGCATAAGTCTAATTTTGAAAATGTGCAGTGCTTCTGAAGAGAGCTTGGAAAGTTACTTTTTTTACCACAACTTTCCAGTAGTCCATGTTGCCTAAGGAATTCTGGGAGTTGTCCAAAAACAAGTAACTTTGAATGGCTTTGCTTCTGATCATCTCCCACTGTAGCTGCCTACCACCCCCTAGAGAAGTTTCTTATGCTGTCTTCCTCCCTGTTCAGTAAAGGCCTATTTGCAGTTACAGGTAGGCACTGTCAGCCTTTTTCTAGCAGGGCTCCCATGCCTTAAAGAGCAGCACCGCTGGCAGAAATTCAGCATGTAGAATATTTTTTTTTCATCTTACCATCTGCATGCAGGGAGGACTTTAATTTGCTGCATTTCCACTTCTCATGGACTGTTAACAGGCACAGACAAAGTCACATGAGGAAAAAAATGCTTCTGGCCACTACATTCATTCATGCTTTCGTCCGGCAATCCATCCATCTGATTAATATTGCCCAGCACTGAGAAGGAAAGATAACCTCCTGCCTAGTAGAAGGTTCCAGCTGCAATCCTGTTAGTGCACTATGCCAAAGGCCCTTTCACACTATGTAAAGCACTATTATTCCACTTTAACTGCCATGGTTCTGTCATATGGAACTCTGTGGTTTAGGGAGGGATACTTAGAGTTCCTGTAGTGCCTTTGGCCAAACTAAAAAGAACCCGGATTCCATAGGAAGCAGCCTGTGTTAGTTAAGGCAGAATCAAAGCATTGTAACTGGGTAATGCGAAAGGGCTCCAACATCACTACACCAGCATAGAGAGTGGCAGCAGCCATGAAGGTACAAAAGCATGGGGGAGACAGGCTACTTGGAGCTGGCAGATTTTGTCCGTCTTCCTTCACAACCCTGGAAAAACTGTAGTGTGTTCACAGGATTCTGGCCTCTATCTTTACAAACTCCCACATAAAGACTGCCCAATGGTAAGGTTAGGATCCTTCCTTAGAATCAGTTGGAACTCCATATTTTCCAAATGCCATGGATCAACTGGGACAGCCCTGCCTCCTCTTTAACATAGCCAGGTTCTCAATTACCTTTTAAAAGTCCCAGATTCCCCTCCAGACTCCCCCCTTTTCCCCTCTCTTCTAAAACAGTCTTACTTAAAAGTGGTGATCCTTGGACCTGCCATGGTCCCTGAGCCATTGGCCAATGACAAGTTTCCAGGAAAGAAAGAAACAATTGTACACAAGAGGCACAATTTCACTGCTGATCCCTGGCACACTGGAAAACAGTCCCTCACCTCAGATAGCCCCAGAAGCACTGTTTTAAACTGTAAGCTGCTAATTACTTTGCACTGAATTTGCCCAGCAGGGGGAAGCCTGCCTTTCTGCTCTTCCCCAGGAGAGAGGGTGGAGTCTTGGCTGTAGGTTATTTTCCTTAGCAGAGAGTCTTTCCCGGAAGGGACCCCATCCTAACTAGATCAGCCCTTGAACTGTAAACCAGTCTTCTTTCATCTCTCTCTTATCCAGAGAGGTTTAAAGGATTTCAGATCTTTCTTCCCTAAAATAGGATCAGTATTGCAGAGGAGCTTTCCAGATTTGAAAATACTTTTTCAGCCCCACCTCAATCCTGTAGACTTGTTTGGTTTGGTTTGTTTGTTTTTAGAATCTTTTTTCTGCAGTGCAGTACTCCGTTTACATTAACAGTGCCATTGTACACATTGATCCTGCTAATTGTGGTGAAGTCAATTTTGACTTGGGCAACCTGAACAATGAGAGAGACCTCCTGCTCAGGTCGTGTTCCTTGACTGAGGCTATCTCTCTCTTTCCTACTGCCTCCCTCTTTAACAGACACCATCATCTTTTCAAACAAATCATGTCATTTCGTTACACAGGCAAAGTAGGCTAGCTGCAATTTGGCCATTTTGACTTGTACGGAGAGTTCAGGCTTGATTTAGTCTAAGATCCATTCATTTGTCTTTTTTAGTGGCCCAGGATATCTGTAGAACTCTTCTCCAACTCCACATTGCAAATGTGCTGATTCTCTTTCTGTCAGCTTTGTGCAGTGTTTGGCTTTCAAAACCATAGTCAAAAATGGGCAATATAATGGTAGGGACAAACCTTACTTTAATATTCAATGATATATCTTTACATTTGAAGGTCTTATCTAGGCCATTTTCACACTACATTGCTATAGTGCTATTATTCCACTTTCAGCGTCCTGTGGAATTCTGGGGTTTGTAGTTTACTGAGGCCAAAGAGCTCCCTGGCTGAGAATTCTAAAGGCCCTTCCCTAAACTGCAAACCCCAGGATTCCATAGCATGTTGAACATGGAATACTAGCTCTATAACAGTGTAGTGCAAAAATGACCCTAGTTCTTTCATAACTGCCTTTCCAAGTCCTGATCTTCCTCTGATTTTTTGCAGTCTCCAGTTTCATTTATCTCTCACCCAAGGTATTAAAAGTCCTTGACTATGTTAATGTCTTCACAATCCACTTTAAAGTTATGCAAATCATCTGTGGTCATGATTTTTGTTTTCTTAATGTTCAACTGTAACTCTGCTTTTGCAATTTCTTTCTTGATTTTCCTACACATACCTATTCAGAAGTAAGGATCAGTTAGTTCAGTGGGACTTACTCCTACATAAATGCACACAGGGTTGGAGGCGATTCTAAAAGGCTATTGGAATGCTTTATGACAATCATCTTTTTCTGAAATTTTTTTTTTAGTAAGTAATTCCATTTATTTCCTGGTACTAAAAGTATTATATATTTCCCCCTCCTATCTCCATGAATATCCAGAGAAAACCCCTGTAAAAATAGTTTTATCTAAGAGGTTGCTTGATGCAAAGTGACCACCTGAATTTTAGGGGAAATAGGATTTGATCTTTATAATACTGGGCATTGGGCTGAGGTGGAAAGTGTGAACAGAGGAATCATACAGTGACCTTGGACTGGAGAAAAAGCTGTAATTTTGTGCAGGGCCTGATAAAGACATCTTGAATTTACAGTAATGTATTGATTAACAGTAACTAAAACATTATATATCATGTTGCATGTATGTACACACATCCACACACTCACATAGTATTGTATTTATTGATTTGAGGGGCTTTTTTTTTCAGACTTTCCTAATTTCAGCACATAAATTCCAAGGTTTCTTTTCTTGTAGTTTTGTGTGCTCTTCCTCACTAGTAACTTTTGCTTTCTTTTTCTCTGGCCAACACTTGGATGTTATTCAGCCACACGTATCCTGCTTTCATCTATGAAATGTTGGATGGTATGAAACTCCCCTATCTGTCTGTGTCTCTCTCTCTTCAGTTACATATCTATCTCACTTTTCCTTCAATGACACAAAGGCCATTTCCACACTACACTCTTATAGCACAATGATTCCACTTTCAACATCCCATGGAATCCTGGGGTTTGCAGTTTAGGAAGGGGCCGGCGGATTCCATAGGATGTTGAAAGTGGAATGATTGCACTATAAAAGTGTAGTGCAGAAATGGCCAAAGAGGCATGCATGGTTGCCTTCCATATTTCATCCTCAAAATAACTTTGCAATGTAGTTCACCTGAGACAGAACAAGTAGTCCAAGATCTCCCTGTGAGTTTTATGGGTCAGTGGGACTTTAAAACCAGAACTCCCCAGGGCTTCTCAACCAGGTTCTCTAGAACTCTAGAGTTCTGCAAGAGGTCTCTAGGATTCTGCGAGAGATTGTGACTGGAGGGGGGGAATGTGGTAGCATATAGTAGTAGATAACAATATTTTTTATGCAGGTTTTTCCTGATACCTGAAAATTATTTCAAGGATTCCTCCAGGGTAAAAGAGTTGAGAAAGGTTGCTCTAACTGCTCCACCCCACTGGCTCTCTGTTGTTTAGGTAATATGCTTTCCCTATTTTACCAAGAAGGTAAAGTTACATTTTCTCACTCAAAAATTGTTGCTATAGATGGAGAGAAACTATCTGGTGGAAGTATAAAGAGGCTTTATGCCTACACTGTACTATATATTTCTTTCTCTCTCCGGCTGCTTTGTGAGTATAAACAGAGAAACAGAGAAACTTGATAACACCAGTCTGACACTTCTTGCCAGGACTACATTACTCAGCAATTAGCAGAGAGGAAACAGTAAACATTTCGGCATTACAATCGAGAACCGGAAATTTGCAGAATAAAAGGGTAGGCCTGGGAGTGGTTAACATCACCATAGTAACCATGCAGGCTTATGTCCTCTTTGTGTTTGGAAGCCCCTTTGCAAATGATCACACTTCTGTCTCTCTCAAGCTCATCCTACTGATTACTCTGGTAGAATACGTACCTGAAAAGCAACATTCCTCATTTTAGTTGGCCCAGCTTGAAATGCCGTCTACACCAGAAATGAAAATGAAAGTCATCAGCAGTGCCCTCTTCATTTTTTTGTAATTCTGTTGGACCCTCAATATTTAAAAATGAATACTTCCCTTAAGAGTTACTGGACAAGTAGTGGGCAACAGAAGTATTCTGAAGTGAAGTACATCAGTATTAAAAGCATTTGCCTTGTTATGAAAAATGCGCCTACACTTTTCACCTCTCCTTCATCACATTGCAGATCTGTTCATACCACAGCTTAACATGACTGATATGTGTGTTTGTAGGACTGACAATCTCAAAAAGTAACACAAGCTCTGGATAGACTTCTGGGCAGGAGGAAGCCTGCCTTGTTGCGTCTAGCTCATCCCGGGTCTTGTGTTTCAAAGTACATGACATCACATGAAAAACTGCACTCAAGTCTATTGCTACAAAAGTACACAAACAACAGTTGTATAAGAATTCACTTCTCTCTAGAATAGCAAAAATACCTATAGGGCCATAAAGACTTATCGTGGCATAAGTTTTTTTGTGGGAGGCATGAAGTTTAATCCTCAATTGTCAGTTATAAATACACACGTGTACAGATATTATACTCATGGATTTATGTTAATACGTGAACCCTGCCTGAAACCCTGGAGCACGACAGCCAGTCAAAATACAGGGACAGATGGGCTCAGTGGCAGTTGCGTAGGGACGGGGTGCGATGGAGGCAGTTTGCCCTGGGCGGCAATGTTTTGGGGACATCCAGGCCCATAGCCACGCCCCCATGCACCACGGCCATGCCCCCATGCACAGTGGCCACGTCCCCACACAGTGCCCATGCCCCCCATGCCTCACCCCCTGCCACCCCTTCTCCACACACTCCAAGCTCCGCCACTGCTCAGTGGTCTGAATCACTATAAGGCAGTCTCCTCTGCTCCTATTTTCCTTCACGGAGGCACTGCAGTGAGAGAACTAAAATGGGAGACTCTCCATCTTTGGAAATCTGTAAACAGTGGTTGGATGGGCATCTTTCAGGAGTGTTTTAGATGTGTATGTACATGGTAGGGGGCAGGACTAGATTGGCCCTTCTAGGTACCTTTGTTACGTGTAAATCAGTAACCATAAGTATGAACTGTGACACACCAGGTACATGATAACTCCCATTTTTGCAGTTCTAAGTTGCAGACAGACAAGAATGCAGATCTATTGATCCCTGTAGTGTGCTATTATAAATGGCTGGTAAGATTTGCGGGCTACATGTTGCCCAGGCCCGTCTTAAAGTCAGAGGGGGCTGAGGGGCCTGATGCTGGCATTCTAGTGCCTTATAATTTATGGAACAGCATGACTGTTTTGTGCTTCTAACGGACATTATCTTTGCCTCCTTAGTTTACAGAATGTTCTACCCTCTAGGCTAGAGAGATTTTATCTAGGTTTTGAAACATATTTTTGGTAAATTTTATTTAGATCTGAATAATCTGTCCTAGAGGGTTGCCAGCTGATGAGAAAAATATGAAATGAATCCATAGACCTGGCCTGCTCCTGTACATTTAACAACAGCAATGTATAGAAATCAGCAAGGTTCACAGTATACTCCTCACAGAATAGACAAACATGTCCTACTAATATGTGTGCATCAAGCTGCTATTTAAAGCACAGTTACAAAGTCTAGTTGAAAAACTCACAACCTTATTTGCATCCTAATAGGTAAGAGAAGAATCCAGATCTATTTCTCAAGGTGTTTATTAACTGCAAGATTATCTCAAGAGATAGTCCTTTCTGTTCTGGGAATATCATAAAAGTATTTCTGGGGTCTGTAACCAGCATTTAGAGTAAAACCCCTTGGAAAAAGGACAGTCAAACAACAGAAATATGAATATGAAATATGAGTATGAAATCCGCCTATCAATCTCTACAATATAATCTGGATTCTTACTAAAAGGTGCAGTAAGTGTCATGATATGCAAACATGTATAAACCAAGTTTTATAGTGTGTTTGTTTGTTTGTTCTGAAATGATACATGGCTGAAATCTCCACACTATGAGCAAAAATACCTCCCTAGAAGGAAACATCTTTTCGCCTGAGTGAATTAGCCTCCCCATCCACTGTTTGAAATGTCCCAATATCTTTTGCAAAGTAATGGGATTCCACTGTGTTTTTATTGTGTGATACATGACTAGTTCTACAGCACTGTCAGTAAATATAATCACAAAACATCCTTCTTTAGTATATACAATGCTCTGAGAGGCTGGGCAAGCCAAGCAATGAATCTAAGGGAAACAGAAAGTGATATTTTGTATCAGAAAAAAAATGTTAGACCTCATGACTGCTGAGTCATATTATTCTTGCGGACGAAAAGAGTTGCAGAAATAGGTCTTCACTCTCTATTTATTATTTGCATAACATTTTATTCTTGTTTCATTGCTGAGGATCAGATACCATAGTCTGATTTGGACATCTAATTCCAACCCCTCTAAACAAAATTTGGAGAATCATTACTGTGCCACAAGCTCTTTATCCTTCTCTTCTGTCCTCCTTTCTCAGTCTTTAGATTTCCTTTAGCTATGGTTTGATGTGATGGCTAAAAGAAGGAACTGTAGTCTCTGCTACTGCCAAAACATTACTTAAAGCGGAAGTGAACAACTGTGGCCCTCTGGGTGCTTTTGGCCTACAAATTACAGCAGTTCCAATCTGCATAACCAAGGGATCATGGAAATTGCAATCCAAAACAAAAAAAACCCTAGAATACAAATGTTGTGGTTGCTCGTCTCTCATTTAAAGACATGATTTGAAGTTGACTGGGAAATTGGTTTTGGAGATTACTTCCCTCATTTGCAAATCATAGGCCCTTCCACACGGAGTAAATAAAACGGGGCAGCGTGACCTCTAATGGAGGTCTTCTACACCGTGAAGTGCGCTGGGTCGTTTATAATTTTGACGTTCCACACCTTAAACCGCTCAGAAGCGACCGGAAGTTGTGGCGCTGCGTTCTTTTTAAAAACCTGGAAAAATGTGGTTTTTTTCCCCCCGATGCGCGCTACTGCGTACATGCTCATTTGTGTAGAAGTGCAGATATGCACTGATTCACGCATGAGATCCACGGAGGGCGGGCTGTGGGCGTGGACAGCTTCAGCGGTTGGTCCCGCCCCACAAAGAACAGGACGGCGCCATTTTTTTTCCTCGGAAAGCGGCTGGGAGCTACAGCAAGAAAAAGGAAAAAAGATTGTAGGTACGTAGTTTGGATCAAAATGAATATGTAGTTTTCTTTTTTTATTTTAAAATGAGTTTTGCGCAGGCACATGGAGCTGTTGTCAGTTCTGGAGGCTGGGGATATGCGGTTGAGGGGCTAATATTTCAGGGTAGACTGCGGAATGCCTTCTCCTTCCTTATAGAAGAACAAAAGACTGCCTGCTTTTCCCCCTGATCTGATGGCGCGCCCTCATCCCAATTATTTATTTATAAAATAGCCTCCGTGTGTTGCCTGGCATGCTTAATGGAACCTTCTGTATTTTCATCCACATGACTTTTGTGGAGGGAGAAAAGGGACATGCGGTCGGGCACTCTAAAACCCATCTCTCCACCCTGAGACGCATGGAACTATCAGTCTTCCGGGTTTGACCAGTGGACTATGCTTCCCCTGCGCCTCAGCCAGCATTCAGCATTCAGCTCTAGGAAGTCGAAGACAAAAGCAGCTTCCCACAGGCACACATGGGACATGGAGTGTTTCCCAGCCAGACAGTGTTCCTCCCTGGTCTCTGCAGCCCCAGAAAAGGTGCTGCCACCGTCTTCTGCAGGACACTGGTGAGGATGGAGGGTGGCAAGTTGGGGCAAAAGCAGGGCCTGGCCACTGACAAACACCCTCTCCCCGCAGGGAAGCATGGGACATGGAGTGCTTCCTGCCAACACACTGTTCCTGACCTTTGGATCCATTGCACCGCTCCCTGGTCTCTGCAGCCATAAGTGGAGAAGGAAATTGGCATAGAAAACCACAGCTTGCAACTGATCATTTTAGAAGAATGTCTCATTGCCTGAAGCCAGAGAATAAGCCCATGATGAAAGTGGGCCTTAGAACAAATTTCTAAAACCCAAGGAAAAGTACAGCATACCCTCCAAATGCCCCAATTTGGCAAGGACAGCCCCAATTAATCTTCTGTTGTCCCACTTTTGTCAGTGGCTTTTAAAGTGTTTAAAGTTTTATTTCTTTTCCTCCCATTTTCTCCCTTTGTCCTCAGTTTATTTCAGTTGCTGCAAACTGAGTTCAAAGCGTAAAAGTTGTTGGCACTTAATTAACTCAGCACTAGGGAGAGGAGAAGAGAGGAGCAGAATCTTGCCCTTCCCAGTAGGCTCATGTGAAGGCAAACTGCTGCAGCCTCACCTAGCTTGTGCGCTCATCTTCATGAACACCTTTTGCCCTTTGCCGCAGTCTGATGATGCTTCACATATGTGTCCTGGTTTCCACCTGTGAAATGGAGGAGAGTATGATACATTATTGGATCTCCCCTGCCATTAAAACATGTAAATACTGGAATCCAACAGTGAGCAAAATCAAGCAAGTCATGGTAACAGCTATCACTCCGATCTAAACACAATCTCTGCATAATGATAAATACCAAGCATGAGTTATCTAAAGACAAGCTATCTAAAAATCCATCAGTATTTAAATGAAGAGAGCTGGACGTTTTTTAACAAGGAAGGAAAAGGAGCCTCACAGGGGACTGTTACGCTGAAAGCACATTAGTGAACAACACTTATTTGACATTTATATGTTGTTTTTCTAGTTGTCTGTGGCCATAATGAAGAAGATAAGGCATTTCAGTCTGTATTGGGTGTTGACATTAGACTGAAATTCATATCATGCCTTCCATTCATGCTCACTGGAAATATAGGCCAGGATCCAAACAGCTATTTTAGGCAAGGCCAAGATTTTTTTAAAAACGCCCAGTGGAGATTCTGTCTTTTAAAGTTCCTTTTCACCACAAACCCACATGTCATACTGCAGGGTACTTTTGACTTATTTTCAAAAGCATAATTTTCTGTGTGGCACAGAGGGCTGATATTTTGAGAAACAAACTAAACTAAAAACCCCTTGAGTATGCAGAACTATCCACTTCCACACTTTGCTGACGCTGTCTGTAGTATATCAGTTTAATGATGTACAACTTTTCAAATTCAGTTGAGTTCCTGACATATGAAGATGATTGAAAGACTACATTTTACAGATGCTTTTAAGAATAATTTATAATCTTAGCAAAACAATTCATTTATTTACAGATTTTAAAACACAAAATCCTATGTATTAATTTGCTCATTTGAAAGGGAAGTAGGTGTTTACCAGCGTAGCTTTATTAAAGCTGATTTTTAAAGACCCAAAATAAATAAATAGTGTTAAAATCAGTTTACTCCCATTAATTTTGATGGTTACCTGACAATGGCCTCAGCATGAGCCCAATACAACTTCCCTTGACCCCTGCCTTTAGAGCAGTGGTTCTCAACCTGTGGGTCCCCAGATGTTTTTGGACTTCAGCTCCCAAAAGCCCTGAGCATTGACCATAGTGGCTGGGGCTTCTGGGAGCTGAAGTCCTCAAACATCTGGGGACCCACAGGTTGAGAACCACTGCTTTAGAAGGTTTTGCCCTGGCGGGGGCAGGATTTTGGGGTGGGACTACAATGGAGAAACTCCACACCTACTAATACACTAACAAAAGCAGTTCTATCAGCTGATGTGCCTAATTTGGGAGAGAGGAGAGAAAGATTTAAAGCGTAAACAATGTTAAAACATTATTAAATTAGTTTATTATTAGTTTAAGAATTCTGTGCCAGCAGAATAATATTTTGGCCTAAAAAATGCACAGGAAGCCTAATGGTTACATATGCCCAATGAACTGGCCTACTTGTTGTGTTGTAGTAGACAAAATGTTTGGACATACTGGTCTGTCCTGGATTCCTTCCCTTCTCAAGCAAGATGCTTTCTCTTTGGGCAAGTCCTTAGGCAAATGCTTATAGCTCAGCCTAACCTAATCAGTGAGATCAGACTCAAGCATCTGTACCACTGTGAGCAGTAGAGTAGGATGATATTAAAATGTGATAAACATTGCTGCAAAGGACAATAGTACATTCCAAAAAGTAGTCACTTTTGCAGTTGTAACAGAGTGCATAGCAGGGGAAAGTATGTTTTCCTGGTACTAAAATAAGTAAGACAGCAAGATGGAGGGGTCTGAGTGTTAGACTGGGCCTCTTGGAGGACAGGGTTCAAATCCTCACTTGAGTGTGGAAACTTGGGCACGTTGCATATTTTCAGCCTTCAGGAAGACCTTCTGAACAAATTTCTCCAAGAAAACCCCATGATAAATTCACCCTGAGTTAGAAATAACTTGAAGACACAACAACAACAAGAGACACAAGTAACTTCCAGCACATTCAAAAGTAATCTGTAAGAATTAAAATTTTTAATAAAAATTAATTAAAAAAAGAGTAATTTCCCTTCATTTTAGTGTGGAAATCACTCCCAGGAAAGTGTGTCTGGGAAGTGTAGGCTTCCCTATAAAAGAACTATGACCTTGAGAAAAGACATTCAATATTCATGCAAAACAGATCAGCAACTGCGAAGTTTCTGGGCAAAAAAGAAACAAAACTCCATTGTAGAAGGTACTTGATATGTCTTGGCCTCTACCCTGTCATATAGATGATTCTCTTTGGATTGAAATAACAGATACCAAGCTCAGTAAGTCTTTCCTTAATACAAAGAACCAAAATCAATTAAGCCAACCCAATGCAAAGAATATAATCTTTTAATTCAGCAGTTGTTATGCTAAATGCAGGTGTTGTATTTAGTTGTATGGGTCCTTGACAGTCAATTAGAATCTTTTCATTGTGACAGAGACTGCAACAGAAAAGAACTGGTCCTGGTTTACAATCGTGATTTAAAGGACCTCATTCATAGTATAATTTGATCACTTCTCTGTCGGTGGACTAAGGTCAAGTGTACTATAATACGAGAATTTCAAAAGCTTGTAATACTTTGGGGAGGGGCTATAAACAAAATATAGAAAGTGTTTTAGTAGCCCCAAAGAAAGCATAGGACTCACAGATCTGCAGTCATTAATAGTTTTAAGTTCGCTCTCATGTACTGCAAAAAATAATAATAATAATAATAAGAGACTGAAGCAAAAAGGCGCATGCTGAGCTAAGCCGATGAAGCACCACATCCATTAGTTCAGTAGCTGAAAGGGGGCTCTTTCTAATTGACAGATTGTTCCAGGCTCAAAACTGATGGCCTCCTTTAGTAAGTTATGGAAGCAGTCCCCTAAGCTATCCTGCCAGCTAGCTCATGAGTGGAAGCTTCTCCACTGTGTACAGTCTTGACATTCAGAATGAGACAAAAGTAACTAAAAAATCAAATTGGGTGTAAATACAGCCTTACAAATATATTTATACACATTACTACTCTAGCAGTTTTTTTAAAAAATAGAATGCCTACTCATCAATTAATTGAAAAAAAAAGATAAAGAAATCCTTAAAACTCAGCTTTCTTCTAAAGTCTTAGAAAAAATTGATTTAAAAACATAAGGAGATAGAGAATTTGGGTATTATTTACATTTTTGTTTTACAGAAATTTAAATAACATATCAAAACAACTGCATGCCACACAATAAAATGAAAAAACGCTGACTCCTCTGATGTCAGAATTTTAAATGCGCATGTGAATTGTTTTTGGATTAGACAGGACTGAAAATAAACCTTTAGTTATTCCATTTTTTTTTTATTTTGTAGCAAAAGAACAATGTTTTATCTGTATGCTAAGGAGTTTTTCTCTGCTCTCCACTCTACCTCAACATCTATTTGGAAAAGCAAAGGGTCTGCAATTGAAGATAGACATCTTCATTACTCTCCCATACATATGATTACACTTACACAAATAAATGCAAGTTTTCTCAGAACACATACAGGCTTAACTGACGTCAGGTTTTACTCCCAGAGCAATGTGGTCTCAGCACTAAGACGAATCACCAATAATTAAGTCATTCTGGGCCCTCTATGTCAGGGGTTGGATTCAAATGGTCTGCAGATCACATGCAACTCCTCATTCATTTGTGCAGGTCCCTTTTGTTGAAAATTTGAAGGCAAAAAAAGAATTGCTGCTCCTCCTAGATGCTACTAGGAATATTGATTTTCCCTTTTAAAAAGGTGAAGTCACGTATACCCATGCTTTGTCTCTCCCATTCTCAAAAAAACATTTTACAAGAGGAAGAGAGAGAGAGAGAGAAGAAGAAGTAGGCTTATCACTTCTTCCAGATTTGTTTTGGGCACAATGTAATGGCCTCCGGGTTTCAGACGAGGGGAAATGGCTCCTGGAACACTGGAATTTGCTCAATCTTGCTCTAAGTACATTTGGAGAGCATATATTACTCTTTCCAAACAGCTATAGACCCATACAGTAAATGAAATTAAGAAGTTGTACTACCAGTCCAGATGGAATGCTATTCAGGCAGCTTTAAACTTATGTTAAGAATTACATCCAGGCCTCTGAATGTATGCAGAATTTCCTTCGCATGCCACAGTATACAGAGAGATTAACAAGATTGTCAAAAAGTTTTCCAGAAAGACTGGTTGTTTGTAATGCCCAAAGGAAAAACACCATACTTCCATGTTCTACTGTTCCTGTTCAATTTTATTGAAAGGTTATTCAGTGTTTCAGTATTTTCTATTTTAATTTGTGCTTTTTTTTAATATTAAGTTGTATGTAGGCCTATTTCCACTGGCTGTTCAAAAATTAGGACTGGCCATCCATTTGAACAAACAACTATTACTTTAAAAAAATGCCCTGGCTATTACTCTTACCTTCATTTTTACAGGACTTAAGTAGTGGTAGTGGTGATGGTGGCAGTGGCAGTGGTTTCTGAAAGTGGGTCTAGCAAAATATCTCCAGCGCAAAGTTATGTTATTTGGCACATGTCCACTACAAATGTACTCTTGAGCAAATTTGATCTTGATGCATGCATAACTACAGTCACCTTGCCAGATACAAATTTCTTATCACGTGTTACCCACACACTATGATTATTTCCTCCAAGGATGCACTTAACCAAGAAGTCATGGCAACTGCAGAAAGGACAGTAGTCCATTGGAAATGCTGGATTATTCATTCATTGCCGATATGATTCTCTCAAATGTTTAATCTGGTGATTTAAAAATACAAACAAAAATGAGTGGCAGATTGGAGCCATAATTTGAAATCTGATTCTTGTTTCTTGATTAGTGCAGAAATAACACTAAGCAAGAACAAATCCCACTCTCTCAGTGCCTTTTTCCATTACACCTCACCTCTATTGCTATGAAAGAGACTACAATTGCTTCAGTATTCAAATGATTTGGCTTGGGCACATACTGTTTCTGTTCTGTTTTGTTTTGTTGAATTGGAGGCTATGGCCTAAATGCAAGTCCAACTCTCAGCCATAGTAGACTGATTGACTCAATGGAATTTACATAAGTGTTGACTTACTGTTTAGCAATTGATTCAATGGGATTTTAGTTGAGACTAACAATGTTGATTTATGCCTAAGAGATTTACTGGTGTCACGTTCAAACTTAGGTACCTACCTAGTGTGAAGAAACATTAACTTGAGTGAATGCTTTTTGAAAATTTTTATTTTAAAATCATATGTTCCATGCCATTTAATGTTATAATGCAGTCTTGATTCATCAAGCCTGGGCATAACTACAAAGGAGAAACCAGTCTCAACACAGACTTCGTTCCAGGAATCATTCATAGTTGAAATCATTGTCTTGGCATCTCTGTTGCTATACATTCCCCAAACTAGTACAGTTCAGCTTGCAGGATGGCCACTGCTCTTGTTCACTGGGGATCAAGAGAACAAGTTGAGGAATCTGCCAGAGAGGACCCCTGTGCAGTGTTATAGTATCTCTTCCAAGGGGATATCTATACCACTTTCTTGGGCAGGGCAGGTGATTTTTTTTTTTATCATATGTAAAGACATGAAACAATATCCTTCTGCAAACCAGACCTCTGTCTTTTCAGAGTGGAGAAAATGTGGCTTTCAATGGGCTGCATGTTTTCCCCTTCTTTTTCTCCCATACATACTGTGTTCTGATCTAAGGCCATTTCCACACTATACCGTTATAGTGGTATTTATTATTCCACTTTCAACATCCTATGGAATCCTGGGGTTTGCAGTTTAGAGAGGGGCATTCAGAATTCTTAGCCAGAGAGCTCTTTGGCCTCAGGAAACTACATATCCCAGAATTCCATTGGCTGTTGAAAGTGGAATAATAGCACTGTAACAGTGTAGTGTGGAAATAGCTTGAGTTGATTTTCCTTTTGATTTATACAAACTCTCTCCGTGACATGTGTGAAAATATTCCTTAGTTAATTCCAAGTGTTACTAGGTGCATGTCCTAACTTTGTGTCCTTTAAAGCAAGGGTGGAAAACTGACCGCCTTCATACGTTTGCAGCTATCACAGCCCCTTATCATTGGCCAAGCATGCTGGATGGGGCTGATGAAAGTTATAGGCCAAAACCTCTGCCCCGAGTCCCACGCCAGGTGAAAGACAGGAAAATAAACATCTGGATCAAAGATCACAACAGGCTTCCCCACCTTGCCCTACTTGAGGGATAGCCATCATGCTAAGGAAATAATGCTGTTATTGTTTTATATAAGCCTGCTAGTTTACATGGTGTTTTCAAAAGTAATATAGGAAAATAAAGGCAAAATATCCTTTTCTGTCTTGAAAGTTGGTGAGAGAAGACAAGGGAAGAGTGGGAAGAGATACAATGGGAACAAAATAATCTGGCACATAAAAAATAAAGACACACATCCCAGCCTATGAGAGAGAGGGAAAAAATTCACATTTGAGCAACAGCTTTATTGAAACCAACATTTAACAAGAACAAGAAGCAAGCAAGTTTTTGAGTTCTCCATAACTCTCCATCAAGCTAGGTGGTACAAAAAGCAGGGGAAGAAACAAACAAACAAAAAAATAGGCCCAACATTGTTGCTGTGATCTCAGCATTTTAGATCCAATCTCAACATGGAGACTGAATTAGTCACTAGAAAGTGCTGCAGGCATCAGATTACACCTATATCTGAGACAAAGAAGCAATGGCTGAACCGCCTTAAGGGCAACAAGAGATGAATATGAGCAAATGGAAAACTAATCTGCAAGGATCGGAATAGAATTTAGTTTCTGAGTGGCAACACATCTGGCCCCTTCTACAACTGCAGAAGCAGGCACCATTCTGAGGGATTTACACACCATTTCTGCCTGCCTCTGTGATCCCCTTTTCAGACTGAACAAAGGAGACTGTTAATAGTTCTTTCCAAACTTTTAGCAGCTGCAGCCAGAGCAGGTCCTCTAAACCCAGCTTTTTAGCATTTTTTATGAGTATATATAGAGACAACACTTAATTTTTTTTAAAAAGCCCAGTTTGTCATTTTGCTGTTGCTCAATGTGCAAGGGGTTACTTGGTGTTCTTGCTCCTACTGAATCCCAATAGCATTTCAAGTACTGTTTTAAGTAGCTATAACATTCCTAACTCTCTGGAGGTACGCAAGTCAGAAGGAAATAAGATACAGCAGAATTGTTACTAAGGAGCAGATTCTTAAAATGTCTCTGCCTGAGACCCTTGTAGTCTTCCTATGCAAGGAAGAGGGTCTATTGGGTTTGTAAGAGGTCTGGAAGTGTGCTTGTGTGTGTATACAAATGCCAGCATGTTCTCAACAGCATCTCTTTCAACTAGCCCTAGCAATTCCAGCAAACCCATTTCTAAATGTAGCTTTGCCGTTTCTGAAATTATTTCAGAATTAATGAAGTTGGAATTAATATCTAATGGCATTTTGAAGAAAAAATACCACTCATTTTTAACTTCAAATTTTGAAATGTGGTAATTTCACTTCCTCATTTTTATACACCGCTATCCTTTATGTAGAATTTTATCAGGGGTGGGATTCGTGCAGCTCCCCAGGCGTTGCTGGACAGCAGCTGGCTGCAGCCCTGGTCAGCACAACCAGTGGTTAGGAATGCTGGGCCCTTCAGTCTAACAAGACTAGGAGGGCTGCACAATTCCCACCCCTGGTTTAAACGACGATGCAGATTCTCACTGCAGTGCACCCTGAAGATTTCAGTGATAACTATCGAAGACAGTAAAACAAAAGGATGTGATTATGTATTCCAGGTTTTGGGCTTTTTAAAAAACTGTCCATTTTTCCTCCCTTTCTGCTGCCTGCTTCAAAGAGTTTGCTCCCACGAAGCTCCAACTAGCACACTTCCAAGGGCTGTTTGCACAGGAGGAGGAGGAGGAGGACCGCAGCTCCACTCCCTCTTCCGCCTTTCCCCACAGCCAGGCAGCCTTCCCTGAAGGAGGGGCGCCCATGGCCAATTTCTACAGGAAGTTCACGATGTTCTCTCGCCCAGCCTTTTATTTTTGGTATTCCAACCAGTGGAAGGCTGACGCAACCTATAAGGAAAGGGCTGTGTCGGCACAACGATCCCATTTTTAGGGCTTTCCCGATCCCTTCTAGGTCAACGCGCATGTGGGGTCTTCCCGTTGCTCTCCATACTCTTCGCCTGCCTCTTCCAAGGAGAGGAGTATTAAGTACTACCGAGGAACTCGTCAGAAACCAAGTTCTGCTACGCCGGGGGGGCCGCCCGCCCTTCCATCCTCTCCCACCCCCAACAATTAAGGCGCACCACCAACGCTCTCGACTCAGGGCGCAACTGACAAGCCGAAGAGTACGACGGCTCCTCTCTTGCTCCCAAACCCGCACTTAACAGACATCTTACGCGACCAATCACCAATCGGAGCGAGATGGGCGGGCCAAACACCCTGCTCCTCCCCGAATAGAACTGCTCATTAACCTGCCCCCTTTTGATCTTTCTCGACATAGATACCCGTAGCCCCGCCCCTCCTTTCCTCTTCCTGTCCTCAAAACACAACGTTTCCTGCCCCGGCCAATGGAAAGTTCGCTGAGGCCTTGATGGACTTCCCCTGCTTCCAATAGCGGCTTAAGAAGCCGCAAGATAATGGCTCCCGCCCTCCCCCGCTAGGAGGCGGCCCCCTCCCTTCCCAGGCGGGCGAAGAAGGCCGCGGTTATCGATCCCTCTGCTGGTAGAGGGAGGAAGAGGAGGAGGAAGCAACAGCAGAGAAAATGGCGGCCGTGGCTGCGACTGCGGCGGTGCCGGGTGATGGGGGAGCCGGCGAGACCGAGCCCATCCCGGGCAGCGAGGCCGGCGCAGACCCGCTCCCCGCCGGCGCTCAGGCCGCCGTGGAGTCCGCGGTGCTCGACGCTAGGGAGGACCCCGAGCCAGCCCCCGGCGGAGAGGCCGAGGAGCCGCCGCCGCCGCCACCCAGGAGCCCAGCGGGCACCGGAGACCTGCCGCAGGCCCAGCCCAGCCCCAGACCCGGGGAGAGCAGCCTCAGCCCGGCTCCCTCGCCGCGGGGCTCTCCGAGCTTCCCGAGACAGCCGAGGACGAGACGCCGCCGCCGCCGCTTCAGCAGCCCTGCCTGCCGCTCCTGTTGCAGCCGCCGCCGCCGCCGCCTTCTTCAGCTGGGGGCCCCGCGGGGCCAGAGCCCAGGGAGGAGCCGCCCCGGCCGGAGGAGGAGGAGCCGGATGCTACTCTTGCTGCTGCTGCTGCTGCTGTTGCCGCTGCGACGACTACCGCCGCCGCCGCCGCGAAGCAGCCGGAGGTCCCGGGGACTGTGGAGCCGGAGGTGGCCGGGGGAGGAGGGGGAGAGGCGGCGGCGGCGGCGGCGCTGTTGCTCCCGGGGTCGGAGGTGCTGGTCACTCTGGATCACATCATCGAGGACGCGCTGGTGGTGTCTTTCCGGTTCGGGGAGAAGCTCTTCTCCGGGGTCCTCATGGACCTCTCCAAAAGGTGAGAGCCTGCCTGGCCGCGCCCTGCCGCTCCTCTGCTCCCGCCGCCGCCGCCGCCGCCGCCGCGGCGGCGGCTCCCCTCCACCACCGGAGCTCCCAGGGAGAGGGAAGACGAGCCTCTCCCACTCCCGGCCCAGGTTCCACTAACTAAGGGTTTCGTTTCGGTGCCCCCCGCTTGGGTTAGGAGCGGCCCTCCCCGCCCTCGGGCGGCTGCCTGGAGGAGGCGAGGCGAGGCGAGCCACGCCACGAGGTGCCTGATCTTAGGGCTCCGCCAAGAGGGCAAGAGGAGCCTGTGAAATGGCCTCGTGGCCCTCCTCGTGGAGCCTTGCCTCCGTGTCCTCTGGGACCCATGCAAGCCGACGGCGGTTTTTCTCCCCCTTTTCACTCAGGCTCATTGACTTTTGGCCACCAGTCGTTTCAGGCCGTTCATTTGGTTTTGGTTCTTTCCTACGTTGAGAAGGAAGCTCGGAGCAGGCTAGATTGGGTAAATGCCTGAAAGCCACCGCCCTAATGAGATCTTGGGAGGTCTCAGTTTTTAGCTCTGGTCTAAAATTGGGAAGACGGCAGTCTCTTGATAGCAGTAGTAAAAAGCTGGGCCCTCACTATCACCCTTGCTTGTTCAGAAATGCACATGTTTATTTTATAAAAAATAAGTCAGTACACTCGTATTCTAATCTGTGTGGAGTTAATCTTGTCCTTTCTTTTGCCAGTAGTGAAGACCGTGTCTTCCTCACAGCTTTGTCTCTGGGGCAGGCAGCCTCCTTACCAAAAAAAGGGAAAAAAAGTTGTGCAGATGAGTGTGTTTTTGCTAAAGTCTGTGCCCTGGGAAGCTACTGTGCACATTGGCTTCCCAGTGCATGCATGAAGAATTTTTTAAAACAATTTTTTCTTCAGTGGAAAGGTACACTATTTTCCTGCTTGGAAAAAAGATCATATAGAGCAGTGCTTCTCAGGTTGTCTGATAGGAGGGCTGACAATTACTTTCTTTTTCATTGTGTGCTGGGGCCAGCACAGTATTTGTACCCATGAGGCCCATGTGTCTTTCGTGGCAGCTTGCTGAATATCAGCAGCCAGTGGCTCAGGGACTGCCACCATGAGTAGCACTGATACAGAGAACATCCTTTGTGGGGTGTGTAGTTCAATATGCCATTTCAGAGTGGTTTTATAAATATTCTCAGCAGCACCTATATTATAGTTGCAGTGGAGAGAGATTTCCAGTGCTGTAATATATAGATATAGATCTGACTATACTAAAAAATGCACTTACTTGCCCTTTTCATGGTGGACTTGGCCAGATGGACGCAGTCATACATGTATGTTTAGTAAAACTAGAAATTTTTTCCTTATTCCCAAAGATACAGCATGTTAGATGTATGCAGGAGCAGTTTCTCAGGTGTGTTCTCAGGTTCTGGTCTGGGCGGAATGAGCCTTTGGGATGTTTTTAGCAACCGTTCTAATAATTTGCCTCAGTTAATAAAAAAGGGAGGGTGAATCTTCTCAAGGTTGCAGGACTAACTCTTGTGCATTCTTTGCATTCATTCATTTTTGTGGATTAAGTAACTCTAGGCACCTTTCTTGTCTCTCATAAGGGCCCACATGCATACTTAAGGTTTAAAGCAGTGCGGACCCTTAAAAAGTCATCAGGCCCTCAGTGTTGCACAAGGTAAAAAACAAATAAACTTGTAAATGAAAGAAGTCTGGACCCTGCTAAGGAAACTCAGAAACTTAAGTCATAACACTACCAGTTAACAAAGTGATTAAAGCACATGATTTGTCATAAAACTTTCCCTGGTGCAGGGAGAATAAACCAAAGGTTAGAAGAGGACAACTCAAATATAAATAATAAGTATAGTTACACAGCATATGAAAGAATGTGTTTGCATTGCTCAAAGTTACTGGTGTACTTCACTGAAGAAAGTGAAGTCAAACCTGGAGTGAAATCAGACTTCTACACCATGCTGTCCATTTCCTTAAACCAGAGAGTGACATCAAATGTGGTGCAAGTGGATTCTGTCTTTCCTGCAGACTACTTACAGAGGGTGTTCCTCATCCTTTTGTAGCAGATTTTGGTGGGTTGCATTATGGCAGCACTGTCTTTCTTGCTAGTTAAAAAATAAAGCTGGGTAAGGCCTAAATTCTCTAAAGGCACCAGATCCTATCCAATCTTGGAAGCTAAGCAGGGTCACCCTGGTTGGTACTTCAGTGGCAGGTACTTGAATGGGAGACCATCAAGGAATACCTGGTGCTATAGGCTGTATTTCAGAGGAAGGAACTGGGAAAACCACCTCTGAATATTCCTTGCCCAGGAGCCCTGTGGGGTCATAGTAAGTCAACAGGTGCCTTGAAGATACATAAGCACACATACATACCAACTGTTAACTCTAGAAGGTGTACTTTTGATAGATCTGACAGATGAAACATGAAGTAGTGTACAGAATCTTAGGTAGTAATAGAATATTTCAGTGAATTTGTAGAATTTTTGCTCCTGATTTCCAGGCAGGTTTAATATTGGTTTCTGTGCCCATTTTTATAATTGTAATAAAAGAATAGGGTTGTAAGTAGTGAATATAGAGAAAAGTTTACAGCTTGAAACTATAGGTTGCATGGGGTGTTGAGGGGAGGCTAGTTATCTGTAATATCCAGTAGTGAGGTATAATGAGTTTTTCTTGTGCTGTGTATATTTCCAGTACTTCACAAAGTGTTTTAAAACTGCTATACATATTTTGCCTTGCCTTCCTTGAGATTACCAGCTTGTCTTTATGGTTTTCTGTTGTCCCTAGTGAAATTTCCAGGTATGCTTGTTTGTAAACAGTAAGATTTATCCAGCTTAGCATTATATATGTGAAATACTTGTTCATAATGAATAAGCTGAAAGTGACAATGAAAAAGACAATTGAAGTAATTTCTAATGGATTTCATCTGTTTCAAGGATGTTGCAGCATTCTCTGAGCAGTAGTATGTTGAATAGGATAGGTGGATAGAAGGTAGTTTGAAATTAGATTTTTGAGTAGTCTAAAATAGATTGGCAAGTATTTCCTGTTTGTCCCATTCCCGCTTTTACACACAATTATACTGATGAAAATAAAAGCTTGAGGTAGTCAGGATTGGATGTTTGCCTGAAGGGATTGTAAGCACCATCCTTTTTTGGTACACAGATATCTGGGCCCAGAATCTTTCATTTTGAGGCTCTGGTGGTAGATCTTGGACTTACAGTAAACCACAAAGAAGGATCATGTAAGCCTGAAATTTGTTTGCCAATGAGATAGGAAAAAAGTGTTTCAGAATAAATTTTCTATATGTAATATAGTTTTGCAGATCTTTAAAAAAATTATTCTTGAATAGCAAAATAGTACCAAACTATAGAACTTGCAATGAAACACATTTACCTTCTACCCAATCCACTACTACAGTAATGAAAGTGGTTGTAACAAAACTCTGGTATGATCAGAGACTAATGCTTTTTGTAAGCCATACTGATAAAGTATAGTAGCTAATCAAATATGCAGCCTACTGTGTGCTATGAGGTTCTATTCCTGACCCTTAAAAGGTTAAAAAGAAAAGTCGCCTTCAGCTAAATGTGATCTGGCATTTTATTGCTTTCCTTGGATTGAGAGAACAACTAGAACAGTTCTTCAAATTGCTTAAATTTCTATCAAAATACCTATTCTTGTGTTTCTGATAAGTGTGTCTTACTGGCCATAAATGGTTTGAGATGGTTAATGTAACAAATAGATTTCACATGCGAGCACGCACGCACACACACACACACACCTTAAAAGATACACAAAGCCACAATACAGGGAAACATAATGTGCCATCATGCCTTCCAAAAAGGATTTTGCAGTGTTCACTTGCTGGTCAAGTTCAGCCTTCATCTTTACTAAGGATAAATCTTAACAGTTTTGATTCCCTTGTGCAATGGGTTTGTGTAGTAAGGCTGTGATGTGGAAGAGTATTTTTGTTAGTTAGGGAACAAGTCCATCCATCTTAACCAAGAAATAGTACATAAAAGATTTTGTGCTATTATGCAGATAAAAGTATTCTGATTACAGATAACTAGCTATGTCAACACTGTTAGCCCATGACTTGATCTTTGGTTTTCATGGATCATGCAGTACACTTTGCTAACTGTGGATGATAAAAACTTATTCTGCTTCTTTAAGAAGCAAAATGTTCTCTGTTGGACTTCTGCAATACAGGCGCATGTCAATTAACAAAGTCTCTGACAAAGAATCTTCTTTTTACAAAGTAACACACTTTTTGTACTTTGCCCAGCCCCCCACCCTTTTCCTGCTTATCCTCTGTTTGGCTGGGATTTTTTTTAAAGCAATGTTGGCTTTGGGAAGGTGATGAGGAAGGGCTGGAGTAATACAGGCTTTCATTATCAGGTTGCAGCTGCAGCAGTGTATCTGCAGTAAATCATGCAATAATGTTTGAGCTGGAAAAGAATGGATTTCTGTTTCAGCCCATCTTACTGGGGTTGTGCAGCCTGTCTACAACAGGCAAGGTGAACAGTAGCTGCCTCCAGAATCCTTCAGTGAGCTTGTGTGAACAGCAAAACAGAGAGAAAACAGATAAGCAGGTCACACTAGTTTCCACCAGAATGGTAAGGCGTTGATCTGGCCAGCAAAATGGAAACCATGAGAAAAATGAAGTCTGGGGAAAGGAAAAACAAACAATCCCTGGAGACATTTTGAAAGAAACTTTCAAGTGGTGGTAGGAGGTTCAAAATGTGGATTTTTTCTACTTATGAAAGGGTTACCTGACTTGTTTGTTTGTTTGTTTTTAGTTCACATGAGCATATTGCTAACTTTGAACTCTTTCTTTTTTGTGGTATAGGATCTTTTCCCCATTTGTTCCATGTTACTTCTGCTTTGGTGCCAAATACTCTGTTAAAGAAATAGTAGTCAAGAATATGTGTACCTCATTAACTGAGATGTTGCATTCCAAGTCTCCTTATTTGTGAATGTGCTGGAGGTTTTCACTCCCCTGTGTGTGAACTGTTTCAGCAATAACTTGTCTAGATATGTGATCCATATATCTGAAATAGTAGTCATGCTGAAGTTGATATATATAATTTCGTTTGTCCTGAGATTTATATGACTAATGTATTATAGATACTCCATGTTAACTCTTGGGCAAGTAGACAACATCTCCCCAGTATTTTCCTCCTGAAGTAGAATATGCTTGGCAGCTTCTAATCCATAGCATCTTGTTTTTGTTCTCTCTTTCATATGTTGCTGCTTAGCAGCAACCTGAAGCTTTAAAGCTGTAGGAGAAGGCCTCTTTAAGGCAAGAAGATACTTTCATAGAGCTGGGAGCAGGCTGTAGGCTACTAACAAACCTTGGAATCTTTTGGTTTGCTGTCCTTTAGTGCGTTCACTTTCTAGCAGTGCCAGGTTAAAGATGTTTATTGTGTCTTTTGTTTTTAAACTCATCTAGCTGCATAGCTTTTTTAGAAGTTCAAATATTAATTGAAGCTGAATATAATGGATGCCATCCTAAATCTGCTGTATTGCCACTTCCCATATTTATTTCAGTGATCCTGATGAAGATTTTTCTTTAAAACAAGCTCCACAGAACCTATAGATGCATGCATGTACTCAATTCTTTATGTGGGTAAATGTGTCCAGTTTCTTTAGCCTTATATTTCAGCACATTATTCTTCACTGTAGCCATGTTACAAGTATATTCATACTTGGAGAGACACAACAGAAAGGATTGAGATCAAGGACATATCTTAAAAGGATTAATAAGTGCTAGACTTCTGCTGCTGCGCTCATTGAAAATTGGAAACCAAATCAGAAATGACCTCAGATTGATTTTTTCATATTGGGCTTAGGATTTTCAATCATCAGGGTATTGCCACCTCTAACTTATCTGAAAGAGGTATGCTCCACTAATTGCAGTAAGTCACACTTACCTTAGGGCTTAAATACCTTGATCTCATTTGATCTTGGAAGCTAAGCAGGGCCAGCCCTGATTAGTATTTGGATGGGACACTGCCACTGAATACCAGGTGCTGTTTGCTGTATTCAGAGGGTGGAACTGGCAAAACCACATCTGAATATTCCTTGCCTAAGAAATTCATGGGGTTCCCATATTTCGACAGGTGACTTGAAGGCACATATGCACACAAATGTGCCCACAGACATCTATACATATTGATAAACATATTGGAGACCATGTCAGCTTTTTTAACAGCCTCTGGGCTCAGTAGTGGTTCTGGAGTAATGTGTCTATATCTTTGTATTAGAGAAGTTATGCTTGAGAATTCTAGAGTGTGCATTCTCATCAGAAGCTAAGAAAGTAAAACATAGCTGTGACAAAATTTGCTGACATGTACAACTATTTTAATCTGAATAAAGGTTGGGTATGAGCCTGTACTTTCTACCCATCTAAGCTTTTTAAAGAACTTTGTGTATTTGCTGGTGAGGCTTTAGGGCACTGCAGTTTGCTTGGGGACATTTTGTTGTGGCTTCCAATGTCTGATTAACACACACTGTTTCTCTGTGTAACACAAGCTTAGGTTCCACAAAGTATGCTTGTGTAGTGTGGCTTCAGCAGCACAGAGGAATATTAAATATTAGGGATAAAAATATAAGAGAATGTCAGAGTGACTGCTGTTTGTTACAACATGCTGTGTCTTCTCCTCAAAAGTGACAGCTGTTCTCTTTAGCTGCCTCAGTTTTTCTGGTGCAGTTTATTTGACATCTTTTGTGGTTTTGAAGTAGTAAGAATAGAGGAGGGGATAAATAGACTAGGATTCCCCTAATCCCAGTGCAAGATATGATAATATCACCACCAATCTCTCTTTGTCCTTCCTTGTAAAAGACAAGAGGCATATGGATCCCAGGCAAGGATGAAGCAGAGCAAGAAGTAAATCCAAATGTCTCTGGGAATATTCAGCAGGTGGAGGGAGACCATAAATGGGAGAATTATATCATTAATTATTATAGTTATATATGTTAGAATGAAAGAGTGCATTGGGACAAAGAAGCAGCCATACAAGAATGCCACTAGGGTTACAGGACCCACAATGAGTTTTACTAGCTAAATTTTTTCTCTTCTGGGTCAGACCAAGAATCTCTCTAGTCCATGGACTTTTTTTTCTGCAGTAGTCAGCTAGATGCTTCTAAGAATTCCACAAGGAGGGACTGAAGGGAACATCCTCTCACTTTGTTTTCTAGCTCCTGCTGCTCAAAGACAACTTGCTTCTGAACATGGAGGTTCCATTAAACTGTCCTGGCTACTAGCTGTTGTAGGTCTGTCTCCTGTGAACCTGTTCCCCTTGTCTTTTAAGGCAATGAACATCACATCTTGCAAAAGGAGTGAATAAGTTGGAGGCGTGATTCCTCAATCTGCTGTCAGTCAAATTCATTGGGTTGCTATGACTTCGCAGTTTATAGAAGAGAAAAAACTTTCCTTTTTCCAGACTAATCATTACTTTATAAACATTTATTTTCACATTTTTATTTTTTTCTAATATACAGATTGTATACAGACTTCTCTTTGCAGGGAAAGATGTTCGCAGATTTTGGGCATATTTTTATATATTGGGCATATATAGAACTCAAGTCCACTGTTTAAAAATTTGGGGAAGCTGTATTTTTTACCATCAGAGAAGTTCATACAGGTTCCTTATACCGCAGATTGTTATTGTGCAGAACAATGAGAAATGTTTTACAAACAGTTATAAATAGGCCATGGTAAACTTTTATAGATATATTTGATTACTGTTGTTTGTAGCTTGAAACTTGTCAAAAATGGAGGTAGAATCAATCAATGAATTGTGCTGTGATCACAACAGTTGTCAAGCAAAGTTCAGGCAGTACCTCCGATGCCTCACTGGATGCATGTGTAAAAGTAATGTTAAGTTAGCAAGATGTCATGTTGAGTGCACACAGAATTAAATATGTGTAGTAGGTCTTAAATAATTCTTGTGTGGCCACAAAAAAATCTTAAGTGATGCAAGGCAACCAGAGACTGTTTTTTCCCCCTTGAATATTACATTTTGGTCCCTCGGTTGTCACTACAATTTAAAATACAAAGAAATGCAGGGTAGTGCTATCAAAACATACCGGAGGAATGATCAAGTACTCCTTTTGAATGCTAAAATGGTCTTTCGGAGCACCAAGGATGAAGCTCAGATGATTTCTAAATGATCTTTTCTGCTAGATGGTCTGTTGAGGGAAGCAAGAAAAGTTCCTAAGCAAGAAGGGTGGGGCTTGTTAGCTTGTTCACCAGGCCTCTGCAAGCTCCCATATTCATGTAAGATAATTGCCATGATTGTTTGAGGAAATTGGGAGAGGTGTGGTTAGAGCTAGGCTTTCATTTTTCCATCATCTGTGGTGGCAATACACTTCAGGATTTCTGTGAAGCTTTCAGAGCCAGGAAAGAGAGAAGGTATCTATTCACAATTGGAATAGAGGTAGCAGAAACCCCAGTAGTGGTAATGGTTGGAGGTCCTTAACGCAGCACAGTTGTGGTTTCCAGTTTTAAGAAAGGATGGGATCAGTTTTAGAGATTTTTTTTAATGTACATAAATAAAACAAATACAGCGAAACTGTAAACTGCTGGTATAAGACACTTGGCTTAGATGGAAAACATGACAAGTTATCATCTTGTTTTATAGGATTTTGTACCCCCATCTTCTCCCATTTTATGGGAGAAAATAAAATGGGATTCAGTTGTGGATGCTGTTTAGGTTGGAAAAAGCATGTCTCTTCTTATTTCCCACTCAGCAACTGGAAAGCCTGGTCTCCACTTACATTACGTATAGAATGCAAAGATGTTGCATATGTGCAGAGCAACAGCCATAGTAATACATTTGACTCATTTCCATGTCTCACCCTGTTTCCACGCCTCACCTAGTGACAGGCATGTAGAGTTGAAGCAGTGTCATAGTGCTGGAGAATGCCCAGTAAGCCTAAACCAATTTGGTCAAATTGGAACTGCAAAATGGCTGCACACTTAGGTCAAAGGGAAATGCAGTTGGCTGGTAAGGTCTCATCAGATGACTCTGAACCTTCTGTAATTGTTACCAAAGTGCTAAATATTCGGAGTATTAAATGAACAGGAAAAGTTGCTTGGCACAGCCTTTACAAAATTAAGGCTATTGCTGTGTTGTAGTTCAGAGTTGAACAATTTCTCTTCAGAGAAGGAATTTAAGCATTCATACCACTTTGTAAAGATTGGGTAATTGATATTTGTGTTCCCAGTGTCTCTTAATTTATAAAAGGTGGTCATTTTTTATAGTTCCCTTCCTGCTTTCTGTATAGCAATAGACAGGGGTTAACAGAGATGTAAAAGTAATATTTACTTTATTATTTACCATACTTAACTCATCTAAGGGCTTTTTTCATCCATTGGTTCATTCAGTGTGAGGATGTATCTCCTTGAGGACTCATGTGATGTTGATTTGCATGTATTTTTTCTTCAGCCTGCTTCTGGAACTGCAAGGGGAAAGGGTGCTCAAGGTGGGGGACAACAGCAACTTCCCCCCATTTGAATCAACAGCTGCTGCTGCTCTTGCCTAGCTGGACAGCCAGGTACTTCTGCTTCCCTCTAGGCTGGCAGGCAGGTTGCAAACATTAATTTAAGCAGGGATCTTCCCTGCGCAACAGCCTTGGAGGAAGCCCAAAACATGACCCGCACCTCAGGATGGAGCAGTGTCCCAAGAGAGGGACTTGCTCTGGGGCTACACTCTTGAGAGGAGGGTGTGCATGTGTTTGTGTGTGCTCTGGGACTGGCTGTGTCAAACCTGTCTATTCCCACCACCACCACCACTGGGCCTTCACTCCCACTGCTGCTCTCCATGTGCTGCCAGCTCATCTAGCTCCCTCCCTTCTCACTTCTGGCCTTGGCTTCCTTTGCTCCCTCCCAGGAGAATGCTGGCGTGCCTTATGGCAAGAAGCCCACAGGGAAGGGCCAAAGGCGTACTGTGCTTCAGCTGTCCATGTGCCATCCTACAGAGCGGGGCAGCAAGCCACGCCATCCTAGCATGAGCCCAGAGCCACTGCTGCTTGTTTATATGCCAGCCATGGCAACCTTCATGGACCCCCTGTGAGGACATTGCAGCCCTTTGGGCATTCATGGACCACAGGTTAAGAACCACTGTTATGAAATGTATGCTGAACATCTGCCTTGAGAGTACATTTGGTCCCTTCATATTGATCCTGCAGATTTAGTGACTTAAGTAGTGTGCCCAAGTCATAGTTTTAAGACCTTCACATAATTGGTATAAAGGTGAATGAGAGACCTTGAATGTAGATATAATGCTGGATTGTGAGATTTTCTTTTTTGTTCCCCTGTAACTATGTGTGTTACCCAAAAAGCTGTGCTGGAAAGTTTTTCAGCCCTCCAGGTTTTTAAGGGAAGGGCTTTAAGGTGAGGGGTGGCTTCCCTTTTATTCTGCAAACAGAGCTGTATCTCTAAGCAGAAGTATGCATTCACATTTTGGCTACAAATAAGTATGTTTTCCTCCCGGTGGATAAGCTTGCTAGGACATCCAGGCATAGGATAATTTAAATTATTCAGGAATAGAGAAAATAATTAATACTCTAACTGGATAGTTACCCAAATTTCTATACTATTTGTACCTTTAAATTCATTGTAACTAAAGCAGTGCAATTCTAGTGGCGACTGGATTCATATGATAAAGTTTAATGTTGCCTTACAGTGCTACACATAAAATATACAGCTGTAATCAGAATGCTTAAATGCATTGTGGATTCAAAATACTCAATATATTTTTTTCATTTTTAACTCCAACAATAGGACTCCATAAGGAATGGATTGTATTGAAATAATAAGTTGATTACTAAATATTCTTTCCAGGTATGTAAGATAGTAAAACATATAGAGAGCATGGGCGGTGTGTAGAATGTGCAAACACATCTTAAAAGTAAAAGTGTTAAATTGATACATTTCCTGTATTTCTGATAGTAGTTGAAATAGTCCAGCTTTGAAATTTTTTGAGTCATGCATATGCTTCTCACTTTGTATTTGATCTCTGATGTTTCTGTCAGTGTTTTTTCCCCCCTTGTTTTTTGCTAGATATTATACAAGTGATGTAGGAGCCAAACTGGGAGATAGTTCTTTTTCTGGTAGTAGGCTAGAGCACCCAGAGAATTGTATCTAGTTGTTCATAATCTAAAATTGTTGGTATTTTTGTAAATATGCTGATAGCATACTTAGCTCCTCTTTCTCCTTTAGTCTGTACAGTCATACAAAGCCTCCCCCTCTTTTTAACAAATTACATAAACTGTTGTATCTTGAATGCATTACATATTTTACCATAAGGTAAACTTTAAAATATGCTATTGTATTGTACAAAAAACATTTTAGTTGGTGTAGCGTACAGGTACACATATTTACTGAATGAGTACAGTTTGGGTACAAAGTTTTGGTATTTTATTGTTGGCAACTGTTGTGACTATGTTTATGAGGGGAATAGTATTGCTGACCAACCCAGTGTGGTGTAGTGGTTTGGGTGTTGCACTAGAACCCTGAAGACCATGGAAACCCACTGGGTGACCTTAGGAAAGTCACACTCTCTCATCTTCAGAGGAAGACAACAATAGAACCCTCTGTGAACAAAGCTTGCCAAGAAAACCCCCTGATAAGGTGGTGTTAAGGTTGCCATAAGTTGGAAATGACTTTAAAGCATAGAAGTATTGCTGACTATTGGCTAAACAAAATGAATAGATTGATTGAATTAAAACACTGGTGGTATTTATCAACCTCAAAGAAGATTTCTAGACTTGGAAGGAACAATCCTAGCAGAATTAAGTAACTGTAAGTCTTGTTCATTTCAGTGGGAACATTAAGCAGATTAGCCATTGAATAGAACCCAGAGACTTTAGTGTAGTTGAAGTTCCCCAAATCATCAGCAGTTGCATATTGGCGCTGGAGGATGAATACATCCTTTTTAACAGTGGTAAAATTTGGTCTGAGGGCTGGCATGGTGTAGTGGTTGAAGTATTGCACTACAACTCTGGAGACCAGGGTTCAGTTCCACCCCCAACTGTGGAAACTTAGTTGGGTGTGTCACACATCCATAGCCCCAGAAAATCCTGTGATAGGTCACCTTAGGGTCTCCCTAAGTCAGAAACTGTTTGAAGACACACAACCACAACCACAGAGTTTGCTGTAGTTTGTTCTTTGGATTGATTGTTTGTTTGTTTGTTTTTGCATACATTAAAATGTTTTGTTAGCTACAAATACACACCATGACTGGCATCAAAAGACACCTGCCAGAATGGAGTGAAGCAGGACTAGGACTTTTATAGTGCAGCTCTATATGTATTAAGAGCTAAGTCCCACTGAGGTCAGTGAGGTTTATTCGCGGTTCCATAATCATAGGATTGCAGTCTTAGTAGCCATAATTCAGTTGTTGTTATTTTTGTAGAATTATCTTGCAAGTCCCCAGGAAATAGGTTCAAAAATGCGAGCTGTCCACCCATCTAAGGCTCAGAAACTTGAATGTATCTAAACTGTGGTTAAACATCTCCAAATTCTGCAGAATTCCAGTACTTTAACAACAATGCATGTGTTGCATAATTCTGTTTGCAAAACTAAGTAACTAAATAAATAATTCACTCATAATATTTGAAATTTTGTGTAATTTCAGTTTTAATGGCTTTTAGAGATGAGTGAAAGACAGACCTGCCTGTTTTCATCTGTGTACACAGCAGTGTGCGGAGTAACACATCCCTGCCCCAAAAGAGAAACTAGTTACCATTCTGATGCTTTCTAGCAAAATAATGGCTCACTATTTCCTGGTAATTCCTTAAAAAAAATTTTCTGCCTCAGCGTACTTGAAACATGCAAGTGAACCTATCCCATCAGTAGGTTAAAACCAAAGGTTATGTAAAAGCTTTTCAATAAAGTGGATGGGATTCAGAAAAAAGAGAGATTTGGTATAGCTTATTTTGCTAATATTGAAGTGATAGTGCATATAAGAAAAGCTTTTATATAGGATAGCATAAGAATTCAGAGGGGGGAATGAATGAGGACCGTATGATGCTGAATCGAAACAGAATTGTCCAGAGTTTCTGAAAGAAAAAAGGTGGTAGAAGTAAAATGTTCAAATGAGGTCACTGGGTAGGATCCCACAGTGGTCTTCTGTGCAGAATATCGGATTTCATCCAGCTAGGAAGACGATCCCTCCCTCCTTATGTCCATTAAATCCTTCTTTGGAGAACCAAAGAAATTCTGCTTTTCAAGCTGCATGGAGGACTGCAGAGCAGAGAGGAAGGTGTTTCCAAATCTTGCATGAGAGGGATATTAGATGTTGCCTGCTGATTACAGAAAGGCAGTAAGTATGTGCTGGCTTGAGCAGAAAGACATTGACTACTCTGAGTTCAGGAGCTGATGGTTCTGTCTCTAGAACTACATAAGAGAGTGCACCAGGTTCAGAATATCTTACATTTGTCAATCTCCGTTGAGCATCATAATGGCTCTTTAACGTCATGCTTTAATGTATAATGAAGAAGGGAGAAGCTGGTAATGTCTTGGTTACCATTTGTGAAATCCTGAATCAGATTTGCCCTAAAATGATGAAATCTATCCAAATAGTTACACCTCTGTAACTCTTGCCTCTCTGTATGTTAGCTTCCCTGGAGCACTGGCTCTCAGAATGTTTCCAGAGAAACATGGCATTTCTCAATGGGAAAGCCAGTAACAAGCTTTTCTGAAAGACAGCTTGTCCATCTGTTTTCTTGTGGTGCACTCTTAGTTCACATGGCAACAACGAAACCTGATAGGGGCTAATCACTGATTGCACTGGTAACAAAGTGTGCTCCCAGAACTATCTGCAGTATGTGGGGGTTCCACAGCAGGCAAATTAATGTAATTCTTTCAAAGCAGAAAGGTTTTAAATCAGTATCCTAGAGAAAATGTAGAATGGCCTGAGCACAGAAATAAAGAATAGATTTTGGAAAGAGCACTCAACATTCTTGACCGTTTTGTATGTGTGTATGTGCCTTCACATTGCCTCTGCTTGTGACAACTCCATAAATTTCACAAGGTTTTCTTGGACAAGGGGTACTCAGAAGTGGTTTTGTCAATTCCTTCCTCTTAATTTATAGCCCCATAGCACCTGATATTTGTTGGCAGTATCCCATCCAAGTACTAACCAGGGCTGACCCTGCTTAGTTTCCAAGATCAGACAGAATCTGATTCCTTTAAGATATTTAGGCCTACCTGCTGCATTTTTTTTTACAGCAGGAAAGGCAGCGCTGCTGGAAGAGAGTGCTTGTTCATAATGCAGCACCCCAGCCATCTACTACTGAAGAATGAAGGACATGCCATATATGTAGTTCTCAGGAAAGAACAACATATATATTTAGATGGCCTTTTGATCAAGGCTATAGGTTTCTTCTTTGGTACAAGAAATGTGTGTTTTAAAATAACAGGCTTGGCTAAACTGTGTTGTGCAGTGTTAACTCATTGTGATAGTCAGAAGTGTCCTTTTTTTGGGCTGCTTAAAAGATGAATTAAGTATAGATTTGCTGTTAACTATGTCTTATGTTTTTCTCTCATTAAGGTTTGGACCCCATGGAATCCCTGTGACCATATTTCCCAAAAGGGAGTACAAGGATAAACCCGAAGCAATGCAGCTTCAGAATAAACCATTCCAAGATGAGATGCAAGTGAAGTGTGAAGCCAATGGTGTAGTCACGGACTCTTCTCCCATGCAGCCATCAGAACCCAGCCTGGCTAAAAGCCTATGGACTTCCAAACCACCTCCCCTCTTCCATGAAGGAGCACCATATCCTCCTCCTTTGTTTATCAGGGACACATATAACCAGTCAATACCTCAACCTCCGCCTCGGAAAATTAAACGGCCCAAGCGGAAAATGTACAGGGAGGAACCCACTTCTATTATGAATGCTATCAAACTAAGACCCAGACAGGTCTTATGTGACAAGTGTAAGAACAGCATTGTTGCAGAAAAAAAGGAAATTAAGAAGGGCAGCAATGCAAGTGACTCCCCAAGGTATGAGGATAGTAGAAAGCGAAGAAATGAGAGCATAACTACTGTGAATAAAAAAATTAAAACTGATCATAAAGTTGATGGGAAAAGCCAAAATGAAAGCCAGAAAAAGAATTCTGTGGTCAAAGTTGCAAATATTGCCCACAGCCGAAGCAGAGTAGTTAAAATTCCCACTCAAGCAAATACATCAAAAACACAGTTAAATACTAAAAAAGTTCTCCAGAGTAAAAACATGGATCATGCAAAAGCTCGAGAAGTGTTGAAAATAGCCAAAGAGAAGGCACAAAAGAAACAGAGTACAACCTCTACTTCCAAAAATGCACATTCAAAGGTCCACTTCACGCGCCGTCTTCAAAACACCAGCTCAGGTTCCCTGCCCCCACGATTGCGCTTGAAGCCACAAAGGTACCGAAATGAAGAAAACGACTCCTCTCTCAAGACAGGGCTTGAGAAATTGCAGAGTGGCAAGATGGCAGCTAAGGCCCAGTCTCGCTGCTCCTCTACCCGCTCAGCAGGTGAGGCCCCTTCAGAAAACCAGAGCCCCTCAGAAGGTCCTGAAGAGGCCAGCAGTGAGGTTCAGGACACAAGTGAAGTGCATGTACCTGTTGATCAGGATGAACAGCAGACACTGGGCAAGAGAGGCAGCAAAAGCAATATAACGGTTTACATGGCCCTTAATAAAAAGAAATCTGACTCTTCCAGTGCATCAGTTTGTAGTAGTGATAGCACAGATGACTTGAAGTCCACCAACTCTGAGTGTAGCACTACTGAAAGTTTTGATTTTCCTCCAGGCAGCATGCATGCACCTTCTTCCTCCTCCTCTTCCTCCTCCTCGTCCTCTTCAAAGGAAGAGAAAAAGCTCAGTAATTCCTTGAAAATGAAAGTCTTTTCAAAAAATGTCTCTAAATGTGTCACACCAGATGGCAGGACCATATGTGTAGGAGACATTGTATGGGCCAAGATATATGGCTTCCCATGGTGGCCAGCCCGTATTCTTACTATAACTGTGAGCCGAAAAGATAATGGCCTTTTAGTCCGACAGGAAGCTCGTATTTCATGGTTTGGGTCCCCAACAACATCTTTCCTTGCTCTTTCACAGCTCTCCCCTTTTTTAGAAAACTTTCAGTCGCGATTTAATAAGAAGAGAAAAGGTCTTTACCGCAAGGCCATTACAGAAGCAGCCAAAGCTGCTAAGCAGCTAACTCCTGAAGTTCGGGCCCTGCTGACACAGTTTGAAACATGAACATGAGAAGTAAGGTAGGCAAGAAATGTGGAGGCTCCTTGAAATGTCTAGCCTAGTTAAATACCATGAAGGACTTGGCCAATTAAACACAAGAATTGCACTCAGTTGGCTGCTTTTTTATACTGAAATTTCCATTTGTAGCAATGTCTTGACTGAAAGTTATACTTAACAAATTGTACATGCAATCAAATTAACCTAAAATGAGATGTCAATATTTTTCAAAAGGACTCTGAAATTCTTTTTGTAAAAGTCAAATTCCTCTGACAGCCCCCATGCACAGGAGCCATAACCTCAGCTGAAGAGCAGTTTATTTGCAGGGAATTTTTACTAGTTTCTACCCACTGTATATACCATTTCAGTGTGTGGAAAGGTGGGAGGTGGGGGAGGAGGGGTGGTTAATGCAAGAAATGGAAGTAGATGTGACCTAGATGATCCACCTTGAATGCAGGCCCCTAAGTGTCCTGTCCAAGCCTTGAGCTTTTATTTCTGTGTTCTTATCCTAAGTAATTCTAATAGTATGAGTGGGCCCAAAAAGTCAGTCTGTGGCTAAAAGTACTTTTCATTCCCACTGGTCACTTTAAATCTTTTTTAGAAATCAGTTTAATTTGCAACCAGCAAACTATGTTTAATCATTAGTAAATGCGTCTTGGCAGTCACTTCTTTCCAAACACTCAGTTATGCTATGCACCCAAGGATAGAAGTATGAACTTTGCGTTTGGTCAAGTTAAAAGGAAGCCAGTTGCTCACAGGCTGGTCTGAATAGTCCCTCCATGATTAGGATCAAGGGCTGTTAATGCTGCATTAAGTGTGAATCATACCTTCCTATCTGAGGGCGGGTGGGGTGCTCCTAGGACAGTTGTCCTGAGGGTTTAGCTTGAGAGATTTTGTGTTCTGTAAATAAGTCAGATTTTTTTTCCTGACTACTTGTTCTTAAATTCTTAGGATACGTCCTAGTAAATTACACTTTGTGAACTGTCAGATGTGTAATTGTTGCATTTGGATGTACCGAACTGCATATTTTTTTTAAAATATTTCCATTTAAGGTATCTGTTTGCAGGTCAGAAAATATGGAAATGTAATTGTGTAATGCTCTGAAATGTACAAAAATTGTAAATAAAATTGACTAAATCTAATTATTTGTGTGTGTTTCTCAAAAAGCTTTGAAAAAATCAGGAAACAAGGTTGTTTTCTGTTTACACAGTATTTAGAGACTTAAAGAAATAGTTCCTCCACTCAACATTGTCCAGTGTAGTTTCACTAATTGCATATAAATACCATTGCTGTTCAAAATTTAAAAAGGGTCTAATTTTAATAAATTCAACTATGTGTTTCCCCAAATAAATCATTGTCTGTGTTCTCCCAAAAAAAAAAAAAACCAAACATTTCCAGAAGGATAATTTTTTTCCAACCTTTGATGCTACCTAAATTCCACCTTGCTGTTAGATATACTGCCTCTTTTCTGCTTGGCATACAGCTGATTCACTTAGATTTTGTAATGGACTTGATTAGTTTGTATTTGTACTCACTTTACACTGATGTAAAAAGGGCCTAATTCCACCCCACCCCCAGAAATACGTGTCACAATTTTATGAGTAAGCTTTTGGAGAGGCAAAAGAAAAAGGAAGGAAGCAGACCTGAAGCTAATCTAAACTCCGATTTGTTTTATTTTAAATACAAAGGCTCTGTTGTAACAGTTAAGGTAGGGGTTTTTCCATAATGCTCAAATATGTGATTCATTTTATTCTCAAATTTTAAAAGCTAAATCCAGTGTTAGTACTGCCCACTGAATTCAATGAAACTTGTTAGTTATAACTAACGTCCCATTCTTTTCACTGGGTGTACAGTAGATGGGACTGCTGCTGAAGTTCTCAAGTTTTAATCAGGTTGCTCAGATAGTGTTCACATAGTTTTGGAATCTGCTCCAACTAGTTTTGCAGCTCTTCCTGAATACTTCTTTGTGATCGTGCTAGATTATCGTAAATTTCCAAATCTCATTTAAACTTGCATTCAATCAATGCTTTTTGAAATTAGAAAACACACAAAATTAATAGAATGCAACTCTGTTTTGCTTCTGTACTATGTGTTCTCTTTCCTGCAAACAGAAACAAATACAGTACGTAAATGAAGAAAAATGTAGTGAATTATCTTTTTAAGGTAGGCTGTGGTCAGCATTTTATTTTTAAAAATGCAGAATGTAACATACAGCTTTCACTATTTGCTGCAGCTTTAAAAAGCCAGTTCCGTTTAGGACCACCGTACACATGAAATGGATAATGCATGGGGGATACATGCTGACTTTATCATGGATGAACCAGCCCTCATGGGGGAACATGAAATCAAAAAAATAAGGGTAATACCTGATTATATAAGTCCTCAAGAATTGGTGTTTTGAATAGATGCAACCTTTTTACGCTGATGTAATACTGAGACTATAATTTGGTACTGAAGACTTGGTTTAGTGAAAAATGCAGATAAATTGGGCCTTGTCTTCATGTTCATGTTCTTTCCCATTCCATAAGTCAATGACATCCTTTACTCAGCCCATTGGTTGAAGTCTGTCAGGTAGTGAGGAGCAGAAGTTATACTCACTGCAAATTGCATGCTTTTCTCAAACTGCCTTAATCTCTCAGTTTGATGCTGTCTAGGAAGTACTTGTTAGTTCTGATCTTTTTTAATTCTGGAGTTCTTTAGTGACATTTTGATGTCACCAGTGAGGACATAATAACCTGAATCCTATTGGTTAGTTCCACCTAGAGTAGACCAATTGCATGAATTGTTGAATGGTCAGTCAGCATACAGTTAAATCCCATTGACTTCTTGGGTCTGCTCTTATTGGGGACTAACAGGTGGATTCGTTCCAGCGTCATTTTGCGTGCTGTGCAAGTCTTGGTACCCGGCATCTACAGTTTAATTTTCTAAATCCAGAAATGCATGCAAATATGTAATGATAATCAGTTTACTGTGAGGATTCACACTGGTATCTTTATTTTGGTTATTGTTTCCAGGCTTCTAAAACAGAAGCCACGGCTCAAGAAGAAGCGTCAAAATACAAAACAACTTCTGGCTTGCATTTGAGCAGCCTAATGTGAGGGCACAAGAAGGTCTGTTCAGGGAGGGTGCTGTTGCTGGTTTTCACTTACCTGCAGTTTTTCAGGGAATGGTGTGGGGAATGGCGGAGGAGGATGTGGTAGACTTTCAAGACACACATACAGAGACTGTACATCAGCAAGATTTTAAAATATCCAACGTTTTAAGTTTGGGATAATGTATACAGATCTTGCGAAAAGTTCTGCCTACATTTGAACACAAGGCAGGATAATATGTCTGCACAGCTTCCTGGTCTGTGTACTATATCTTACATAAACAGTTCAGGCAGTTTCAGGCTTCACTTTGGTAGTTTACAGTCAAAACTAAAACAGATAGTTTATTCAGCAGCAGAATGAAATTAGTGATAGAAGGAATTGCCTAATCCTGTCAGCAAAACAGCTGCAAGCCATTGGCTGATAATGGAGCCTTCGCACAGCCTGGAAATCTATCAAATTTGTTTTCTTGTTGCAGGAGCTCTATAATCAAGTCTTGCATGAGCTGTGTGCTCACATTTTAGCAAGAGTCAAGTGTCCAGGGTCTATGGGATTGCAGGATTAAGACCCAAGTAGGCTTATCACCAATCCAAGATACACTCATCGTGTGAGGTTTTTTTTATTGGTTTTACATCATCTTAAACTTGCAAATGGCCACTAAAGGAGGAAAAAACTTACCTATTCTTTTGATACACGCGTTGCAGCCAACATAATCTTAACAGGGTCAGCAAGCTTTTGTCAAGAGAATGTCTCGTAAGATAAGTGCATGAATTAAAGCTACAGGACAGTCACACTGGTTGTTGCAGAAAACAACAACATGTAGTTTTAAAGCCCCACAAAAGATAACACGTAATGGCATAGGCTTTTGTGGGCTGGAGTTCATCAGATGTATCTGATGAAGCAGCCTGTAGTCTACAAAAACTGTTGCCACAATTAGTTGTTCTTTAAAATGCTATAGAGGGCTTGGGATTTAACAACTGGAGAAAGGAGAAAATCTGATTTGATTAACTGGTCTGCAGTTCTGGTTCTTAGTCAACTTCACGTAATACACATTTTTTCCCAGCATTGCTCAAATCTTGAATTATTATTACCAGATGGTTATGTGCAGCTAAATTACTTTTCCTGTGTAACTACTGCAAAATGAAGCCAGGAACAAACTCTGAAGACTAACAAAAAGATGTGGTTGCAGAATATGTGTACGGGTCCCTCTGGATTACAGTCACAGTTTGGAAGCATTTTAACAAGGATTGACTAGCGTGGTTATTTTAACATCCTCTTTAGCATGTGTTAATCTGTTCTGTAGACAAATTCTGCCACAGCTTGGTAACAGACCAAAGAAATACTTAAGAGGTCAGCAGCACATACTTAAAGAGAAGGCAGCTTTAAATGATGCATAGTTTTATTGGGAAAAGAATATAAGAAATCTTGGCTATTTCAGTCTCATAAGGCAGTGAAAAAGAAGTCACATAGCATAGAAACAGTAGTAAATAATCCAGAATTTACGTTCTAGGTTAACTAGCCATTACACAAACGACGGTTGGAAGAGAGGAAGTCAGCCCAGCAAGAAAATAGCAAAGTAATGAATGGCTTTGCTTAAGCTGTTTGAGATAAATGTGTACATACTGCTCCACTGACAACTTAATATTAACCTGACTGTAATAAATGGGCAGTAGTGAATTTAAAGTCAAATGGGAGTGCTTGCAGAGTATTTCTTAATGGCAGCTGAATTAATTTTACTGTTACCAGTAAATACCAAATAGCTGGGGCAGCAGTTTGAATTTGCTGTTGGAATATACAGAACTCTCAGTGGGTAAGGACAATTACCCATTTGGCCACTGTTCTTTCCTGGATGGACATCCCAGGCCTTTTGGTGTCTGTAAATGACAAAAAGTGTATGTCTTTACTCATCTGTATAATGGGATAAATTTAAGAGAGAGATCCAATGTGGTCACTAGTTTAGGAAAAAGATATGGGGAGACATGGCAGTGGACTGGAATGCATCCATGTCCAACAAGGTGCAGGAATCGAGTTGTCCAATGAAACCAAGCTGGAGGAACTTCGGGACAGTTAAAAGGAAGTATTTCTTCATAAAGCATACAGTTACACTGGAATTTGCTTGTGCAACACATGTTGATATCAACCTGTATGGCTTCAAAAGGGGATTAGGTGGATCCTTGGAGGAGAGAGGCTGTCAATGGCTGCGAGTTATGGCTGTTTTAAGTACCAAACACAGTATGCTTTTGAATGGCAATGGATGGAGAAGAAAGTATGAGGTTGCATTCAGTGCCCACTTGTGAGCTTCATGTAGATATCTAGTTGACCACTGCTAAAACAAATGATAGTCTGGCTATGTCAACAATAGTTACAACTAAGGCTTTTTGAAAGCAATGGAATAGAAATTCGACCATATTGATCTTAATGAGATTTAGTTGCAATTAATATTTCCTGGATCATGCTGACTTTTGCAATTAGATCAATACTTAAGGTCAATACTTTTGCATCTTGAGCTGTAGCAGACTTGATGAGCATCATCCATGATTGTCAACCGAGCCACAGTCTGGCTTAGAGTGTACTGCTTGGAAGAGACCATGCTAAATCTTCCCCAGACCAGTTCTCCTACTTAAATTGCTTCTCAGCTGCTATTAGTTGACTGTGGGAGCAGGGCAGGTACAATACTGAACCTTTGTGGTCAATAGCATCTTCCAGAAAGGGACAGTTTAAGTTGAGGAGAGAGTTAAAACTTTGGCACTGACCTAAACTCAGGTGCAAACATAACCTGCTTTTTGGCCAAAAAAAAAAAAATCTAATTTGGTTCTAATTAGTTTAACATAAAAGGACAGGACTAACATTCCTGCTCAGGGGCTTTTATCTGAAACGATACTTTCTTGTTCTTACATCAGTCATGGGATTATAGAGTGTTGGGAGAAGAGAAACTGAAAGTGGTTGAAATTACTGCTTGGGCTTCTCTTTCTTGTAAATTGGATTTGCTACCAGGTGTGTAAATAATATCCTTAAATTACAGTCCTGTACACATTTTCCTAGGAATAAGCCTTTATTTTAGGCTAAACTAAGATTATATTTAGTGACTAAGTCACTAAACTTGTCACTGATAATTTGCCTATATACCAAACTTAGTGTCACTGAATTTAGTGATCCCTACTACTAGGTCAGCATGTATAGGATGGCAGCCTGAAACACGTGTACTTTTCCTTCTGCTTATATCATATATAGCAGGAGTGGGGATTCTCTGGCCACCCAGATGTTTTTTACTACAAGTTCCACAATCTCTTTATTAATATGCTAGGTATGTGCTAGAACATGTGGACAGCTGAGGTTACCCATGCTGATAGTTTGAAAGCAAAATTTTGGCTCCTCTTGCTTTTCAAAAATTACTCCCAAAGGCAGTTTGGGAACTGGGAATCTCATTATGTATACTTTGAAGCAGTGGAACCTATAATGCCAACTAGGCTTCTTTCAAGTCAAGGCAAAATTCAGATGAGCTCCCTATTAAAGGCATAAAGTTTGTTTTTGTTTTTTTAAGTGAATGCCCTCTTTAGAAAGATGAGGTGGATATCCATGAACCAAACTAAGGGCAGACTGTCTCTGTGCAAAAATATCAGAGTCATAGAGGCTAGAAGATCTGTGTTAAAAAAGCATGGAGGGCATCTTTCAGACATGACTCTTCTACCATTTCTAGTCAGAATTCAGGGCTGACTCAAGACTGGAACCCTCCACAGTGTCATTTCACAACTCTGTTGCGGAGAGTATTTTTCTGGATTCTAGCTTCCCTTACAGTTGTTTCTATTATATGGGCTTGTCTAGTAGCGCATTCTCTTGCCATTTAGAGACTGTGATCCTATTTGAAGCTTGTCAGAAATAAAGTTCTAACACTCTTTATGCCAAAGTCAAAGGCGAATAGAGCCAGCAGGGCAGTGGCACAAGGCAACCAGGAGCTGCACAAGCACTGTCCAGGAGCAGTCAAGCCGCCTGGTGAAACCAGTGTGTAAGGAAGTGCTGGGTACTTCCTTTCACAATATCAGAGAAAAAAGTTCTGCCACTATAACCCCAAGTTAACACCAGCATAATTCACCAAGAGGACTTTTGTCTAGATCACCTCATTTTCTTATTGGCTGTCTTGAGATCACTTGAAGGTACGAAGAATCTCTGCCTGAATTTGCTTTGCCTTTGCTTCCGCTCATTGTCCCTGAGTGGCCTGTGTTTGTAAAGAATTAAACAAAGCACAATAAAAGTGTAACAGTCACTGGACCTAGAGGTAATGGGGAGCAATGGGGATAATGAGAGCTGCTCTTCTACTGAGCCACAATAGGTGGTATTGTGCATGCAAGTGATAGGATCCCTTGAATATGTTGTTTTTGCTCTTGGTCATAGCACTGGAAACAGTTCTCTGCACAGCATGCTAATGCCTGTTCCCTCAAGATAAGGCTCTCAGTAGTCTGCCTCCTAAAGTGTATGTATTTTGTTTCTAGTTTACCCATCCTTTAGCTTAACAGTTGGTAGTCTATGGCTCACTGAGTGCCAGTGGGTTATGGGATCTTACTGCTGTATGCTGCATGAGTCCAAGGCATGGATTGTGACATTTGTTCCAGAACTACTACTGGCCCTGTCCCAAGGCCTGCATGACAGCTTATAGGTGCTCAAGCTTGAGCCTATCCCAGTGTTAATAGAAATGTCATGGTAACATTCCAAGCAGAAATTTTGGCACAGATAATTAAATCTGTAAACCTGGAAAAATAGCGTCATCCTAGCAAATTTCATCCTCATGTTGGAATGAATACAATTCTTCTGTGAATTTTTTGATACTGGGCTGGAGCCAAAGAAGTGAAGTCCTGTTCCCAAAGTAGGCTTTCCCACTCCCTCCTCCCCCTAACCCTCTGAAGTTTGCTCTTGGGTAGTAGGGTGTTTTCCAGGGTGCTGTGAGATAAACAGAGCACAAGAGAGTGGTCAGTGGGAAGACATTTGCTATATCAAGAGGTAGGAATCAGTGGAATCCAGGGGGTATGTTGCACAAATGGAAGTGCCAGTGAAAGATTATCACTGCATGTCTCACAGGGGACCTTTTAATTCCACCCCACTGTGGGAACACTCATTGGCCAGTGCCCCTCATCAGTGTGGGTTTTGTCCGGTCTCCCTTGAAAGTTAGAGGGGGAAGCTCTATGAAACATACCTGTGCCCCCTGTCTTGTGCTAAAGTCTTTCCTTTGGAAACGGGGTAGTTATAAGAAACCTATGTTTATTATGAATTTTGAGAAGCTTTACTGTGTTCTAAGTTTCTGCTATGCTCCAAACACTATGGCAAATATCCTTAGTACTTTAGTTAGTAGGAATGTTAAGAGCAGTGCTGAATCAGACAAAAAGCCTTTTTAGTTGAGCGTTCTGCTCATGCCAACCAGATGCCAGTTGGGAGCTGACAAGCACAACACGAACGTAATAGCATCTTCTGGTGTCCCCCAACCAACTGGCATTCAGAAGTTTCCTGTCTCTGATATGTTATGACTCGTAGCCAGTAATAGCCTTTTCCCCATGAATCTGCCTAACCCCTATAAAGTATTCAGGTTGGTGGCCATCTCTACCCTTGTGATAGTGAATTCTGTATGTATTTTGCGAAGTATTTCTTTTTATCTGTCCTGAATCTCCCACCATTCAGTTTCATTGGAGTTCTGGTACCACTAGGAACAAAACTTCTCCTTAATCTGTTTTTTCCATGCAATGCATCATTTTTACACCTTTCAAATTTCTAATTTTTACACTTTTCTAATTTCCCTTTCTTGCATTTTTTTTTAGTTAAAAATATTCTAATGTACTCTTTCTCAGGAAAGTCACCTTAGCTCCTTGATCATGTTCGTTGTCCTTTTCTGCACTTTTTCCAATTTCACAGAATTTTTTTACAGCGTGGTGATTAGGGCCCAGTTAGAATATACCCACTGAATGATTGAGAACTTGGTGAGTCAATAGTTGTGTAAGTTCCATTAATTCAATGAGTCTATTCTCGTTGGGGCTAACAAGTGAATTTAGGACTGGGACTGTACACAGTAATACAGAGGTATTCATAACATTGATACTGGTTGTTTCCATTTCTTTCCAAATGATGCCTAATAATGAAGTTTGCTTTTTACACAGCAGCCATACTCTTGGTCACTATTTACATAGAGTGATACACCACAACCTGAAGATTCTTTTCTTGGCCAGTCATAACCAGTTCAGATCCTATTGGTGTGTATGTCCCAGTGTGTGTCACATCTGTTTGCCAGTTTGATATCCCTTTCAGCAAGTTTGATGAAGTCAATAATATGGTGTCATCAGCAGATACGGCTGCCACACTAGATCATTTTTTCCTAAGAAGCTAAAAAGCATTAGCACCAGTGCTGATCCTTTGGGCACCTACTGTTCCATTTTGAAAAAGTGCCGGTTATTCCTGCTTTTTCACCAGTTAACAGTCTACAAGATCAATTCATGTTTTCCAACAACCACTCAAGACCTCTGTTTCCCAGGGCCAAGATCCTGCATCCAGGTTTGCAGAGTGTAATTCTACGCGCACACAGCTCTGAGCATCTCATCACCCCACCACTGTCTATCTTCGGGGCGCTGCTGTGGCCCTTCATAGTCCAGGAGGGATGTGATCAGGCAGCTGCAAATCTGCAGCCAGGGGAAAGAAAAATCTGCTGAGAGGAACCTCATTCTTCTTCTCCCACCTGCATATTCAGTCACTTTCCCTGCCACTAAAAGGTCACGACACCTGCCTTGGATGGAGATTGGGCATTAACCTAGAAACTCATGAGTAGCTTCCTGTGCAGCACTTAAAATATAAAGATATATGCATGCCTAACAAATTACATGGGCATATGGTACCACCAGAGCCCAGCCTCATGTATTTCAAAAGGTCTTATAGGCTTCATAATTTTATCAATTAGTAACATTCTCCACCAGTTTTCCTAAAAGGGATATTAAGCTACTGTTATTTTCTGAGTTCCACCCTCCTTTTTAGTTTCAGATGGCATTGTGTTGGCCACTCTGATGCTGAACTGAGGGATATACTGTGTATTTGTGTCAAATCAACCATTTTGTATTAGAGTTCTTTGAGAATTTTCAAATGGATACCATCTGGAATGAATAATTTTCAGGTCTGGAGCATTTCCCTTTTGTCACTCCTGTTTTGCCTCAGTTTTTCAGACTCCTTTCTCAGGAATGTCAGTTCATAAGTATCCACAGTGAAAGCAAATGGAAAGAATTCATTGAGCTGCTGTGTACTACTTAGCCATCCAACAGTAGCTAGCTTCCAGCTTCTGATGTCTTTAAATAATTTTTATCTTAATTTTCAAGTGACAACTTCCTCAAAATCTTTTTTGGGAGGCATCCTTTAGAAAAGAGATAGGAGAGGGGCAGTGTGTGAGACCATGTGCACCTCATCGATTTTGTGATGTCCCCCCCATATTGATTTCTTTTGCCTCCCAAAGGCACAACCTGGGTCCCCAACTGTAGCTAGTTTCACACACACCCCATGGCCAAAAGCAAAACTTGTCATTTCCAGGTTGCCAAAAATATGCCTGTGAACCCAGGTCTGTTGCTTATCCCTGCTTTAATAATTGTTTGCATTTCTTTTGTGCAATTGTGCAGCTCTCGTTTTGTTCTCCTCATTTAGAGAATACATTGATTTTCTCATACAAGTTATCTTGGCATTGCTTATTAACCAAGCTGGTAAACTTTGGGGTACAGTGATACCTTTCCTGATGTGAAGTTTATATTCTAGCTAAGCTTCTGTTATTGTAATTTTATGTGATCTCAAAACAGAGATATTGTTGTCTGAACTCCATTTCTAGTTGTTGTCATGTTTGGAGGACATAAATTTAATTAATACATATTTTAAAGTTTCTTTTGAGGTCAGACATAACTGTGCTGTATTTCGTTGGTGATTTTTGATTTACATATAAATTACATTTGACAGTTTGGCACTTAGCGCCATTACACAAAAATGTAAGCAACTAAATAGCTGGTCAAATTGCAACTACAAGCTAGCATACAAGTACATATTTAAATCCATCTGGGATGAATTGTGTGTCTTTGTTTACATATATTTAAAGTGTAGTTCTTTACACTGAATGCAAAGAAGCTGAATGAATAAACTGTGGTAGTAAAGAAGTGACAAAATTTAAAAGGAGAGGAATGTGTTCCTGAGGCAGTTTTGTGTATCAGTCCTCAGTAAAGGGTGCTCAGTAAAAATCTTCCCCAGTTACTTCAGTGGAAAAAGAAGTTTGTGCCTGCTAAAGATATTAATTTTCCTGGTGTCCTTTTAAAGAGGAATAAAAAAAATGGAGTTAAGTTTCTGCTTCTAACTCATTTCTTTTTTCTCCTTTCCAGCTCAGAGACATTAGTCAGTTGCTGTATTTATGAAGTTCTCAACATCAGCATGAAAAGGATCAGCTAACCAGAAGTGACACACACCCGAAGCTTCATTTTCCTCTGGAACTTAGACATGGTGTACACTGGGAGGAACTTTTTTTGAAGAAGCTTACCGCTTTTCCAGGACACGGAAACCTATTGTAAATTTACTTTGGAAGCTGAGATGTTAGAAAATATTTTATAAACTTTTTTTTTGCAATAAATAAGGCATGAGCCAAGGAACCTGTTCAAAATGAACACGCAAAGAACCACTTGAATTACTAGTATGAAGACTCACACAAAATGTACTCGTACTCTTCAAATGTGATAGTGTGAATAGGCCCCAGCAATGGAGTCAAGACACCTGGAAAGTTTTGGCTGTAAACTTCTGAACATTTACTTTTGTTCTTAGCATATGTTGTATTTTACATCTTAACAATCTTTAGTCTTTAGTGCAGGTGTTAGCAGAGCTGTAACCTTTTTACTGGAAGCATTTCCAGATTCAGCTGTGGAGACAAGTACTGACAGGCCTGTTTTGAGACCAAGGCTTCCATAGAGATGGTGGCAGTAGTGAAATCTATGTAACTTAAGTGGTTATTGCAAAGATCCTCCCATGCATAAACTTTTTTTGAGGGCCAGAATGGAGAATATTTTAAAAAATGTAATGGGAGAGGCTGGTATCACTGACAGTGCACAGATGTTGTATTTGCTTGTGTTTAACAGTATCTACTATAAAGAGCAGGATTTTCTAAAATGGGGTTCTAACAGATATTTGAAGTCATGACATTCCTTTTCAAGCACAGTGATATTGCACATTATGTTGTCATGACTTCGTCATAGTTAACATGTTCCACTTACTTACTTACAGTCAGCTTCAGCTAAGTGAAATTTTAACATGTCCAAGGTTAAGATGGTTTACATTGACCCAATACCCTCTTCTCCCATGAAGTAAGTACCAACTTCAGTATTTATCTGCAATATGATTCTACATTTCAGTGGGAGTTAAGATGTAACCTGACTTTCAGAATTTTGCACCTACTGTCACGAAGAACTATATGTTCAGTAGTTTTCAATCTTAATTTCAAGGTAGGCACGCTTTCTTAATTTGCATTTAATTTTCTCAACACCAGAGCAGAATTCACCAGGTAGATAAAACAGGGTGATATGTCAAATTGAATGCACAATCCAAAGATGGATACAAATATCAAGATTCCATGAAAATACAAGGATGCCTTCTAAGCACAGATTGGTCAGTCTTGTATGGCATTAGGATAACTGTTGCCAGGTTAACAGAAAATGTCTGTTTCACAAAGTTACCCATACCAGCCAGCTACAAATTGAAGTGTAGGCTTTGTAATTTCTATGGATGTTGTTGCAATCAGGAGTTTCCCTTGGCTTTACTTGGCAACAGATGTATATTTTTAATAGCATTCTAAACATGGGAAGTATATATGAAAACTATATTACAATACAGTTCTATATTGAAGATTTCGTAATAGTCTGTGAAAATGTGTAAAAAAATATTTATAAACAGAGTCCACCTAACTTTAAAAAAAAATTACCTGCCTTCAAGATGATGATTAATAGTAGGTTCAACTGTGCCATTTTTCATAAGAAACCATAGGTGACTTTTAAAAGGATGACAAACAACTGCTTTGCAGTATTTCTACTGCAGTCAAAGGGAAAGAGAAACAGCATTGACTTTCCCCACAATTTATTCCTGAAATCAATTGGGGGAAGAGGACAAAAGATACCGCAGTGAATTGCCACAGTTTAGTTTGCCTCTAGAGATAAAATGCTGCTTTAGACCATCCTTTTTAATCTAAAAGGATGTGTGTCTCTGGACAGGAGAAAATGCATACTTTGGGAGTAACTATGGCACAAAGTGATAGGTTCTACTCAGGAAAACTGTGTCAGGCTATAAAAACAAGGGTACTTATCTGGATAGATAACGGGGAGAGCCAGTAGTGCCTGCATAGACTACATCCAACTCTTAGCCAGTGTTCTTATTCCTTTCTTTTTCTTGAGCACCAACACTGCCCATTTTACATCTGTAACACAGTATGAGGTGGGAAAGCTGCAGTTTTCTATCTTATGGGTGAAAGAGGGAGGATAAGTTTTAGGGGAAAACAGATTGGTGACTAGTTCATACTTGCTCATGAAGAATTGACAAAATGCAACCGCCTTGTTTTTCACTTTGAAATGATATTGTCAGGGAATTTTAGTGGTAGAAATAATGTGTTGCTTTTCACCTTTTTGCTTTAGTTGCTTAATATTTAAGCTTTGCTCCATGCTACCTTTTATGTCTGTATACTGTGTCACTATGCCTCCTTCATTTGGTAGACTTGAATAAGGAAAAGTGATTCAACCTTTACAGTTTGCTTGAAATTAAATGTTCAAGAATGTTGTATACCATCTATTCAAATAAAGCCTTGATTTTTTTTCTCTGCACTTTTAAAAAGTTATACCAAGCAGTCTTTTTTGCCTTTTCTTCATCTGGTTCTTTGGTAGCAAAAGGGTCATAAAGATGAATAGGAGGGGAGATTCCACCTGAACCTCAGGAAGAATTTCCTAACGGTCAGGGCTGTCCAACAGTGGAATGTGCTGCCACGGAGTGTGGTGGAGCCTCCTTCGTTGGAGGTGTTTAAGCGGAGGCTGGATGGCTACTTGTCAGGAGTGCTTTGAGGGTTTTCCTGCATGGCAGGGAGTTGGACTGGATGGCCTTTGTGGTCTCTTCCAACTCTACATTTCTATGATTCTATGAACAAAAATGGGACCTCTGAGTGGACAAGCATAGTGTTGCAGCCCATGGACTGCTGTAACCCTTCAAGCATTCCTACCACTGCTGGTACAGACAGAAGGGCCCTTCAGTGGGTGCTGGATGTCCTGTCTGCAGCCAATTCATTTGGTACTGATCTTACCTTTAGAGTATGATAAGGATAAGCTATTATTTTGTCCTCCAGGGTACTGCTCACTGATTCTGGCTTCAGTGGGGGGTTTTCCCACTGTGATACAATATAATGGCCTGCTGTTTCATTACCAATTATGAAAGGTACCAAGAATCTCTATGTTGCAGAGAACTGAACGTTTAGCTCCTCTTAAAAGAGCCTGCTTATGAGCCTTATTGAAATGGAATCTGTGTAGTTAGTGTCTAGACTTAATTAGCCTAGACTAGAGCTGGATACAATGCTCTGCAGCTTGTGATCTCTGTGTGATCCACAGGGTGCATTTTGCACTCCCCTGTGCTACTGTAACAACATCCCATAGGTAGAATAAATATGTTTGAAATATTTTCAATCTTTTTTGTAATGATACTAGATCACTAGTATTACAATTTGTTCATCTACCAACTGCAGAAAAGAAATGCTAGGGGTTTCATTTTAGAGCTCTGCTACACCAGAGCAATTCAATCTATGTTATTTAGTAGTTAACAACTCATTCACATTATTTTATACAGTTCTTATAGAAACCTGAAAAGCATTTCCATGGTGTCTTCAGATGAAAAGGCAACAATACAGCCTACAGTACCAGCAATGTTTTATTACACTGAAAATAAAAGTATATTCTCAGAACAGAAAAATCAACCCTCTCTCTCATTCACGCAAATATACTTCCAAACTCCACAAAACATAAAATAGTTGTACTTTAAATTATAGGCATCAATGCATGGAATTTTTTTCTATTTAGCAATGCCAAATTCCCCTTCTTTATTAGGGAAAATGTAGAGTGCACAAACAAAATATATTACTACAAAGGTCAGATTATTTCCTTCTGTTGTCCAAACCTGGTGTACCCCACTGGAGGAAAATGCATAGGACTATGTTCATTTTTTTTCTTATTTCAGTAAAGATGTTATATATTAAATGTTTATTAATCTGTGAAAACACCAAAGCCAAAGTTTTTACCACAAAGAGGATGAGTTTATGTTATCGGTTGTTGTTATTTGGATTTTGAACAAAGTTAATAGAGTACGAGCCAGTTGCTGAATCCTGCTTCACCTGGAAATTCTCAGTTGAAAGGCCAAAAGGGCGGAGAACCAAGTTTCCAAGATCCTTCAGTTTACCTGCAACACGTAAGAAGTGTATTTTCCATTATGCATAAGAAATTGCACAAAATCACAATGACTGAAGTACTCTCTGCAACATGGATATTATTTAGAATGAAGACTTATAAAGAAAGGACCAAGTTCAGGTTTGTTCATACAACTGTGATTATATTTTGTATATCACCTACAATGAGATACCAAGCAGGAATAGACTGTCATTTAGAAATGATTCACAAGAATATGAAGTCAATTCCGTTCCTCCAGTGTATGTCAGTCTTTCCCTCATGTTCCCCCACATCAACAGGTATTCAGACAAACTATCTCTCATGCTAGCAGTAATATATAGCCACCATGACAAGAAGCCATGGAAAAGGCTGCACGGTGGTATACTACACAAAACTACCTCAACTGCTGAAATGTTAAATAACTGCCCAACACATTTTTTCTAGGCACAAGATCAGTTATTCAAATGCCTGTTTGATCTGCAAATGTTAATTCACCTTTTTTGAATGTGCTATTTATATCTCGCATATTTACCCTCAAGCCTACACTACTTAGCAATAAACCTTGTTTCTTTAACCACTGGAAAGAAAGGATACCACTCAAAGTTTTTTTTCTTTATACAGAAACTACACTAACAGTAAGAAAGCAAAACCAATGCTGCCCAACTAAAACCTCCTAGAAATGAAACTAAGCACTTGGGTAAGAGAGCAAAGTACACTGGATAAGCATTCCACACTCCACATTTGTCAAACAATTCTAATTGAGAACAACATTGGCCTGGAACCAAAAGCTTAAGGACCAGTTAGAAGGAATAGTTCTACCTACAGCTAAAGCACTGTAGGCAGAGAGGTTCAAGGAAAATGAGACAAGACTACACTAAGTTACATTTTTAGGATATCTTCAGATGTTGGCCTCATCATCATCTGCCAACAAGAACTCAACCTTTATACAATAAATTTAAGATAACTGCTTACTATTAGCAATGCTTTTATTAAAGAACACAAAGCACAGTTATATATCCAAAACTATTCAAAGGAGCTATGAGAAGAGTTTTACATAATGCTGGAGCTCAGTATTATGTTTGTGCTCACACTTGCTGCTTTTAAAGTGCTGTGCTGCAGAACCCTGAAGCCAAAATTAGCTTCTGCATTTGCAAGGTAATGGAGAAGCGCCAGCCATGGTATGTGTGCTCTGTCTTTCACCAAGTACCACCAACTTCTTTGTACAAGCGGCATGGAAAACCCCTTTGCATCCAGGGACTGGATGCAGAAGTAGATGGAAAGTCCCAGGGTCACAGACCAATGTGGGCAGTGCCTGAGCTCAGTGTTCCCTCTTTTACCCACTCACCATGATCTGGTTGAAGACTGCTCACTGCACATTTGTTAATTGGTCGGCAGGCGGAAGAAATATTCATTGGGATCTTGAAGGAAGTAAGAGATTAAACCTTGCCTATGGCCTCCCTGGCAAACGAAAACTCTTCCCCCACATTCATACAGAAGAGATTGCTCTAGGCTGTCCTGTATCATTGTTTCTCACTCAAAAATAAGATTCAGTAGGCTAGAGCTGTGAAGGGTACAGCACTGAAAACATTTAGCAGAGGAAAGGTGGTCGCTAGTTCCTGCATGAAACCTAGGATTTCTGATCAGTCTTTCAGTTTTAGAAACCTACATGACTTCAGACTACTATTGCCAGTTTTTCATTTTGCATGGCTAGTCAAATCCAGGAAACATACACTAGCTTTTAGTACAGATTTTCATTCACTGGCTACCCATTCTGTTAAGAGTGGAGGGAAATAACCTGCTGAGTATATTGTTAAGCTAGGGGTGTCTGGAAGAAACCAACTGGACAACCATTTTTCACATTCTGGATGAAGATCATCATTGCGTGAAGTCCAGAGAAGTACACATTCATCTCAGTTCATCTGAGTTTGCACCTCAGAATATTTCTGGAGAATTCTGAAAGTGCTACTTATACTTTGAAAAGCAACCCCAGTATTTACAGACATCTTCAAGGAGAAATCCCACTGATCCACACAAGCTATCTTCTCAATTTTCTCCTTTCAAAAATACAAGTATATGGAGACACAACAGGAAGGACTAAAAGCCAACACTGTTCCTGTGAGTTTTATGGTCTTCCATATTTTTCCCTTATCCTTACTCATGTTCACACTACAAGACAGAACTTGCAGAGACTAAATTTTGCTGTATTAGCAAATGGCTCGCCTGTTTAAAAAAAAAAAAAAAAGGAGAGAGAGAGAGAAAGGGGAGGGAAAAGAAAGAAAGAAAACAAACCAAGACAGCACAAGAATTAATATAATATCTAAGCTTTATTTGTGGGTCTGCAAGAACAAGGAAGTCTCCGCCCCACATGCAGGTTATAACCACTACCAAAAGGCAGCAGCAGGCTGACTCAGGAAGGTATCTTTCCAAAACACAAGCAACCAAGTTCACCAGCAAACTGCACACCTGTTGCTGTGCTGATGGAGCACCTCCCTACATCTTATGCTACAAGAGGGACCCAATGCATACACTCCCTGCCCAACTGCTTGGCAGGGAAAGAAAATTTATTCACAGAACTCTTGACAAGAATGAGCAAGTTCTACTTTTCTATCATTCCTTCACCAAAGAATGTCCAGTCGGTATCTGTGTGATGTGCTCAGAGCACTGAAATCGAACTTGGAAGATCAAGTCCTCACTCAGCCATAAAACTCACTGAGTGATCTTGGGCTAGTCATGCTACCTCAATCTCATCTGCCTCATGAGGCTGTTGTAAAAATAAAACAGGAAAGAAGAGAGTCACATACACTGCTTTGAGCTCACTGAAGGAAAGGCAGGATATAAATGCCAAATAGAAGTAAGTGAATATCCACATTATAAGAAGCTATGGTTGGGTTCACACATCACAGTAACCCAGCATTTTGCCAGGCAGCATCACTGAACCAGGGAGGCTGAGAGTCATGTGGCCTTCCAGGTGGGACTACAAGTCCTGTCAGCCTGACACAACATAGTCAATGGGGAGGAACACTGCGCATTGCAACCCAAGAACCCCTTGCAGGCCACATGATAATTTCGCCTTAGGTTGAACTGAGTCTTGAAATGAGTCTTGAAGTGGGAGAACTCAGGATGATAGCTACTATATTTTATGCTAGGGATGGAGAAATGTCCCCCTCCACAGGACCTCAGAGGTCTGCACCCTATTCACAAAATGTTTTGGCTATAATTGCCAAATTTTGCCATGCTCCCCTCCCCAAATTGTTTTAAGTCTTGGGACAGCCCTGCTTAGAATTATTACCTCTTCAAACATAGCAAAGGCTTCCAGGAAGCACGGGGGGAAATTTTTTCCTCAAATTTTTACCTCAAGAAATTGTTCAGACCAAATAGGGGAGTCCTGGGAGGCTCAAAAATGGCCCTGCAGAGCCACACACAGCATATGCGCTGCTCTCTTCTCATTTAGTTAATACTGATACATGGAAACTACCACTCAAGCAAAATGGATATCACAGCAACTTACCCAACATCTCTTCCTTAAGTTTTTCATTACGTTCTTCTATTTGTCTTGGCAGCCGCTAAAAAAGGAAAGCAAACAGATTTTACAGACAGTCTTAGGAACACTTTCAGTTCTTACTCATGCTATATAATACACAATTTGATGCATTCCTTAGTGACTAAAAACCCACAATCATCACTGGTACTAGGTAACTGCACACAGAATTGAAAGCACTGCAGTGGACCTAGCCATGATGTGAAATAGAGGGTGTCCACGTATTGTCCATAGGTCATAATCCACATTCATTTGGTGTAGCACAAAAATCAACTTGCAGGTATAAATGCCAGGATAGCTTTGCGCAGTCCTCCAAACAGAATCGCAGTTGTGTGCAACACGTGTTCGTGAATGGGCCCCAGGAAACAACATGCAATGACAAGGCACAGAAGAACAGGAATGCCAGCACAGGAACCCATGAGCCAAAGGTAGGGGGGATGCTTGCACACAGCAGCCTGCCATCAGAAAACAAAGTGCTGGCAAACCAGAAAAGGACACACCCAAAGAGAAAGGAATGCTGTTGCATCTTTGTGGTTAGATGGCTCCCATATGGCATCTTGGCTGCATGGCTCGTTTACTGGCTGCCATTCTCCTATAATTTACGTAATCTTTCACAGTTCATTACACCTCCACTGTACATTCATACTGAGCACATTGTACCTTTAGTGTATCCACATGCACAGTAATGCCATATGTGCAACTCCATTTCTAATGCTGTCATGCAAAATATACCCATCACAAAATATCAAATACTTTGCAGGAGGCTGGCCATTATGTGATGCAATAGCTCCACACCACTAGGCAGTACGCAGCTCAGGAGTACTCACAAGTCTCCCATTCTATGAAATAGCCAGCAGACATCTGTTTAATCAACACTACACAATTCAGGCAAGGCAGCGAAAGATAAGAGTTTCGCTGAGCTCTTTGGAAATGAGTTGCACACACTAGAAGAGATAGATCGTGCCCCATACTTTCTTCTTCTTTGATGATCCCACCTTGAGTATTTATAGTCGATTATTCTTTCAAGTCATACAACAGAAAGATGTCCCTCAACTACAGTTAGACATGATTACATTTGTTATATTACATTTTGCTAACAGGATAAGAAGTTTTAGACACTTTTTAAAAAAACTAATAGGTAAATATTATGTGTGCCACCCATTGGTAAGAAAGATACTGTTACTTGAAAAAAAAACTCTACTAACTATCCTATGGGGGAAAGATGCCTGAGGTTTTTTAAAAAAATAAGCCATATTTAAATAGTTATATGGATCCCCTTCTCAAATGAAAAAGTAAACTACAAAAAAAGTGGGAGAGGTACTACAAAAGATTACAAACCAAATCAAATTCTACAGCAAATCAAGCATCATGTGGATGGCTCTGATGAATCCCACAGCTGTACTGAAAAAAACCCTTTGGAACAATTTCAATGTATTGAGTTTTCACAATTTCCATATCAATGAAGGCCACAGGATAATGTGGCTTTATGGCATGGAGGGCATTAATTAGAAGTGTACAGTCTGGCCATGTGCTCTGAAGTTTCTGGAAGTAACAAGCTTTGAAATCCCACAGAACACTGCAGAAAATAAGGCTGCTTTCTTGTGTTTGACTAGCCTGGCAGACACTTCCTACACTGCAGCTTAAACTGTACTTGTATGCATTAGCCTTTATCTGAGAAAAGGGCACAACAAAAATATCCACCAAAGAAAGGAAAAACAGCTGTATACCACGGACATTAATGCCTTGGTAGGCAAGACTGCTGAAACAGCACAGCAGCAGCTGAAGATACTGCAGTGCACATAGCTGGCACAAGGACTGGCCTCCCCAACCAACAAATACTCATCACTGAGGATTCTGTGCCCAGTCCATAAACAAAGTAGGGCATTCTCCATCCTTCACTTCTTGAGTGGTACACTAGACCACAACTGAGCGATCAGTTCCATCTCAAGATGTTTGTCAGACTAGCCTTCCCACTGTTCCTATCATGGGTACTTCTGTTTAGACAAAAATGGGAGCAAAATCACTTGATGAGATTTCTGCATGTTTAAAATGAGGGAGGATTGCTACCCTGGTTATTTTGACTTAAAAAACTTGCTTACAACCTTTTTCATTAATGCCACCTACTGCTCCCCAGCCTTCATGAAGCTTACCATACAAGCTTCTCTTGCTTGATATATCGATGGATCTTTTTCAAGCAGATTTTTGTAGTCTTCTAAGGCTTCATCTAATTTTTCTGTTTTTTCATACAGCTCGGCTCTCCTCAGAAGAGCTTTAATATAATTTGGATTCAATTCTAGGGCTAAAAAGGAGAAATAAAGCAATAGTATGAACACTCCAATAGGAAACCTTTCACTTCTAGCATGTTCCTGTTTTGTTTACCTTTGCTTGAATAAATCCAAGGTATGAAACAGTCTTTTCATTAGCAGTAACCCTGCTCATGGATATTTCTAATTCCCCCTTTTTAATGTTCACTCTGATGTAAAATAATATAGTTACCAAATGTAAAAGTATATCAGGCCTTTATTACTGCAATACTGCACAAAGTATGCACCATTTTGAACATGATTTACTTTGATTAAATATGCAAAAGACTGACCCACCAATTCAGAGTTCATTACTGATAATGAACATCATTTATGATCTAATGACACATGTATTTCTTTTGAAAGTAACTGAGGCATCAACTGAAACCTTGATTAACAACTGATAATTTAAACTGAGGCATTGCATGGCTGCTGTCTTGATCCAAGGTCAATCCACCCTAAGTTAGAATATTCAACCTATGAGGGAATTTCTCCAGGATTAAACTCTAATCATTAAAGCCTAATCCACTGCACTAGTAGAAAATCTGTCTCAAGAGACTTCCAGAAATATCCTCTTTAAAATCCTCCATGTTAACATTATGTTGTTTTCAAGGAAAATTATTTAAAACTCCTATTTTTTTGGCAGATAGATTTCATCATTAATAAGTTGACCCTCTTGGACTTGTTGCTGTTTATCATCCCCTAAGAACAGACATTACTAGACCTCAGCCACACTACTTTTGCTCCATCTCTTAACCAACCAACATGCAGTGTTTCCCTACCCACTTTAGGAATGGATACATTTATCCAGTTTTGTGTTATAGTCACAGTGCATGCTCTCATTTGGTCCTCAGCACAGCCTCACTAGACACTTGACATAAAGCTTATCTCAAACACTAAACTAGAACACGATTCAAGGGAGGAGAACTTAGCCTCCTTGAATGGATAGTTCGCATCCTACAAAATGCAAATTCCAACCGCAGATGATTCTTGCCACTGTGTAATTATTCTCTTCCATATCTAGAGAGCAGAAATGAACACAACACCTTAGATCAGGGATGGAAAAATGCAAAGGGAGTGAGGAACATTACTCACCTGTACCAATCCAGCAAGCCACACCAGTGCAGCACTTCAGCCCACCAGAAATGACATGATATCACTTTTGGCTGTCATTTTGGTTGATCTTTTGACCTTTTTCGGAGGGGGAGGGGTTGGAGAGACAAGGGAGTGTTGTGGCAAGCAAACAGTTTTTCATTTGTGGGCAGTTTGGGAGGCTTTTGACAGTTTTCAAGAGAAAAATGATCCCAAATTGGTCCCCAAAAATAAATTTTGGGGAGGGTCTGGACTTTGGAGGACTTCTGGGGCTGTACTTAGGGGTTCCAGGAGCTGCATGCAGTCCACAGGCCACCTTCTGCCCTAGATGCTGTTACCATACCCTACCACCCCTCCTACGAGGTATGCAATTTTCGTAAACTGAATTTATTAATGACTGGAGAACATGATCAGGGTCACGCTGGTCAGAGAATGCGTTCAAGGGTCATGCTGGCCAGATATATGTTTGGACGTGAAAGTTCACATAGGACTACACAGAAAACCCATGCTGACAGGTTGGTGCTAATCCCTTCACTGCTTTAGGCTCTTGGCATTTTTGAATACAATGGAAGACAAACTGCCCAGATTGGTTAGCAATCAGAGACCATCCCTCAATCTTACCACATACACCCTACCTGACCAAACATGGAGGGATTGTCATAAGTTCCATCAATGTTTTGTCACTCCAGTGTTAAGCAATCAACCCATTCTGGCCCCCTTTGCCAGGTCCCATGGGAAAGCCATCCCTTTGTCAACGCACTTCTTCAGAGTGTGAAACAGGGTTTAAAACTCTGGCTTCAGCCCCAGTCAACTGTAGTACCAAATGCCCTAGACTGTCATTCCTCTGCACTATACTGTTTGAGTTTCTCTGCTGTGACCCCCTTCTTCAGGACTGATAACTATCATCCTTTCCACCCAGTCTTTGTCTACCCAACCTTTCTTGACTCACTTTCCAAGAGCCATGTATGATTCTTAAGAATGCCTGATTTCTTGTGTATTTGTCAATTCAAATAAAATACTTTGTTTACCTGTTAATGGGAGTCCTCTCTACAGTTACTACTGGTATACATAAGTGAAAAGATCCTGCCATTACCCTCCTCTCACAGGCCTCCTTTGTGCTATATTTCCCCCAGATTCTAAGGAGATGCTGGCACTGTGGGTGGACCCCAACATCTCCCACCTCTTAGGGTAACAACGGTAGTCTTCCAAAGATCATAAGAACAGGCAGTTGAGCATAAACAATACAAAACAGGAAAACAGTACCTTTGCTGCAGTCACTTATGGCAGCTTCTTTCTTGTCCTAGGAGAAAAGATTGCAGAGATACATAACACCAAAAACTTTTTTCTAGCATTCATAATCATGTGGAGATAATTCACTGAATTTTAAATTATGTTTACAGCATAAGATAAAGAACGTGTTCTGGCTGTCTTAGTCCAAAACTACAGGAAAGAAAGCTGGCTAAACTAAAGACTAATGAAAGTATGAACAATATTTGTGGGCAAGCTCTCCTAGAAAGAAACCCACAATAACAAAGTCTACTCCGTTGCTCAAGGGAGGGCAATCTGAGCTAAATAAGGGTTTCACATTTACAGAAAAATAAGAAAGCAATCCAAGCCATGTTGAGCAAAAAAACAAGTTGTAGCCAATCAACCATGATTGTGGCAGACAGTTTTGATACTTTATCACCCTCAGCAATTACTCAAGGACCTACAGTTTTTAACATCCAAGCAGAAACTGAAGCCAGACCCGCTCCCTTCCTCCAGGGAGCTGTCTTCCCAATGCTCAATCAGACTTTCCCAAAGAAAAAAGCAGTGGGGAGGAGAGTATGCATGGCTAGGTGCCACTGCTTGAAAGGGATCCAAATACCTTGCAGCAATAGCACTCAACATTCTCCTGCTTGCCTTCACCAGGGGAAGAGACAACACGGGGCAGATGGTCTATGTGTATGGCAGCACTGAATTCTATCCTGTCTTTCTGGGAGAAAGACTAGTGTCTTTATCTCCACATCAGTTTACTCTTGCACTGCAAAGGTTCTTTTCCAATCTCATTCCCAGTTTTGAAGTGGACAAGTGACAGAAATAGCTGCATAGCTTCCCAGACAATCTCTGGTCATCTTTTCAGCTGCAAATTGAACGGAAAGCTGCCCGCTTATTAGATGAGTGCTACCACACTCACCCCAGTGAATAGAATTGCTCAAGCCTGACTACAGACAGAGCTGACATGCCTGGTTAGTTATTTGGAATGCAAGTTCTGGTTTCTTCTTCTTTTTTAATTTATATTTTCCCAGAGCCAGAGCAAAATTCTAAGAGAACAAAATGGAAGCACTCTGAGCTTGAGCTGTATAGCATAATTTTTATCTCTACCCGACAAAGACAGTGAACCTGGTTGTCACTGCATCTATTCTTGCCACTTTACAGTTTTGAAAATGAGCTTTTACCTGTTTCATTCTTGCTGCAGCTCTGTTTGAATATAAAATGGATCTGTCTGTATTACAACAGGCTGGGCAAACCTGCAGGGCTTTTGCATAGGAATCTTCAGCTTCCGTATAATCTGGAGTTTAAATGAAACATTGCGATAGAAAAGGTCATACACAAGAACTAATGATTTGAAAGTACTCTATCCTCCACTCCACCCCAATTTCAATTATTTCATAAAAATACTCTATTGGATCAGCATAACGCAAATTCACATTGCAGCTAATTTTTTTTTGTACTATAGTAGAGATGCCATTTTCTTTGGGAATTGGAAACAAGGTCTGAGTATATAATAACGAAGTCATAGCCAGGAAGAATAAAAAAATGATCTTAAAAAATGAGGTATCTTCCTAATCCCTCAATAAAATCCTAATATTTATTCAAACATCCTCAGGAAATATGCATTGTGCTGATGTCTTACTAACAGGTGAAAATGACATGGATGGAATCTGGATTTATCAAGTATCTTATTTCACATTATAAGCTCTCTCTTGCTTGGATGTTCTATTCCATCAAAAAGCCTGTAAGAAAAGGTTCAAAGAACTCTAAAGTCAGAAATTCTGTCAGGCACACAAAGATCCTATTGTCTAAACACTCAAAAGTTTTTCTTACGTCGAACTGCATTTTTTTTTTATCAGAGATAACACTACACCTATCAGGAACACTGGTGTCCTGGCTAAAGAGATGAAGTTTCTGACTGAGGAAGTGCTACATTTCCTAGAAAACACACTGGCCCAAATCCAATACAGACCTTGGCACATTTAAATTCACTGATTTCAATTGCTTTAGGTATGCCTAATTGTTGGACTGCAGCTACTGCATTCAAAATGTTCTACTGATAGGATTAATTAGGACTGTGGGAAAAGAGGCTTCTCAACTTCTGAATTGATTAAATTTAAATATGACTCAATCAGCACAGAAGTATACATTTGTTGCTGTCTGGTAGTTATTGTTCCTCTGTTTCCTGTGAGCAATATGAAATTTAAGTTAATAAACTAAAATGTGACTCACACTGAATCAGATGGTAATAAACAGTGTATAACACTCATTCATAGTTTGCTTCCGCAACTAAATATTTTGATTCAAGATGACCAAATCTTAGTCCCATCTTATCTAAATCACCTTAGTGCCACTGTACCTGCCCACTCCCTATACAGAGGTTTTTCCAATAAACATTAAGACTGAATAAACACAAATAAACATGGATATTATTGAGAAATATAAGAACAATACAGCTCAAGGCTATTAACTTGCACATGGGATGAAATGCTTTTGTATGGTATAGAAAAAGTAAGGATATCAAAGAATTCAATAATCATCAAATTAAAAAGACCCCTGCTGAATATTTGGCAAAGATATAAAGACAAAATCTACAGTGAAATACGCTCCCAGCATCCCGACATGAGACTTTTCACAGTTATAAAAAAACCAACAAGACAAATGGCTAACTTATAAAGACTTGACCAAACAGCCAGGGCAAAACTGCAACTTAAAACAAGAGAAGAATTATTGTCAGAATGAATTAATTATGGCTATTATTTAAACAACTGACAGAAAGATTCAAAACAGACCTAAACCCTAATGGATAAATAAAACAGAATTTGACATATTTCTACAATCAGGAGAAAACTGTATGATTACAAAACTTTACAAACTTTTATTTTACAAGCTTTTACAACTTTACAAACTTTTATTAAAAATAGAACTGGGAACAGAAACAGTAAAAAATTGTACGATTAGCTAGGCACAAAATCTTGGCCATCCAATTCTGTTAGAACATTGGATGAAAACAAGGAAAAAATGTGAAATTCACCAAATATTATAATTTGAGAACGAATTACTACAAAAAGTCTATAGGTAGTATTTAACACACAAGAGAATAGCCAAAATGGAAACGGGAACAAAAGTTCAATCCTGGAAATGCCGAGAAAAAAAGAAACATTCTATCATATGTGGCATCTATGCAATAAAGCTAGAAAATCGCAGGGAAGAATCCATTTATTAATAACAGACATTCTTAATCTAAAATGTCCAATGAAAGCTGAAATGTACTTAATATGTTAAATGTTACAGATACCAAAACTGAGAAGAAACATTAGAAAAATCTGTTATACACAATAAAATCAGCCAGAATTGTTTATGCTCAAAAATGGAAGACAGATCAGCTACCATCAGGGGAAGAACGGCTGTTAAAATTATACAACATCCTTGAAATGGATAAATTGGCTACACTTTTAAATGACAAGAATGAAAAAACATTAAATAACTTCAGAAATTACTGGAAATGTCTAATAAATTATCTGGAAACAAGATGGGGCAGTATATCAGTAATAAGTATAGAAGAAAAATAAGAGGAATAAAGGAATAGATGATTAGCAATGAGAGAATAACAACACTAAAATTAATGTTAACATCAAAAGAAGACATGCAGGATGCATTTATTGTTTAATACCTTTTTATATGAAGGTAAAATCAGACAACATATGTTATAATAAATACTGGGATTATATGTATTATAATAGACACCTTTTTAATCAATAATTTAGTAATTTTTATATGGTGGTAAATATGAGGTTGATCTTCTTAAAGAATAAAAATATAATAGGCTCCTATGTTTTAAACATAGGTCCTCTCTAAAAGGAGATCTCACATAATGAGTGGACTGCACATTTCCCTTTCTTGGTGCAGTTTGGTGCTAGTGCAATAAACACAAGCAAGTAAGAAATTGTGTTTTTTTCCTCCATTCACCTGAATGTTTCAGTATAAACAGAGACACACATTAATACAAGCCTTTTTGGCCAAACAATTTCTGGTTTCAAATCTATGCAAACAGATTGAAATGCAAAGCTACAAGTAATTGGGCAATTCTGGCTTGGTCTCACCCACTAGCTAATCGGCCTAACAGCTGTTGAGATTTCAGATCCTTTCTGAACAAGACACCCTTCAGCAAGCAAGTGACAACACACAACAGACCGGGCACTGACCAGAGGAGGGACAGTTGCTACAAGACTGTGCTCCTCCATTTATTATGGACCAAGAACATAGAAAATGTGTGCAATCCTTTCTAGTTTACAGCAAAAGGCTCTAGTTTTCCAATTGATGCTTACAGAATTATTTGAGTTTCATTTTAAAACAAGGCAAAATTGCATAATTGTCATTTTAAACTGCCATGAAACTTACAAATAATGTAATAATTAAATAATGTATGACATCATGGAACAAGAAAGAACACTGTGGCTCAATGGTTTCCAATTTGGAGTCCCCAGACATTAATGGGCTAAAATTCCTAGAATCTCTGACTAACCAAGCTGACTGAAGCTTCTGGAGGCTCAAGTCAAAAAACATTCTGGCATCCATGCTTGGGGGAGACTAGTACTCTAGACCACGTGAGCACTAAAAATAAGATAAGTTCTAACAACGGTCATTAAAGATGAGTAAAAGCCTGAGCACTACCAAGGTTCAAAATCACATCACAGGTCCTTTTCAAGGCTTCAGAGTCAGTCATAACAAAATATAATAGTCTCCAAATGAGATAGATAAAGTGCCAACAGGTACCCTGAACTGCCTGCAATAGACTTCCAAGGCACTGAGGGAAGAGGAGAGATCAAATACACTCATCAAGGCAACCAAGAATTTAATTCTGGTGAGCAGGATGCATTGTATGCTATGGCCTGGTTTTATCTGTAGCTGTAGGCATATCTACCTCTGGACAGAAAAAGAAACAGAGGCAAACACCAGTTGTTACAGGCTCACAAATGCACTCCCCACTGGCCAACACACCTTTTAAGATTAAATTTATAGCATCAAAAAATTGTTGTACTTCTTCAAATCCTGGAAAAGACAAATGCTCTCACTAGCAGTGTAGTAACCTTTACCAATAACCAGAAAGCAGACTTTTTGCCTTCTAAGTATCTTTGAACTTGAGTACATGAGGAATGAGTGCTCATATCAATTCAGAGCTTGTAAAGACAAAAGAAGCTTCCTCTGTAAACATCACTACACTGAGTTTGAGTTTGAAGTAATGTCAAAACAAGTTTCTGCCCTTTCTATTGCAGGATCACAGCAAACACAAAGCTTAGGCTACCAATGCCAGCCAAAACAGTGGACTCCTACTAACAGCGAATTGTTTAACAAGGTGCCAACCTTCATGTACACAAAATGGCATCACCCACATGAAAAAAGGAGTTGTCTACTGATGGCTATCCTGAGGTCTGAAGCAGTACTAAAAAATCATGTACGGAAAAAAATTAAAAACAGGGTTGGGGTGAACAAAACAACTCCATGAGAACTCAGTATGCTCAGGGGCACAGAATTCCAACTCTGAATGGGAAGGAGAGCTGAAGCAGGATGAAGGGACTGCAGAAGTATTCTGGGAAAAGGAAGCAAGAATGTAACAAAAGAGCATCCTAGGAAAACAGTTTAGTTGGGATATGGAACATAAGCATTCCACACTGCAATGTCATTGCAGGCACTACTTGCTTTCCTTGTTAGCAGCTCACAGCTGCATCACTAAGCCTGCCATGTCCTGCAGTCTTGTATTTGTCTAACCGAGCAGAAGTAGGCAGAAGCATTTTAAGAATTCCTTTAATTTTCACAATATGCTAAAGTTGTACCTTCCAGGCTTGCCTTCTTCTGCTGGTTCCCCATTTCTTCAGCAGAGTCCTCCCTGAACCCACTCCTCAGCCCAACCTCCTAAGATAAAATACTTCTTTTCACTAACTTCCTCAGAGCTGCTCTCCTAAAGTCTAAGGAAAGGGATTCTAAATCTACCTGCTATAGAAATATTTGTTCACAGAAAAATCTGGATTAGACGTATATTGTGGAGGTTGAAAAGTACTGGAGCCGAAAATACTTTGTGTCCTTTAGTTATATTCAGCATGCTTGCTCAGGAGACAGGCATAATGTTTTATTTCCAAAGACAAGCATGGAGGGACTCCACTGTGAGAGAACAATGCCATTTCTCATGTAAGCCCACCTCCTCAATTTGGAGGCTGGATAAAGGGGGAAAGATGAAGATGTTCAATGTAAAGGCACTATCATTTGCTCAGAGGCACTTTTACTATATTTTTGCTGGCTATTAGAATTAATTTTTGGCTACCAAAATTTATGGATTCCTGGAAAAGAAGATCACAGGAGATATTTCCATTGTTTATTGTCACACAAACTAAAATTAGGACTAATCAACATGTCATAGCAACCACTGATTGACAAGATAATCTACTTAACTACTGGAATAATTGAGCAGTACAAGTTCTTTGACAACAACTCTCTCTGCCTCTTCCCTATGTCTGGAATTACTACCTGAACATCCCCTTCAGATCTCAATACCACCAAAAATGAAACTGCAACAAATTTCATGACAATTCCCTAAAATGCTCAGGCTCTGTTCTGACAAATCTCCCAAAGAGAGAGACCTAACAGTTGTAAAACAGATTATTTCCATTTGGTTTTCTGTTTTGGGCACTTCTGACAGTGGTGTATATCCTGTCATTCTTTTCAAGGTTCTCTCTTCAAGAACAGGAACTCTGCTCTTTTTTTTTTCTTTTGTCAATATATTGAGAACTGAGGAAGGGTTTCAGTCAAAACAATAATCTAAAGATAATCCCTGCAAAAGTAGCCATTCCACAGCTAAGAGAAGACAGAAATGCACATGCACCACTTTCAGACTAATAGATTATGTCACATGAAACTTGTTGATCTTAAAAAAAAATCCCACAAGACTCATTTTCCTATCTACCCAGAAGAGGATCCCATTGAGTTCAGCAATATTTCTAAGCACAAGATTACAGGCACAGAACCTAGTTTGTGTTTTTCCACTGACAGAAAGCTTCTGTCAACAGATTAGAGAGGAGCAATTCTCTCTCACTGTGCAACTCCCACAGCCCCGCCCCGCCCCGCCCCCACCTGCTCCAAATGGCTAGACAATCCTCCAGGGCATATTTGAAATAGGAAAGTACGGAGATGAGAAACAGAATGTTCTATGACATGGACCTCAGGTTGTTCAGTGTTGGATACCACCCCAAAATTTTTAACTTGCACAACCCTTGAAAAAACATTCTAAACTATAATAGTAAAGAGTAATATGAAACAGTTTAGGGAGATATTTTCCAAAGATGCCTCTCCAAATCCAGGCAATATGACAAAGTTCATTGTACTGCAGTGATTTCCAACCTCAGCTGTGATTCCATTACCCTTAACAACTGGTCATGCTGATTGGATTGGATGGGATGGGAGTCATATCCTATCAGAAACAGGGGCCCAAGATTTGGGATCACTGCTGCACTTAAAAGGACTTACCTTAGCTAGATCGCAAGGCTAATGACAACTACGCGTCACTTGTTCACCACTGACTACAGTAAATATACAATCAGTCTTCCACATTTGCGGGTTTCACTTTTGTGGATTTGATTATTCACGGATTATTTGCTGTCACCTCTGCTGCCTCCCTATACCATTTTTAATAGGGACTGCAAGTCTCATGAGATGTTTGTGAATCCCTGTAAAAAATGGTGTGGGGCAACACTGGAGGTGGCAGTAAGCCCCACCAGCCACCCAATTCTGCCTTATGAAGGAACCTGGATGCCTCAAAGGAATCCATGGTGGGTTGGATATGGTGATCATACTTTTTTGTGTGTTAAACATGGTTTGGGAGGGCCTAGAGTTATTCACAGTTTTTTTACTTTGACAGGGGTCCTGTGCCCCTAATCCTAGCCACTGTGGCGGAATGACTGTATATATATTTTTCACATTTTATACAGTCGATATATTTTATAGTTCACTCACCTCCTTTTTTAAATTGTTCATTTCCTTCTTCTTTTAATTTCATGCTCTCATTTCTTCTTTTCTGTAATAAACAGAGGATCACAGAATACAATAATTATGCAAAGTGAGCAGGCACTATAGCTATAATTTAATACCACTAGAACTGGAAATTAGAATGAAATGTAATAAGTATTACAGTAACTATAAAAAATTGTTTATTCCTTAATATCCCTCTCCCTGTTCTATAAATACTTTTTAATATTTTGAATTTCTGAAACAAAACCATGATCCTATATTTGCCCCCACCCACAACAATTAACAGCTCTGGGGATTTAAGTATTTCATGATGTTGCCCGTAGACAACCTAGAACTGCAGATTTCTTGAAGTATTTGAAAGAGTCTGCATATATAGGATAGACCTATCTGTTTAATTAAGATCACATTATGCCTACTCCTTTACAGATGTTTAGTTTTTTGGCTTGCAACATTAGATTGATCACCTAACAATTTACAGAAAAAGCTATGAAGGTTAACATACAGTGCCATCTCCAAAGCCAACAATGAAAAGTGTTTTGACCTTTGTCTTGTAGATCTAAGCCTAAAACCATGAAGATTCTTAAGACATTCAGTAAAAGAAAATGCAACAGATGTAAAGGTGCAAGGTACACAGGAAAGCATTTTTTTAAAGTCTAAAATTAATTTCAACAATTTCTTTTTTTGTGGAGAAATGTTTGTGGAAAAATAAACTCCACAGGATTCTATCCTTTTAGCAATGTTTGAAGTATTGCCTTGGTGATAAGCAAAGTTCCCAAGACCTGCCTAACATTTTACTCTCTGGACTACACTATAAAATCGTAGCTGTTGAGCCCACAGGTTGGGGGAAGGAGTGCAAACACAATAATATCTGAGTACCAACACTTGGTACCCTCTTTGCTCCTTTTTGAATTTCTATCAAGGGCCAAACTCTCCTCCTCTCCTTCCCTTATCCTCCTGTTTCCTTATTCCTCTTTGCATCAGCTTCCAATTCCCCTCAGTTGGATATCTTTTTTTATCCCACCGAGCTTCCAGATTCCCTCTATGAATCTTTTACCCTCACATCCATGATAGTCTGGCTCTTCAGATACCTGACACCTGAGTGCTCAACTCTGCATCCTGGCTCACAACTAGTGACATCATAAGAGCTTAACCAACAGACAGAGGCTCACAACACCACAGATCTATATTTGACCTAATAATGGATAGATAAAAATTAAAGCTTTTTTTTTTAATTTAAAACGTTCCCTGTTTTCACATAACACAACTTACAACCAAACATCCTTGAACTAGTCACACATAAGACTGTGCTTGCCAACAATAATATCAACTCCATTTCAAATATTAAAACCTTTTACTTACAAAGATATTTTGCAGAAGCTATGTGTGGAAAAGTTATTTTTTAGGAACATCAAGTCACGGTGGCTTTTTACACATTATAGCCAGAACAAACACAGCTGCCTTAACACAGCAATGCAAGCCCTTTACTTTTACAGTAATTATTTGGGTTCTTTGTAGATGCACAAAGGCCAAGATCATTTTTTATCCTTACCTAGCCCTCCACCCTACAAAATTATGTCCCACGAGATGTAAATAACATTTAATCATGCATGTTCTGTCAATAACTGAAATAAACATAAGGCAGAGAAGATACTGCAGACTTAGGAATGAACAACTTGCTAAGAGTATATTTCCCTAGGAACATTCTGCTGTCATTAACAAGGACTGCAAGCAAAAAAAAGACACAGTCCAGAGACTCCATGGCGCCAGCATCCCAATGAGTACCCAAAGCAAAAATATACACATTTGTGCATTTTGAATATTTTACAAGCCAAGATACAAGTTGCATGTTATTTTGGTAGAAAAAACTGATTTGCTTTTCAAATACAAAACTCATACCCTGCTGAGTCACTGTTGTATATCTCCTTTTCCAACATGATTATACAGAAAGAAATGAGTAGGTGTCTACAGATACATAGATTTAACATGTCCAGAAACAGGAATCCTAGAAGCTGCTATGAACAATTATTACAACCTAGAATCCATTTTCCCTTTATAAAGGGCAATTTAAAATTGCTTGGCATAAATATTGCTGCTTTTGTTGACTGGGAAGCTCAACAAAATCCTCTAAATATTCATTTTATTTTAAATAGACTGTCTTGATACCAAGTGAATGCTGCTTGCAAAGCACCCCCCCTGCCCTGATTCTAGACCGTTAAGCTCCACAAAAGAAAAGTCATGCTTCCAGCAGACAGCTGCATAAGCACTTTGGCAATTGGAGATAATCTCATTAAAAGAGCTGTCCACCAAGCAGACCAACTTGTAGTTTAGCTTTTAGTTGCTGTCTTGGGTAAATCCTACTTTGAACTGAAATTAGACTACTTGCAGATAAACTGCTCCAAAATTGATTTAAAATCTAAGAGTCTCACATACTCAGCAATTCAAGAAAAGCACAGACCGTACATAACTGTTTGCCACTGTCCATTTCTGTTTTAGAAATGCATTATCATGCAGCATGATAATGAAAAATCAAGGTGAAACAGAACAAAACAATGGTAAGCAAAAAACTTAACGGTTTGAGACACAGACACTTAATAAAACAAGCTGAAAGCGCTGCTTCCAACTGCATACAACAAAGCTACGTGCATCTCTGTAGATTTCTTTTACATCCACAAATTAGAGATCTGGGAGAAGTGGAGTTTAATCACACACTCTCTAGGTTGCTTCAATAAAACAGAAGAATATTAAGTCTCAGCATACTTCCAGATAGACATTTAGGTTGCAATTTTATTTACCCTTAACTAGCCATACATTCTGGAGTAAATGTCACTGGAATTAGCAAACCTCCTTCCAAGGTAATATACACAGGATTGGGCTATGAGAGATTTTTTTTAAAACAGACTTGAATATTAGAAGCACTTGAAAACCATATATACTCACTTGAAACATTTTACTGAAATAAAGAGAACTTCCTTCTAAGCAAATATGGTTAGCACTGAAACACTGGTCAATAACAAACAAGGTTTTACTTCAACATACCTGTTTTTCCTCCTCTGACATATTTTTCTCCAGTTCTAGTAAATCTTTTTCATCTGATTCTGCTTGATTATCTGAAGTATCTGCTTCGTCATTGTGTTTCTCTTCCACCACTCCTGATTCAAAAGAGTCTTTACAGTCATGGAAGAGGTCATCATCTTCTCTGGTCTCTGAGTCAGAAAACTGACTCATTCCCTCTTTGGCAAATTTGGGGTTATGTACATTATTGCAGTTTGCCTGTGGAGTATTTTGTTCTTCTGAAAGTGTCAAGTTCTCAATTAATTTTTCAGGGGGAACAGCATCTTCAGGCTCCATGTTGAGCCTGCTATGGTGATTTTCTGCCTGAAGTAAAGCAATAAAAGTTATATATAACACTGACTTTCATAAACAATTTAAACAAGGCTAACAAAGTCTTGAACACCTAAAAACTGTTAACTCCACCTGACAATGTTCCCCCACACACACACCTCGTCCAGCTTCAACTTAAAGTATACAACTAATTCTATAGAATCTTCTTCCATCAAATTACTATAATAAAAACAGAATGAGACTAGTTTTGTCCACTACTATAAAACATACCAAAATGACTATGAATTAAATTCCATCACACCTTATGTTTAACGTACACTTGCAATTCACCCTGACCAAAGTTGTACATATCGGAAATTCGTTCACAGACAAGATCTATCATTCTTCTTCCTAGCAACAGTATAACCAATATAAGAAAGCTTCACAACACTCTTAGTGGGGGCAGTGTTCACTGAGCTGTGAATTATGAGTGCTTTCTATTCAATGTTTTGAAATTCTCAGTAATGAAACAAGTTGCAGCCTGTGATAATTTCCCATCATGATAATACTAAACCCACACAATCACAATCAAAACCAACAATCCTGTGATTTCTACAGAAGCATGATAGGAAATCGTTTCATGGAATTTTCTGGTGGAGAAAACAAGAATCTTGCCTTATTCTATGTTAGACCTAAGGTTCATCTAATCCACTACTATCTACTTTGATCAACAGCAGCGATCACAGGTTTGGGGCACATTTTCCCCCCAGTCCTTTTTACCTCAGCTGAGGACACCAAAGATTAGACCTAGAAATTAGCACACAATTTTTGTGTTCTGTGAAAGATCCTCAGATGATTCCTCACGTGTTATCTTTCATTTAATTGATACAATTATTAATACCAAAAAGAAGGAAAGATGTGGACTTTTTCCCAGGACATAGACCTGTATTTTAAATAAACCCAATAATTTCTCCCACTCAAACTAAGGTCATTTCCGCACTAGACTGGTATAGCGCTGTCATTCCACTTTCAACATCCTATGGAATCCCGGGGTTTGCAGTTCAGGGAGGGGCCGGCCGGCCCAGGATTCCATAGGATGTTGAAAGTGGAATGACAGCGCTATACCAGTCTAGTGCGGAAATGGCCCAAGACCAATACTCTTCGGATCTAGGATAAGAAATCCCAGGAACCCAAGCCAGTATGATACCATACCAGCAGCGGTAAGATGTTATGGGACCTGCAGGTGAAGCACAACCGGAGGGCCCTCTCAGAACCCAGGCAGCAACCAGGCTGATCAAGAGAGAGAGCAGCTGGCGCCAGGGCAGGAATATTGGCCTGCAGAAGGTGAACCCGCCACTTCTTCCCCCAGAAGCAAGGAGCCGTAAGACTTATGTATAGCCCTGCACAGCTCAGAAGGTGCAGTATACGGGAGACTACTCCTTCCACGTCATCTGCTGAATGCACAAAATGTCCCCGTGTCACGAACGAGAAGTCTTCCTCTATAGTACTTTCCAACACCGGTGCTGGTGAGAAACAAGACTGACCAGGAATGCCTCCCCGCTAAGCAGCCCGCTCACCCCCGGTGCCTTCCCCGAGCAGCCCAGGGTGCCTTCCACCGCCCTCCGAGCCAGCCAGGGAACGAGCGGGGGGCCCTCGCTTCCGACGACCACCACCCTCCCGCTCCTCGTCTCTCCCCGGCTTCCCACCTCCACGCCTGCCTCGGCCCAGGCTCCGGCTCCGCTCCCCTTTACCTCGGCTACTTCCTGCTACTGGGCAGAACTTCCGGTGCTCTCTCCCCGGCCAATGAACAAGCGAAAAGTCCAGTCGCCGCGGCGAGGCTTCTGTCAGGCGGCAGCGGCGCGAAGAACGCCAGTCTTCGGGAAAAGCCAATTGGCTTGCGGGAGGCGGGGTGTGGCGGCAGCAGCTGCGGAGAAAGTGGCGTCAGCCGCTCTTTGCTGAGGAGCGGAGGGTTGCGCGGTGGCTTTTGGGGGATGTAGTTTAAGTTCTTAAGGCAGGGAAGAGCGGCGGTATCTGTGAGGAGGTAGTTCGATACTCCGCCTCTGGAGAGCAGCGGTCCTTTCCCTGCTTGGCCGCGGAGACCGGCTGGGCGACCTTGGGCGCCTCGCATACTCTCAGCCCCTCCAAAAACCGTGATAGGGTCGCCATAAGTCTGACACGACTTGAAGGCACCCTGCAATCAACAGTCCGATGCCTCTTTCTTCAGAATTAGGTCTCCTGCTGTCAGGCGGGGCTCACTGCTGAGACCATTTCCGCACTGGACCGTTATAGCGCGGCGATTCCACTTGCAGCATCCTATGGAATCCTGGGGTTTGCAGTTCCGGCCGGCCCCTCCCGAAACTGCAAACCCCAGGATTCCAGAGGATGTTGCAAGTGGAATCATCGCGCTATAACGGTCCAGTGCGGAAATGGCTTTAGTCAGGGTGGATACGAGCCAGGGATGTAGCTACAGCATTGCCCCCCCCGCAAAATAAAAAAATTCAGTCCCCCCCCCCGCAAAAAATGATATTATCTTTCAGTCCCCAAATTTCTAGCATGGTAAAGAGTGAGACCCTGAACATGGCACACATCTTGAACTTTTGCATGTGCTGTGTTCACATTCTCTTGGTACCTTTGCCCGCTTAAGCTGAATTTCTAAAAGTTTAACTGAAATTTTAAGTTACTGCAGTGCTTGAAATATAGGAACCCTAGAAAAAAAATAATAGGGAGGAGGATTCTTAATTGGGGGATAATGTTCTCATTTTGCCGCCCCCTCCATAACTAGACCCCTGTAATATAACTGCAGCTATAGGAGGAAAAGTCCGGAAAATTATTCCAGTTGGCTGGGTGAGGGTGATGGTGCCTGGTGAAATAAAAGGAGGTGAATGCTTAAGGTTGCCGTTTCCTTCCTTTTTCTTCAAATCATACTTCTGTAGTAACGGCAGCACTGGCAAAAATTGAGGGCACCGTATTTTAAAGAGCTTAAACTTGGATGTCACACTTGTCTCTTGAGAATTTTTCCATTAAAAAATCTTGAAATGTGATGACAGAACCTTCATAAGATCTCAAAGTCATATAAAGCGCTATGATTATATCCAATGCTCTGCTGCTGTTAATGCATCCCTTGCTCCTTCTTTGTGAGGCTCAGAGAGTTTTGCCAGCACATAAACACCCTATGACTTTTATAAATCCCCATAAAGGTTTTTACATCACAGCATGGCATAGCAAGCGATGGGAAGATGCCCAGTGGCTGTGTTATTATACTAATTAATAATGTTTACCATTTGGATATATATAAAATAGGCAGATAAAAATTATATGGTGAGATCTTGTGACAGACCTTCAATATTCTAGATCAATAGCAAATAAATTGGTGATGCTTCTTGTTGAAGGTCTAAATCTTTGACCATTTCCGCACTAGACTGTTATAGTGTTATTATTCCACTTTCAACATCCTTTGAGGCCCTTTCCTAAACTGCAAACCCCAGGATTCCATAGGATGTTGAAAGTGGAATAATAGCACTATAACAGTCTGCTGCAGAAATGGCCTTTGACTTGTAGTTGCAATCTGATGTACCTGAACTTGGAGGAAAGAGTGTGTATGTGTATTCATTGAGGATTTATAGCTCATCCAAAACTCACAAGATTAAATATAAAAATATGCCTAGCTCTATTAACACTGTGCTGTTGTTGCTGCTGCTGCTGCTGCTGCTGCTGTTACTACCATTACCTGAACTTAAAATTAGGCAACCCCTAGATTCCACTAGAGGGCCCAAATGCTTCAATGCATCTGTTCCTAACCTTCTTTTGAAAGATCAAAGCAGCTTAGAAGTATGTCGGCATACTTTAAAAATAAGCTTTAAAAATCTGAAATGCAGGAAATAAATCTGACAGGGCATTCAGAAAGCCATCTCTTAAATAAGCTTCCTATTTCCTTGGGTGCCTAGGAAAACTGAGTACTTGGGTCTTTAACAGGATGTAACTGTTATTCTAATCTAAAGCACAGTTTTAAATCCTCTAGATTTAAAAGAAACATATTTTTAAATAAGTCCTATAAAGCCAGCTTACTAAGAAGAAAATTCTCTTGAATAAGGAACAGATTCAGGGTGAACATTTGTAAAGTTGGTAAGCAAAGTCTATTGGGTTTTCTTTAAACAGATGCAAATGGATTCTACTGGACAGAGCAGAGCTGACAGGTGGTACGCTGAAGTGCTGGTCCCTAGCCTCTGGCCACTTGTACCTGGGGATTTTTCCAGAGAAGAAACAAGTGTAACCAACAAGCCCAAGTATGATGCGACTCGCTAGCATACTGCTGACAAAATTGCCAGACTTCTACATCAGATAGCATAAGAAGCACTGGAGTAGCTGGGTGAATATTTAACTCTCCAGATGTTACTGGATTCCAGCTCCCATCAGTCCTAGCTTACTTTGACAATGGTGAGGTATGGTGGGAGTAATTGTTCATCAACTTCCAACATCTGGAGGGCCAAAGGCTACTTATTAGTTAGTTAGAGATTCACTGTAAATGTATTTTACAATTTCCTTATGTTTTGCCTTTAGTCTAAATAAAATGGTCACCAAATAATATATAAATCCTGAAATAAACTTAACAGAGAGGACAAATTGGCCTACTGTACTTTTAAGAATGTTGTTGTTGTTGTTGTTTCAACCTCCTGTGGAATTCTGGGGTTTGTGGTTTACTGAGGCCAAAGAGCTCTCTGGCTCAGAATTCTAAATGCCCCTCCCCAAACTGCAAACCCAAAGATTCCATAGGATGTTGAAAGTGGAGCAATGGCACTATAACAGTGTAGTGCAGAAAGGCCCTTAGTGTTAGTATTTACTATTTCATGTTAGCCATTTCCACACTATGCTATTATAGTGCTATTATTCCACTTTCAACATCCTATGGAATCCTGGACTTTGCAGTTTAGGGAGGGGTGTTACTGCAGTCTAGGCCTACCTGGAGATAGCACCCATTATCATTTTGATATCAGACAATTCGGCTTTCCCCTGCCACCCTGCTCCACGTGTTTGCGAGGCCGCCGGACAAGCATGCAAACAGGCACGGCCGATAATTGCTGGATGTTCCATTCCCCACCCAGGCAGGCCAGACACAGCCGGTTCGTCGCTTCAGGGACCTCTCCGGCAAACACCTCCTTACATATGCGCGATACTAACAAAGGCTTCTTGCCCTGAGCAGGCTACTGGACAAAGGTGGTGCTGTCCACTGGTAAGCGCTGCGTATTTGCATGCTGGCCACACTATTGTCAATTCGGCTCTGATTCCATCATGCAAAGTTGTGACCTTTCCGAGACATTGTCTCGCACCCAAAACTCATTGTTTTCCCCGAGTAAGGCATAGCCTGCGGTCCCAATTCACCCTATAAAAACCCCTGATTCCGAGACCTTCCTCGGATCGCTCCCAAGTTTCATCCCGTCTTGCTGCTGCGTTGTTTGGCGAGCTCCCCTCAGCTAATCGAGCTGAGCTTCTTCTCTGCACCCCCGGCTTCTCTCCTGAGGTCCAGGACGACGAGACAGGTGTCATATCACCCATTTTCCTCTGAAAGTCCCTATCCTTAATTCAACCTCTAATTTCTTAGTTAGCTGTGTGACTGTAGTGTCTTTAATATTTGTTTGTATTCAATAAACATCGTTTTATTACTTTAAACCCGTCTGGCTGCTTGACTGACCTGACCCCATAGACGCTGGGTTGCAAGATCCCGCTAAGTTACCCCGCCTCTTGCTAGCTTAAGTGAGCGCTCCAGCTAATTTTCCCCAAAATTGTGTTTTATTGTATTGTTATTTAGGTGTCCCTCCCAGGACCCCCAGAAATCAGGGTAACAGGGGCATTTAGAATTCTCAGCTAGAGAGCTCTTTGGCCTCAGTAAACTATAAACCCCAGAATTCCACAGGATGTTGAAAGTGGAATAATAACACTATAACAGTGTAGGGTGGAAATAGTGTTTGGGGTTAGTTTCTGAGTTTTGAATAACTAGTATTTAGGATATGTTCACGTTATATTTTGTTTATTTTGTATATGTATGGTTGTAGTTTAATTTTTTTTCTCATTTTGTATAGATGTGATATGTATTCTTAATAAAGTATTATTTTCTAAAATGTATGCAGTCTTTGGAAATCCCAAATTTTTTCATCAGGTAAAAATTAAATTGAAACAACAATACAGATGTTCTGCTCTGCAGGCATTAAAATGAAGCTCTTGCAGGTAATGTTTCGTCTACAATAATTCCTAGGAATAATGGGAGCAAAAGGCAAAAATGTTTGAGCCTCTGCTATTGAACATATACATCTACTTATAAACATATAACTTTCAGTGCAGGGGGTAAAGCACACTGGTTCCCTTATCACTGAAAATAGAGTAGGGGGAACCCTATACTAGAGATTTAGATGCTGAATTAGGTAGTGAAACTCCATAGAAGCAACACTGAGTAGCTTTACCTGGTGGATGGAAGGAATTTCCCTTCAGAGTAAAGCCACAACTTCAAGTGGTCTATCATTGACCTTTTCCAGGATAGAATCCAATAGGTAAATGGACAAATTTAATGTTTTCCAGGTCAAACAACAAGGGTAGATCCACTGACCATAAGAAAAATCCATATAAAATACGTATATCCTTTTACGCCAAGCAGAGGGAACTTTTTTTTTAAAAAAAAGGCAACACTAACCACGAGCAAAGTAACAATTCCAACAATTCCAGTACAAAGTAATGATCTGCCAGCCAGAGATGCAGGCGAAACGTCAGGAGAAATTACTAATAGAACACTGCCTCAAAGCCCAAAAAACCCACAACAACCTTAAGTAACAACTGCTTAAATCAATGACCTGCCAGGAAAGTCAGTAAATTAACGGTGGCAGGAATTGTTCTCCAAGCAACTGGAGGGCATCAAGTTGGAAAAGCTGTTTCACCAGACAAGACAGCCTTAACGTCAGCTATCTAGCGATGGTGTTCCAGTTGTCTTGGACTTCATCTGCCAGAAGCCCTATCCAGCATGGTCAGTGGTAAGATATTCTAGGACAGTGGTTCTCAACCTGTGGGTCCCCAGATGTTTGTGGACTTCAGCTCCCAGAAGCCCCAGCCACTATGGTCAATGCTCAGGGCTTCTGGGAGCTGAAGTCCAAAAACATCTGGGGACCCACAGGTTGAGAACCACTGTTCTAGGAGATTAATAACATCTGAACAGCCAAAAGCTAAGAACCACTGAGCTGCACTACCAATGACTCAGAGTATGCCAACAACCCAAGAGATTAAAGCTATAGCAAGACATCCTGATGCCACAGCAATATCTTTGAACTGCATGAATATTAATGTGAATCTTGGTCATATAAAGTACCTGTAAGTGTGATGCATGTCAAGTGTGATGCAAAACCCTTGGGGTTGCTTGCATCCCTGTAATTTGATGAATTTGTGATGCCACTGTGAGGTAGGTCAGTCTTATAACTCCTTTATTATAGAAGGGAAGGAGGAGAGTTGTTTGCTCAGGATCATTCTTGGAGGTCATGGCTCAGCAAACATTACATCAGGGACTTCACAGCTTATAGATTTAGCTATGGCACCACACCCACTCTAACTTAATGGCATTTATTTTACACCTCTAGTGGTCTGAATGTTGGATTAGGATTCTGGGAGATCAGGTTAGAAATACCTATCCTGACATGGAAACCCATTAGGTGACCTTGGGCAAGTCACATACTGTCAGTTTCAGAGAAAGGCAATGGCAAAACCTCTTTGAAGAAATCTTTCTGAGAAAACCCTGTAACAGGTTCACATTTGGATCACCATAAGTTGGGAAACAACTTGAAAATACATTATTTTATACTTCTAACACAATCAGAGGCTGGTTTACAGATGATAGATTTAAGGCATGAACAAAGTACCATACAGTTAAATCCCTGTCCCTCACAAAAGAGACATCAGCTCACACATAACTAGCTGCCTTTTCAGGTGATTCCCATTGGTGATAAAGGAAGTTAGGTGAAAGAGAGACCAACCTAGCTGACGTCTTCGGGATTAGCCAGGGCTGTAGCTCAGCTAACAAGCTTGCCTCTCGCCCTACCTATTCAGCTATTTAAAGCATTGTAAACATCATCATCAATGTGACAGAGGAGAGTCTGAATCAGTCACTTTCTGCTCTGATGTCCCAAATATAGAAAAGATGCTGTCTCAGTCTAGGAGGGAGCATACAGTGTGTGAACACGTCAGATATCAATGGAGATGAACAGGGCTTCACCTCTGGAGAAAAGAAAGGAAGAAAGAACATTGCCCTATGAAGTGGTTTATCAGACTGCCAGGAGTCATCTTCTAGGATACATAGTCTGAATGCAGAATACCAAACATGAAGTTCCTGGTCTTCAGCAACACCTGCAAAAGTCTCCTCTTTTAAGTCAACACTGTGTGTCCTGCCAACAAAGTATCACTGAACAGCTTCCTGCACAGTGGGGTCTCTCTTGATAGCTTCGTTAATTGTGGGTCTGGGGTAAACAATAGTTTAGTGGTGCCTTGGGCTAGATTATAGAGCAAATCCTGTGTTCCAAGCTAATTCTAGTGCTCTGAGCACTCTCTGACCTAACAGTCTCTCATCTCCTTGGCACATCAGCATCAGCCCAGATTTTGGCACCTGTTGTTGGTTGGCTTCCAAGCATGTGCACCTTGAACTCCACTGTGATGAGACAAGGTTTATATCCCTGCTAGTGAGAGACTGTCTGCAGCCCATGAAAAACATGCAAGTTTATTGAGTTACTTTAATTCCATGAAGGATATTTAAACATAAACAAACCCTCTGATTATGCTGGTTGAGTTTAATGGAGCACTATAAGAGAGAACGATAATATACTTTTTATTAAGGGCTGGGCATCTTTCACACTTCCAGATTAGATCACTGATATCTGTAGAAGGAGGTAAAAATCATGCAGTCCTGCAACTTCCAGCAGCCCTAGCCAGCATTGGCTAAGGTCCAACAACAGCTGGAGAGCCACATACTTCCTACTTCTTCTATAACAGCTAAAATGCAAGGAGCAGCCACAAATTGATTGTATATACAAGCAGGAACCTGAATGAGAGAAAGAAACAAATTGAGATAGGTCTCAGTCCCTTTTCCCCAGCCCCTCCTTATTTCTGAAGTGATGTCTCCCATCCTGTTAGATATAGTTGGCACAATGTGCACCCAAATTCAGAAATGGCTTTGTTATTCATCAGCTCTGCCATCTGTTCTGCATATGACAACCTACTCTCCCTTTTGCCTGCCTTCTCAAATCGCTGAAAGAGAGAAACTGCAGAAGTCTTGCTTCCTGCTCCTCCCTTCTGCAATTTCTATACTTCTGAAGATGTGCAGTCCTTGCCCATTTTTTTATCTGCCCAGTTCAAGAGTGCAATGAGAAACCCTTGCACTTCATGCATTTGTTATTTTTAGAAGCCTGTTTGGTTTGGCTTAGGGCAGGTTTTTGCATGTGGCACAGAGGACAGAAGGGGTTACCTGCATCTTTTTGCCTGTCTTTTGTTTGAGGGTGGTTGTTGCTTTCCCCCTCTTGTTTCCTTGGGCCCAGCAAAGAGCAGTCTTTGCAAATCAAAGCCAAAAGTAATAAGGCACTGTCACCTTAGGCAGGATGAAGGCAGATGGGACAGGAGTGGCAAGAGCACAATGGGACACACAGAAATGGAAGAAGATGCACAGGGGTGCCTTCCTTCCATTATAGCAAATGAAAGAAGGAAGTGAATTTAATGACAATCAGTCCATTAAAGTTTCCCTCAGTGCAATAAGGCTAAGCTTGCAATGTGACTGGTCAATACGTACAAAAATATTCTTAAGTCTATTTATATCATGTTTGTCTCTTCAAATGTTTTAGCCTACAACTCCCACCAGCCCTATGCAGTATAAGAGGTTGTGGAATTTAAAAGACAAAACTTCTAAAGGGCTAAAGCTTCCCCATCCCAATTTATATTACACTGTACTTCCTAAAAACTTGGTCATTCATATTGTGTTTCACAACAGAGGTGGCCTGGATGGGCAAATGAGATGATAAACTGGATCACCATGTGGTGAGCTCCAGAGGAGGTAGGACCTGAACTGATATTCCCCATGGTCAAATGCATTTCATTGTCCATTGGGTCTAACTCTTGTTGTTATTATTTTTTAGAAAAAGCATGATGTAATCTTTGATTACACTCTAAGTGACCTCTAATTTCTTATGCCAGACTTGGCCTCTCATTGCCAGCAGCCCAAAAATGCATCTCAGCTATATAAAGCTCTGGTGAAGCACTGAGTCCTAGTAGAGCTGGGAATCAGTGTCCTAAACTTCCTAGAGGCTTGTTTTCCCAAAAAGAGACTATAAGAACATAAAAAAGAGGAAAAGAGTGGGAGTAGGGGAAAGTAATAGATTTTTCCATGCAGCCCTTTGAAAATTAGGGTAAGGGCCATGATTTGCATCCTTCTGGATCCTATTACATTCCATCCCACCCTCACAACTGTGTAAATATACTTTATATCTTGAGGTCTAGATATACCTCAGTACTTCTTCTGAAGAAGTGGATTTATATCCATGAAAGCTCATGTGAAAATAAAAACCAGCATTTTGTTCTCATAGTAGTCAATGACAACCCTAGGGCCTCTGGGCTGAACCTATCTTTCACCAGACTTCAGCGACCTACACTTAAGTGCCAGATGCCATCCAATGCAGCCTTCCCCAACCTGGTGCCCTCCAGATGCTTTAGGAAGCAACTTCCACCAACCTCAGCTAACACGGCCAATGGTGAGGGATTGTGGGCGCTGAGGGACACCAGATTGGGGGAGACTGAATTGAACCTCTGAGCATGTACAGAACAAATTCCTTTATGACTGGCAACTTTAGGACAATTTGCACCTATTCAGAATAAGAGAACTGACTTCCTTGGTTCAGGGTTTCCCTAAAGGCTTAACACCTCCAACTCCTGCGTTAGAAATTCAGCACACAGTGAAGTAGCAAAGGTATTGCTGAATGACTGAAAGCAAAGGTATTGCTCAGTGACTGAAAGGAACTAGCCACTTTAATCAGTTACATGTGGATTTCAGCATCTCTTAGGTACAGGGCTGCCAGGTTTTCAAAACAGCAGAATTAGGGGCAGTCAAAATTCATGACGGGTGCGACTGGCAGTCAGGAAGCAGCTATTAATAAGATTGGTTTCTACCTTAATACCAAATAAAAGTACAGATTTCAGTTAACTTAGCCATCAGTAAAATTGTTGCATTGCCTACATGTACCAAATATAGTTTATATAATGCACTTAAAAAAAAGCCCTATTTGGTTTCTTTCTTTCTTTTTCTTTCCCTCCCTCCTTCCTTCCTTCTTTCCTTTCTTTCTTTCTTTCTTGAACGCATCAATCTGTTTTAATCATATCAAAAATGCTTGACCACTGTGATTAGTGTTCAAAGTAATTTGAATCTCAGATTTAGTCAGATTTACAGAACAACTGTGCCTCTCATCACTCCCATACCTCAGAATAAGAGATTTTTGCCGTTTCATTCAGCCTGCACAAGGCACAAGTTTTCTGGTCCTCAAATGAGGGACCCCTGGCATCCCTACATAAGCAAAACAACCAGTTCAGGCTGAGGAAATACTCAGCTGCCGAATTCCGCCCAGCACCTGTGGTATTTCCTACCCCTCTCCATTCCTTCCTGATTATTCAGCGCGACAGAATGGCAATAGGTATAACGCGGGGGGGGGGCGCGCGCGGAGAGAATGGGAAAGGATAAGCTTTTCCACTCTAGACACAACTAGCCTTATAACACTCATCATCACAAGATGTTCTGGCGGTGATTAGCCCCGATGACTTTAAAAAGAAAGATTAAACAGATTAAGGGTGCAAGAATACCCACGACCGTTAGGAAAAACGGAGCCTCCCTGTTCAGGGGCACGATACCGCTCTTCAGCCAAACACAGGGGCGCTGTCCGTCTGGCTCTGTCTGCGAGCGTCTTTCCTGCCTCCTTGGGGGGCAGAGCGCGCCTGCCGCTTGCCTAGGTGCCGCCGCCGCCGCCGCCATCTCCAGCCATCCCGAGAGCTGCCGGGCGCCTGGCGCGGACTGGGGCGGGCGGGCGGCTTGGGCAGCGCCGCTGTGCCAGCGGCGGAGGCGGCGGGCGGCTCAGTTCCCTTCCTGCCAGGCGCCGCAGCGCAGCGCAGCCCCGACCGCCCCGCGGGTCACCCGGCTGCAGCCGCCGAAGGAGCGGCGAAGGCGCCCCTGCAGCTCCCGGCCGTCTCAGGTAGGGGGGCCGGGGCGTTCAGGCGGGAGCCGGGATGCTCTGACCGGGGGGCGGCGGCGGCGGCGGCGGCGGCGGCGGGGCTCCAAACGGGTCGAGGGGATGACCCCCCTCCTGTACCCGCTTGCTTGATACGGGGAGCGGGCTTCACACGTTTCGATCCAGACGTCTTAGGACCGGACGGAGAAAGCTGTTTACCTTCCCTCGCCAGCCCCCGTCGTCCTCAAGGTGAGGAGAGTGGGGATCTTGTTTCCTTCCCGCCTGTGGCTGGAACGAGGGATGCGACCCGTGTTTGGGCATCGTGAGAACGGAAGGGAATTGAGGGAGGGAGTGCTTATTTTCCCTTTTAAAGATTCTGAAGCAGAAGGGTTCTGCGCTTGCCTTATTCGTGCCTTCGAATCGCTTGGCGATTTATGCTGACCCCATAAATTTTTTATAGGGTTTTTTTTAAAAAAAAAAATTTAGGCAAGAAATACTCAGGGGTGGTTTCGCCAGTTGGCTTCCCATCCAAGTACTAACGGTGGCTGACTTTACTTAGCTTCAACGATCGGACAAGATCTAGTGTCTTTAGGGTATTTGGGTAGAATGCCTTTTTTTTTTTGCCTTATTTTGGAGAACTCAAATGGATTTTAACAAAAACACAACGGAGAACTTTCCTCACTGTTGTGTTAACTGCATACCAAAAGTGTCGTATTCTTCCTGCGATCTTTTGGTGAGACCACCGGGGGCTTCTTCGTCTTTTCTGCGATAGGACTGGGGGGCTGGAATCCTTTCGATGCGGCGGAGTTTGCTGATAGTCTACCTGCAGCCAAGGGTGAAGGCGGGGCGCAGAGAAAACCCACTAGTATAAGTAACGTGTGAATGTTGCAGGAAAGTGGTTCAGTCCATTTCGTATATACCTTAAGGAGGAATCGTTCTCTGTCTCGGACTGAAACTTTGACCTTATTGGTTCGGTGGCTCTGATCGCCAAAAACATGTTCCCGACAAATATAGGTCAGTAGTTGTTAGTATGACCAATTTTAATTTAAATGGCAGGCACCACATGAGAAGAGACCATTTTCTTCTTCGGAAATGGAGCCTCTTACTTCTGCTGAAACCAAGCGGCACATTCCCACCCCCTTCAGAATTGATAAGTTCATGTACAGATATACCCAGGTTTGATATATTAATAAAGTAAAAGTCATAGGGTTAATCTATGAAGATTTCACTGGGTGAGATTTATAATGGAAACTAAATCTGAATGGGTTAAGAGTGTGTTTCCTTGCTGTTGTATGGTGGGTTGCTCTTTCCTTCAGAATAAACTTTGTAGTAATGTTGTCCTTCAGATCTCCCCTCCTCACCTCTATCGAATTGAAACTGGGACAAAAATGCACATGTATGGGAGACAGTGGCCATTTCCACACTAGACTGTTATAGTGCTATTATTCCACTTACAACATCCTATGGCCGGCCAGCTGGCGCCTCCCGAAATGGCAAACCCCAGGATTCCATAGGATGTTGAAAGTGGAATAATAGTGCTATAACAGTCTAGTGCGGAAATGGCTAATGTCTAGTGAACGCGGGTGGGTGAATGGAGGAGCAGAAGAGAGATTCTAGAGGATGTGGGACACAGGACCTCGTGCTGAAGTGTCCTAATATGCTCTTAGTGACTACACTCATTCGATTTCTTAGTGATTTGGAGCAGCAAACAGCATTCTTGGACATGGCTAATTATCTGAACTACAGTGTTGAGTGCCATGATAGGTCTCTCTTAGGTCTGAAAGAGTAAGGTAAAGTCAGGGAATAAGGAAATTGGATTTCTTTTGCCAACTCATCTTCTGTCTGGGAAAACTGTGTGCTAGCTTTTGGGTAATGAAGAGTTCTTAATTCAGTCTGCATATGCGCCTGCTCTTAAATCAATTGCTTTTGGTTCACCAACAATGCAGTCCAACACACAAGTAAGTCCCTCTGTGTTCTATGGGATTTCCTTCTTGTTAAATGTAGAAGACAGAGAAGGACAAAGTGAAGCCTTCCAGAGATTGTTGGACCACAGTTCCCTAGCCTGTATGGTCAGTGGTGAGGGATAGAGGGAGTTGTAGTCCAGCAACATCTGGAGGGGCAAGTTTGCCCAACTCTAGTATGTGAGATGGCAAAATAAACACACATACACACACATTATGCTTCTCATCCAAATGAACATTTTTCCGCCACATATACTGGAAGACAGCTTCAGCTCCCTGTTATGGGTTTCACTAGTGGAGAACTGTTGTTATCGTTTGCCATCAACTTTGACTTATGGCAACTCTATGAAGGAGAAACATCCAGGATCCCTAGTAATCTACTGCCCTGTTCAGGTCTTGCAGACCCAGAGCTGTGGCTTCCTTGATTGAATCAATCTACTTGTAGTGCAGTTTCCCTTTTTTCCTACAGTAGTTAGAAAGTCCATGGGTTTACGTCCCCACTGAGTCATGAAGCTTACTGTGTGACCATGGGCAACTCACTCTGACTTATGTCACAGGGGTACTGTGAGAACAAAGTGGGGAGCAGGAGAGACATGTACGCCAGTGCTACTCAAAATGGTTGCCTTTGAACTGGGACTTGTGCATGAGCCCAGCTAATTCCTGGGGAGTTTCCAGTGGGGCGAAAAGCAACAGTTGTAGCCAATGGGCCCAGACATGGTCCCAGTCTCTGGCACTTTGGAGGAACAATTGCCAGTCCTCACATCAATTCACTTGTGATGCCCTGCTGTACATCACCTTGAGATCACTGAAGGAAAGGATCTAAATGTAAATAAATATGGACCCATAATACAATACATGTAGTTTGAAAAGAGAGTTGCTGCATGCACACTTCTGAATTTAATGGGTCCATGAATTGTTTAATCCTATGAAAGTATCCTGAAAAGGAGAAAAACCACACTGATCATATTTAGAGGCAAAGAGAAAGAGTAAGTGTTGGGGTTCAAGTCTGAGAGCCTACTTCATAATCCTAGCATGTATGGAATAATTATGATTTTTAAATATCTAGGAAAGATGATCAGAGGTTTCTAATATCTAAAAAATTAAATCCCAAGTTCTGCTCTGTTTGTGTGTGTATGTATGTATGTATTGTTCTGGACCTGGTTCAAATTAAGCTCCGTCTATTCCTCTTCTTTCCTAAGAAAACCCTATGAAATTCATGGGTCACTATAAGTTGACAGGCAACGTGAAGGCACACATAAACACACACACACTCCTCTCCAATGCCGCAAAGGGAACCTAGCAGCTCTAGTTTATGTGGTCTGATTTTGCTCATGTTGTTGGCGACCATTTTTTCCATCAGGAAGATTTTTTGAGAGCCTCATTCTCTTATTCCTAAGATGCATACATTGGCAGTTGGACATGGAATCCATCAACACAGTTTGGAAAAGTTACTTTCCTAGATGACAGCTACCATAGTTCCTCAAACTGTGTTTGATACTTTTTTTAATGTGACATGCTTTTGCTTGTTTAAAGAGCAATTACCAAAACAAATTTAGAGTATACACCAGAAAAAGTAATATAAAGACATTTTTAAATTATACATCAAGTATGACAGCCAAATGGCAGCAATTTAAAATATTAACCAGTAGCATATTAATTAGACTAAATGTCCTGGTCACGGTAAAGGAGGCAGATTGCACACTGAAGTTGATTGAAATCACCTACTGCATCTTCCCCAAACCTGGTTTCCTCCTCAGATGGACCTGACCACAGCTCCCATCATGGTTGGTTATTGGCCATGCTGGCTAGGCATGATAAGAACCACAAACAAGCCCATCTGTAGGGGCCAGGCCAAGCCGGGCTCATCTAGACTGGAAAGAGTATGTGACTGGTGGATCTCTCATGGAAGAGAATTCCACAGTCTCCTTGATTTTTTTTATTATTATTATTTTGAAGTTTTAAAAGTGATAAAGGATTGAACTATAAATGCAAGGACAGGATAACAAGTTTCAAACAGCAACATCCAAGGCAATAACAAAGCAAAAGTCCTCTTCCTTCTCTATCAGCCACTGCCTGGCCAGCTAAGGACAGATCACAGCCTGATTTCTCAGCACCACAAACTCTCCCCCAGTGCCACCTTTCCACTACAGGGGGAGATGGGCAAGAGAGAGGAAGTATAGGACTCCCATGCTGACCCACCCCTTTTCTGTCTCCTTTCTCTGACCTGGTTTGGACCCTGGGTGCCCATTCTCCCCACCATGCCTCAGCCCCCTTCCCACAGAGACACACACACACACACACACCCCTTTTGATATTTGCAGTTTGTCCACTTTTGCAGAAGTCCTGTGCCCCTAACCCTAGTGAACGTGGAGGGCCAACTGTACTTCAGTTGCACTGATTATGGTGACTAGAAGACTAATTATGGCAGGAAGGAGGGAGGGATGGCAATTACTCAGGACAGGAACCTGGCTTCTTTGAGGCTTGTCCCTAATCTTTACTGGGATTGAGGCCACAAATATTTTCCATGCTCCTTGCCAGAGATAAGAGGGATGAATCAGAGTGAGGCCATCAGAGAGAGAGAGAGAGAGAGAGAGAGAGAGAGAGAGTTCAGTGTTAGACAAGAAAGGGAGGTTTAACACTTTAGGCAACACTTTCATGCTCCAAAGACAGGAGAATGCACTCCCCTGAAACATTCAGGAGTCTAGCACCAAATTGTGCTGGGGCGGGGTGAGAACAGAAATGGAAAGAGGTGTTTGAAGCTTTGGACCGAGGTGGAGAATGTGTGGACCTCCATATGCCACTACCATCAACACCAGCCAATATGGTCAATGGTTAGGGATTATAGTTGTTGTGATCCAACAGTATCTTGTTATCTTGTCTGTAAACATAGAAAGCATTAAAGATGCCCTTGCTGAGAGAGGTGGCCCATGACGCCACTAGTCAAGTCTTGCTACATTGCTTGCCTAGCGTCTTCTGGGTATATGCCACCCACTTGTGAAATATTTTCAAAAAACAGAACATTCCACAGTTAAAGAAATCTACATGGGAGAAGAAGCAGGGAACTGGATTTGTTCTCCCGCAATCCTCTCCTTTGTCTGCCAAACATCTGAAAAGTGGAGATTTTATTCAAATTGGGATTTTGCTTTTCGTTGCCTTTTTGTACTTCCATCTACATTCTTTCTTACAATACCACATCTCAGTTCACAACATTTGCCTTTTTCTTCACTTTTTAAATTTTCTTTTTATGCTAAAGTGCACTGTTAAAATAAAATAAAATAATGAGAAAATGTTCAAACTTCTTTACCTTTGCCCAGGAACAATAAATAATGAGAAAATATTCAAACTTATATAAAAGAATGAGAAAATATTATTATTTAACAGCAGTAACAAGAACAAGAACAATGTAAATAGACTTCTTCTTCTTCTTACTGCTGTTAAATCATCATCATCATTATCATCATCAAACTTCTTTACTTCTGTATATAAAAGGTCTGTGGAATCCTTTTCCACATCAGAGATGGTGAATGCATTGCCCTCCAGATACGGTTAGACCGCAACTCCCATCATCCTTCACAATGCGCTACATTGGTAGAAGGGTAGAAGGTAGAAGGTAGAAGGGAATTGGTAGTCCAATGACATCTGAAGGATTACGCACTCTCTACCAATATCCTGCACAGACCAAAATGGTGGCTGTGAAGGGAGAAGCTGCAGAAGCATTGATAGAACCAGCCAATCCCAGCTCATGGAAAGCTGGGGAAGGGTCTGTAGGGGACAGGATCTAACCTGGAGACGTGTCTGTCAGACTGTTAGGGCCAATCAGAAAGAGAGTGAAGGTAGTTAGGAAGGTAGGAATTGATAAGATCTGAAGAAGGTTTGGGAAGCTGAGGTTGTTCAGGGAGAAGTGTTGCTTTGTTTGAAACTGAGCTGCTACTGTGCGTTGTAGGCTTGATATTTATTTTATTTGTTATATAATAAATCTTTACCTGTTTTATTTTGTACAACTGTCTCTGATTGCTTGCATTTAAAAAGCAAGAGGGGGAACTGGACACACTTTACCACACTGAACCCACTGATCAACACAGCGCCTTGTCCAGTTTTGCAGTCATCTTGAGGCCCTAGCACCAGAGCTAATGGACACTGAGAGTAAAGGGGCAAACTGAGTACCAGAAGCACTAGTCGGAAGTGTGGAGCCAGCCAGGTGGGTTGTGCCACAGTGGCCTTAAGGAATGTATCTGTTTCAATTGGTCTTAAATAGCTTTTCAAGGGAAGGCATACATCTGAGGAGCCAAGGCAGCTCCATCTCTACGTTGCTAGGTTGCTTATATTACTGTATATAAAACCATCTCATCAAACTCAGACACAGCAAAAGAAAGGATTGCAGGGAGAGGGGAGGAGGTCACCTTGCCCTGAAAATCCTTGTGGTGGTGAGGCATTGCCCTCTGGCACACTTTGCTCAAAGACACAGCAGTGAAAGCAGCAGTGGGTCTGGATGAAATGTATTTCTCATTTCTGCCTAAAGAGAAATCCACTATCTGTTCTTGCTCTGCCAGAGGGAAAGAGGGTGGGGAATAGCAGGGAATCTTTGCACTCACAATGAGGATGAAAAATTGAAGTCTTCCCTTCTTCAAAGGGGATCCAGTCCTTTTTCATGGCAGCATTACAGTGCTCAGACTGTAAGAAATGCACAGGAGATTTGAAGACAGGATGGGATTGCATATCTTCCAGCTTTCCAGTTTGGCAGGTACAGCCCTGGTTAATCCTCTGTTCTCCCACTTTTTCAGGTGCTTTTAACATTTCTTAGTTTCTCTCTCCTCCTCCTTTGTCCTCAGCTCACTTCAATAGTTGCAAATTGAGTTCAAAATGTGAAAGTCATTTGCACTCCATGAACACATCAGGGAGGAAAGGAAAGGAGAAGTCTTGCCCTTTCCAGTAGGCTTAGGCAAAAGCAAACTGGTGCAGTCTCTCCTAACTAATGTGTTCTTCCTCATTAATAACTTTTGACATCTTGATCACACTCTTATGTTGCTGAGCCACGTTTCCCAATTTTCATCTGTGAAAGGCTGGAGGATATGGGGTCATACTGAAAGCCACATCTGAAAGAGGCTGTGGTAGACCATAGGAGGGAGCTGTAGAACCAGCCATTCAGGCACTTCTATGTGCTCCTGCTCTTTCTTCCTTATCTTTTGCAACAGACAGTGATAGTGCTTTGATACCATTTTAAATACTATGACTGCATCCTATGGAATTCTAGGATTCATAGTTTGTTCACAGGCACTAAAGCTTTCTGGTTCCAAATTCTAAATACCTCACTGCACTTCAAGTCCCAGGATTCCATAGGATGGAGCCATAGCAGTTAACGTGGTCTCAAAGATCTAGTATGTGGAGTAAGAGGACTTAGTTGCTACTCTGCCATATATTTCAATATACATCTACCTACCTAACCTTCCCAGTCAATATTACCATACTATTCCCAGGGAAAAGAGAACATTTTGCAAACACCAGTTGAAAACCACATTTCCCCATGGATAGGGATCCCAGAAAATATCCTCAACATAGGGCTTGTCATAAATGCAGTGAATCTATTTGGGTTCAAGGGGTACAGATCAACGCTTTAGACAGCTTCATTAAAGTTCAGACTAAAATCCAGAGTAGATTCAGTGCATTGCATCAAATCCATGAGCCATTTCTGTGTGCATGTAAATATAGATATAATTGGCACAGAGTCTTGTTCACAGTCAGCAACACAGTAGACAGTAGACACAGTAGACAGACAGACTGATTCAGCAGTGCTGATGCAGGGTATTCCGACCGTAGGTATCCTAGTGGCTTTCCTCTCCTTCCGCCTCTGTACTGAGCTGCTAATTAACTTTCTTGCTATAGGAACATACCTGCTATTGAGTTACAAATAGATGCAAGAGATGCCACATGCCCAGAGTTGCCAATATTTAAGTGGTCTCCTGCAGCTATACCTTAGAGACAGCCTAATGAAGACTCTTCTATTAATCTTCATTAAAATGCCATGTCTGCCTCCCTCTCAAGCCATTTTAAAATAAATTCTCACTGGACGTCCGCTGTCTCATTCAAATAGTTTATGAATGGAAGCTTCTCTACTCCATACAAACCTGACATTCAGATGGAAGAGAAAAGTTTTTTTTTAAGGGAGTAAATGTAGAGATGAAACACATCTATACACTTTGGATGGCATCCTGTAAGCAATATAGGCAGGCATAAGTCCAATGCACGCCTGTGTATGTCTTTTTTTTGCCATTGTGGAGGTTGGCATTCTGTTCCCTCCTCCAATGACCAAAGTCCCACCCCCATTTCACAGCTGAGCTGCTGCAGCCCCCCTCTCATGGTCACTGCATGGCTGGCAAAGAGCAGGGAACAACATTTGGCTATGTCCCCATTACTAGGCTCAGAATGATTGCACCATCCTCTAAGAAGTCCAGAGAATCTCAGGTGGATTTTAGGAGATTATGTCATCTGGCTGTGTCTGGCTATGGGGACGTAGCCAGACACTTCTTGAATCCCTCCCACTCTCCATTAGACAATGAACAGCCTGGGAAGCTGCAGGAGCTCAAAACTGAGTTGGGAAGGGGTGATCGAACAGAAGTAGCATAGTTCTGTCTGTGGAATTTTTACACTACATTCTACTGTACAGCATCTTGATCCTTATATGATACCTTTAGGGAGCGTTGCTTCTAATCTGAATCTGTGTTCTTGATTTATTAATTGCACTGTTATAGATGTCCAAAAGCTAGGATTGGAATTCACTGAATGAATAATTCTTACCTTAATAATGCCTTGCCCTGAATCCTGGCGGTGCAGTGGTTAAATGCCAGTACTGCAGCCACAAGGTTGTGAGTTTAATCCTGCCAGGCTCCAGGTTGACTCAGCCTTCCATTCATCTGCAGATCAGTAAAATGAGTACCCAGCTTGTTGGGGGCAATTAGCTAACACATTGTAAACCGCTTAGAGAGCACTTACCTGATAAGTGGTATAAAAATGCACATGCTATTGCTATTGCCCTCTCTACCTGCTCTTTGTCCTCAAAGGTACTGTTTGTAGTAAGCAACAGCACATTCAGAAGCAAAAAACAGTCAAAAAGAAGTGATTTTCAGCAGAAAACCTCTGCAAGGTCTCACCCTGGATCAGAAACACATCTCACATTGGGGACCATTTCTGTGTTCTTTTTTAAATCAGAAACAAGAAGTAGCTACCATAAGTATACTTCTTTAATAATGTTAGTTATATCGCATAAGGGTTTTATCCCTTAAACTGGGGTGGGGGAATCATGCAGTCCTTCTGATGTTATTTGGACTGCTACACCCATCAGCCTGAACCAGTATAGCCTATAATGTACAATGCTAGAATCTGCAGTATGACAACAGTTGAAAAGCTGCATGACTCTCACCCCTCTTTAAACTGGGGCTTGGTATACAGCTGTTTAGCTGTCCATCCATCCTTCACAATAAAGAGATTATCACCGGCAATTGCTGTAGATCAGTTGATGCCTTTATTGTTCAATTGATCTACCCTGTTTACAGACTTTTATGAGGGATCCAGATGACGTTGTCTTCCCTTTGCACCTCTCTTGTATTTTCCCACTGCTTCCATTTTTTGTTCTTACCAGGAAAAAAATCAAGTGAGAAGGGAAAGTTATTTATTTTGTATAGGATGGAACATGGATTTCATTAACAAAGCAGCCTTCACTATAGCTGGGGAGTGTGGTGGAATTGGTTGTGTTAGTCTGACCATATCATAGTGTTGAGAAGAGCTGCCCACTGCAGTTGGCATGTCTTGAATTACCTGGGGGAATAGACAGCAGCTGGAGCCGGCTTTTCACCATGAAGTCAAACAATGAACAATAGGAAGAGCTGTGGGTAGGACTCCAGAGTGGATTATCAAAAGAGGGGAGGAAGAGGAGGGAGTTATGGGAATGGAACAAAGATGAAAGCATTTTGTATCCAAGCAGTGGCACACTGGTGGGAGTTGGGGAAGAGAAAAATACATTTTGTATCATTATCAGGCTGGCATGCTTGGAGAGGGAGTTGTTCTAACTGAACCTGATTTAGTAATCCCTCCCTCTTGTTCTCAGGTAGCCATGAGACGTGGTGGTGGTGGTGGTGGTGATAACATCTGGATCATGAGCATGGCTTGGGCATTGTTACTACTGTGGGCCACTGCTGAGGGCCTGGAGGATCGCTGCTTGCCTGGAGGGAAACACAAACCCAGTCCAAGCCCAGAAGAACAACTGGGTGTCTGCCAGATCTATGCAGAGAGTGAGTATTGGGGAGAGGCCTGATGGCAGTAGGTGGTAATGGGAGGGGGAAAAGACAGGACCCCACTTATCAATTAGGCACTTTAAGCACAGTGCCTAGGGACGATGAAAATTTTAGAGCTTATAAAAACATTCCTAGTGCTACATCAAGTGAGGTGGGAAATCAAACACAAGAGGGCATAGGGCCTATGAAAACCTTAATGTGGCCCTGGGTGGGAGGAGGATTATGAGGACTGCAGAGCTGTGGTCATGAGAGAAATTGAGCACTGAATCCCACAATTTTCTGAGGGATTCCCACTGACCTACTGTTACAGAAAAGAGGTGATAAAACAAATGTTCCTTTAAGGGGTAAAACATCCTTTCTCTGCCCCATGCAAGTGCCTTCTTCTATTCCACTGTTTATCCATTCCCAATCATTGTTCCCAAATGTAGGAATAGTAGCATTCCCATCATCTGCAACTGCCATAGATTGCCAAGTCAGAATTATATCAGGTCCTCAGATTTCAAGGCCAGACCCTGAGACCTAGGGGCCCCTTGGTAAATATCAGTGGCAGGAACTTTCTAGTGACCTACACAAAGGCCTCCGGTAGCAATGTTATGTAGGGAGCATCCTGGAAATACCATCGAGTATAATATGTTAAGCAGCAACCACAATTGCAAAGTATGCTAGTTGAAATAAAAAATATCAACTGGAATCTTGTATGATTTTTTATGTATGCATAAGTACTGTACTTAACAGTGCAGCTCAGTGAACTCTGGCTCAACCTGTCTCATTCCCTTTTACTGAGCACTAGCTGCTGTGATTGACTGGGCTCTGTTCCTCTATCGCAAGGGAAGCAGTTGGTTATTGTTTCCACTCCCTGTTGTGAATGATCTCTGATGCAACCAGCAGAAACAGGGCCCCTGTGACAATTCTCCCTCACACTGGAGACTGCTGCCTGCTAAGCAGAGACTGGAGAACTTTCACAATCCCTATATATCCCTAAACTAGAGGCTACATAGGGACTGTGAATACATGACAGTCCAGGTTACATATTCATAATTGTCACTTATTCATACAGGATTCCAGCCACCAAATTTAAAAAAATAGGAAAACATAACACCACACCTTCCAAACCAGTGTTTTCACTCTGAGAGATTCCTCCTCCTTATCCTGAAACCTGGTAACCCTATCCATGTCCAACAGAGAGAGTGATGGGAAGTACAGTCCAACAACGTTGAGGGATTTGAGTTCAGGAAAGGCTGATTAGATGTATTCCTTTTCCATCTGCATCATCTTGGCTTTACAGGAAAACCTACTTTGTTAGAACTTTTGAAGGAAACCAAACAGCTTAAAACTGTGCAACCGAGGAGATCAAGGGGTGCTAAAAACCGCAGAACTTTTTCTGTTGCTGACAGTGCAACTGCTAGCCCTGCAAGAAAGTACACTGCTCACACTTCATGTGACTTCAGATTCATGTGTGAGGAGGTCAAACAAGAAGAGGGCCCACTGTACTAACCAGGTCTGGCCCTGTTTAGCTTCCAAGATCAGACTAGTGTCTTCATGTTTTTCAGGTCTACCACTCATATATATGCTAGAGGGAACTGCTAAATCTCCATGGCAGGAATCTTCTTGTGACCGACACTGTGTAACCTGGGGAAATACTATAAGCACTTAAAAGTACTTTTAAATATTTATACTTGCAAGGATATATCCAGTCTCACCTTGCACCACAGTTTTCTTAAGGTTGCATAAAGGTAGCCACAAAGCTACCAGGCACAGCTGTGCCCACCTCCACCCAAACACCCACCCATCAGCTAAAAGGGGTGCTAGGAAAACTCCATCCACATTGTTGCCTTCCCAGGCAGCCATTACCCTCCTAGAACTCCACACATTTTGGACCAGACCTCCATGTCAGTGTGCCAGCAGAACTGTATACACTGCCAATGTAAAAGAGGATCTTCACCAATGTGTCAGCCTTCTATTAAGGCACAGGAACAGAGCCAGTGAAATAGCTGATTGGCAAACCTATGATAACAGAGTGGGAAAATGAGGTCAAGATGAGACCTTCTGTATAATAGAGTGCTGTGAAGGGGTTCACTAATTAGTTCTCTGTAGGAGCAGCTGAATTTCTGACCTGGCATAGTAATCTGGCAGTTATACCTGGAGCTATTGTGTTAGTGAAGTAAAAAGATTAGAAATACCTAAAGAAATGGACATGCTGACAGAGAGATTCTTTCCACAGATGCGTGTTGCTCGCCAGAGATTGCCCAGGACCTTTTCAAAGCCAATGATATCTACTGGAACCGCTGTGGGAGCCTCAGCAGCAGGTCAGATATAGACCCCATCTCCTCAGAGGAAGCAAAAGGCAGCCATGCCTGCTATAGACATATATGTCTACTTTCATATGTAGCTGTGAAGCTGGGCATGGCTAGCCAGTTTTGCTTCTGAACTCCTCATCACCAGTCTTGACAAACAACTGGAGTGGAGGTTGGCCTGGCCTGAGGAATTTTGCTGCCTTAAGTGGAGCAGGCAATGATGTCCCTTACCCAGCCAGCTCCAAGAGAACAGTAGCCAAAGCCAACCCAAGAGATTTTGGCACTCAGGGCAGAAAACTTCACAAGTACCTCTCTCCAGCTCTGTCAGTGGATGTAAAACAATAAGAAATTACATTAGCAATAGTTTCCTGCCCTTTTATGATACCCAAAATATGTTGTCTCAAGTATCTGCATCACCCTGCCTACTCATAAAGCTGGCTGTGGGTAAATGATTCTGCTTCTTACTGATTTTTTTCCTCTATTCATTTTTTCCCCTTGAAACTGTTATGATGTCTATACTACAGACCTGTCTCTGACCTTTCTTTTAAAGGGAACTTTCTGCCTTCCTGATATCATAGTGCCAATATTGCTAAAATCCTGTTGGTACTTGTGCCAACATAATCCCCAGTTATCCCTGTATAACAATTTATGGGGACATTGCACAAGGAGGTAGCCAGTACCTATTTATTAAGCAATGCCTTTGCAGCAGCAATACAATTGTCAGTCAGTTGGTTCAGTTCCACCCTTCACCATTGATTGGCTGCAGGGCTGCACCAGGGCACCACCCAGCTGCATGCATAGCTGGGAAAATAAAAACAGCTGTTGTCCTTATCCAGGGTATATGTGTGGGAACTGCCCCTTCTTTGCCAGCTGCACAATGTCAGATGGATGCCATCCAGGTACACAGCCACAGCCAATCAGCAGCTGAGGGGTAGAACTTTGCCTGTGCATTATCCAGCTGCTGTTGTGACAGCTAGGGAAGAAGGAACACATTTTGCCTGTGGAGCCAGCAGTATAAGGGCATCAGCACTGCTTTACACTCTGCCAGCAGTCCCATAAGTTCTTGGCCATTTACTACTGTTGCTACAAATACCGCTACTAAGACTGTTTCCTTCTCATTGGCAGATGTGAGGAATATCTGGAGCAAGTGGAATGTTTCTACCGCTGCTCCCCCATTGCTGCTCAGTGGCCTCACCCTCGACGACCCACAGCATTGCTGGCAGTGCCCCTCTGCCAGAGTTTCTGTGATGGATGGTGAGTAGAGCATCATTCCTTGGAAAAGGGACATTGGATTGAAGAAATAGGGATGGAACAGCTATCTCCTTGAGATAACAGAATTGTGGTCCCTTAACAGATGGCTGCACCATACTTATGCAAGTTCAGGTGTTGAAAAATACAAGGAGTCGTGATTCTCTGTCCTCTTACATGGGAAGTAAGTTCCACTGAAAAAAGCAGGACTCACTCTTGGATAACCATGCATAAGATTATGTTATAAAACAAAAGGCAGCCTCATTTTTAAAACCTAAAAGCAGTGAAAGACAGGCAAGAGTGTTTTATTCTCTCACCCTGATCCTTAAAAAAGCCCACTACAAGTTCAGGAGAACCAACATCATCTTCCTTATCAATTCATCACCGTAGCTAGAGAAACTATCTCAACCACTTGCATTCTTCTAAGAACAGAGCCTGTTCCATTCTGGAACACATAAACCAAGTGTGGAGAAGCCTACCTGGGTACAGAAGCTGACCTTGCCTATCAAGAGGATATATAAGGTTTCTGAAAGACATTCTTATCTCACAAGATCTCACCCTTCCACCTACCTTCTTTCATCACAGAGCAAGGCGGCTGTTGGTGAAAATAAAAGGAAGCCATGGTATCAGCAAGCAGATTAAGAAAATATACACAATGGGGGTAGGGAAGTAATATCTTGCATACAGAAAGCTAAGATCTTCTTGTTGGCTGAAAAGGATTTTTGGTTTAGAGTGGAGATTCAGCTCTTCACAAAAGCCTTATTCAGGTGTTCTCAACGCAAGTAAAATAAATAAAATAATGTTAGCAGGGGAAACACGCTACCCTTTTCCCTCTGTCATTATTTACATTACCCCCTACACGCAGAACAGGAGTGGAGAAAGAGTGGCTTGCAGGGCTTTAGGGTTGTTTTTGTGGCCCCCAAAGTAAAAAAAAATGGCAATCCCCTCACCTCAGCGGTATCCAAATTCCTTTGGGGGTGTGGAGCCACTTTTGTCACATTTTTGGGTCTATCTGAACCATTTTAGGCTTAGGAGAGGCCTTTTTTGAACAACAGGAAGTGAACAGTAAGTAACTTCTAACCACTTCCTGTTGTTAAAAAAGGGCATTTCTTGGGCCAAAAAGTGGCCCATGTGGCCTAAAACATGGAGAAAATGCTCCCTAGAGGATGTTTTGGGGATCTGGGAATTTTTAAAAAAAAATATGGGGGAATGCAGTGAGGGATGTAACCCTTCAACGTTTCCTGGGAGGTTAAAGTGGACTCCTAGCCTTCTACTGTTGCCCACTCCTGACACAGAGGATGGTTTCTGATGGGGAGACCTTCCTCTGTCTATGGAGGCCTCCTCTATTCAAAACATTCAAAATTGTGTTGAGGTGTCTGTGGACAGAGTAGGCTTATACTTTCAGAAAGTTGAACCTTCATCCGTATAGGGCAACAGAACTGGAGACAAAGGTGGTGAATCGTATGTGTTCCCCTTCCACACATCTTTATTTTGCTCACTTTCAGAATTCATGAAGAAGATTTACAGTAGTCATAAAACTCACTGGATGACCTTGGGCCTGGTATTGCCTCTCAGCCTGGCCTGTCTCAGGCAGCTATAGGAAGGAACCAACTTAAGTTGGGATACCAATGTAATAATACCATGAAAATTCTTCCTGTCTTCCTCATTGCCCCATCTTATCTCCTCAGGTATGATGCTTGCAAGGATGACCTGACCTGTGCCCGGAATTGGCTTACAGATTGGCACTGGGGTCCTGATGGAAATAACTGCAGTCAGGACTGTATCTCTTATGGCCAGGTGAGGACAGTGTTAAGTGAGGATGATGACTGACAACAAGTTTGGTGCTCTTGAGTATGGGAGGGCAGGTTTGGAATCCAACAGGATCAAGCCCATGGTGCAACATGAATGGAAAAAAAGGAAGTCTGAGGCTTAACTGTAGGCTACACTTGAGAATATTTATGGAAGATTGTCTCCATGTGCATGGAGTGTGAATTTGTGAGTGAAATCAATTTTGGGAAGACAATTAATGGTTTTGCCATTAAAATACCAAAAACACACACCAAAAAACACAACAACCCTTACCCAACATAAAACAGATTGGTCTTTATGTATGTGTGTGTGTGTGTAATGTTTGTTGTCACATTAGTCAATTCGTATAAAAAATTCAAAAATATCAACAGGATAAAAACTTATATTAGGACCATCCAAAATGTTACAAAACAATCAACACACTTCATAAAATTCTTCTTTGAGCAGGATATTATGTTAAACAAAAATTAGCAATCAATCAAAATGGGGAGGGGTGTATCTTGACTGAGAGTAGAAAAGCCCTTGTGCATGCTAAGATATTATTTCAGGAATACAATCAATCAATCAATGATTTTAGAATTTTCTGATGACTGAAGAGGCTGCACATATAGCACGGGAATCATAATAAACCTGTGTAGTGAGGCACGTTACCAGTTTGATTTTTCTTGGAACCTAGTTTTCTGTACTGAGCCATGTTCAGCAGGAGAAATACATAGCAATAGGGGATAAAATAGGAGTTACATTTTTCTAGCAGGTACCACCTGGAGTACAAACACAAGGGATGACACCTTAAACCTTGAAACATTAAGAGATGTGGCTGCCATCTCCATAGCAACATCTCCAACCCACCTTGGAAGTGGCACACACACTGTCATTTTCATAATGTTGGAGAAATATAGGTATTGTTGGGAATGCCCCCAACTGTTTTCCTGGAGCTTGACACTCAGAGACAAGCATCTGCAGAGAGCTCCAGGGGTCCTTCCAGCCTCTCTGCAGATAATATGCTTGTAGTGTGTCCCCTTACCGGAAAATATCTCATTTCTCTACTTTCCAACAACACAGAAATGGCCATGTGGAGAGGAGGCCGCACTACTTACAAAATGAGTTTTGGGAGAAGAAATTACATTATTACATGGTTGGAAAAGAATTCTGACCAGTGCAACAACAAAACTGAGCTAAAATGGCTAAGTCTTACTTGTGACATTGTAATTCACAACAAAATGCCATCCAATTTGTTTGTTTGTCTATTTTTTAAGGTGTGGAAAAGCAATGTTTTTATAAAGTTCCTATCCTCCTAGCAAAACAGCTGAAATATCCAAACAATGATCCAAACTAAGAAGTTTGGGCAGAGAGGCAAGGTAGTATGCTTCCAAACATTTACCTATCAGTGATAAATGTGCTTGTCACAATTTGCTCATAGATCATCTTAACGGGTGGCAGTATTCCAAAGAGGAATTACAATTTATATATTAAAAATTCAGAACTGTTATTGGAATATTCAGTAAAAATTGCTGAGATGTCAAATGATATGCAGTTTATCTTATTTTTTTACAAGATTTACCATCAACTTCCTGTGTCAGAAATAGAAAGTCAAAGCTGAAGACACTCTCTGAAGAGATCACCATTGTAACTTTTCTTCGTTTTTATTGCCATTCACATTAAGCATGATAGTTTCCCTTCAGTTTGCCCAACAGGCAAGGGGACTTCCCCCATCTCTTCAATCCATATGACAGACAATTGGCATGAGGTTTTAGAGAACATATGCCTGTCAAGTTATGGTGACCCCATGAATTTCACACAGTTTTTTTTAAGTAAGGAATACTCAGAGGAGGTTTTGCCAATTCCCTCCTCTAAAATATAGCCCACAGCACCTGGCATTCATTGGCGTTTTCCATCCAAATACTAACCAGGGCTGACCCTACTTAGCTTCAAAGATCAGACAGGATTTGATGCATCAAAGGCAGTAATGAGAGGTTTTTTTTATACAACAACAACAAATTCAGAACAAAAAAAGGCAGGAGAAATATCAAGTGTTATTGACCAAACTCCAAGAGAAAGAGAAAGAACTTAAGAAAAATCCATTGCAACAATCACTACAGCAGGAGGTTAAGAAAATACAGAAGGAGATGGCAATAATAACAACTGAAGATATAGAGAAAAAGATGAAACAGATGAAATTAACTCAATTTGAACATGCTAATAAAAAAGGGAAATGGTTAGCATACAAACTTAAGAAGAAGAAGGAGAGGAACATAATTGTTGAGCTGAAATGTGGAAAGAAGTTGATTACTCAACAAGAATAAATAAAACAGAAATTTGAAGAATATTTTGGAAAACTATTCTATGAAATAAAATCCCCTCATCAATATGAGAAAAATCTGTCTAAATTTCTTCAAAAAGTAAAGATCCAAAAAATATCACTGGAAGCACAAAAACAGTTGAATAAATCAATGACAATTACTGAAATTGAAGAGGCCATAAAGGATTTGAAAGTGGACAAGGCACCAGGACCAGATGGGTTCACCGTGCTATATTATAAGAGATTTATAAAAGAATTAACTCAACCAATTCAAGCAACTTTGAAGGAAATAGAGAAATATGGTAAACCGAAATCCTGGGAGAATCTAACATTGTACTGATACCCAAAGAGGGTAAAGATAAAAAAGAAGTTAAGAATTACAGACCAATCTCCTTGTTGAATGTAAATTATAAAATTGTTGCGGCCATGTTGGCAAAACGGTTGAAACAGATATTACAGGACAAAATTCAAGAAGGTCAAACAAGCTTTCTCCCAGGTAGATATATGAGAAGCAATATAAGGACAATCCTAGATGTAATTGAATATTATGATAAAAACCCAGGGAAGAAAGCAGCACTCATTTTTTTGGATGCAGAAAAGGCATTCGATAATATTTTCTGGGCCTTTATACATTGGGAGAAGTATAAATTTATACTTTATACATTGAGAGAATATGATATGGGAGAAGATTTTTGTAAATGGATTGAGATGATATATCAAGAACAATCTGCGAGATTAATAATAAATGGAGCTATTTCAACAAGTTTCGTAATTAATAAAGGGGTACGGCAAGGGTGCCCATTATCACTACTATTATTTAGAGCTGTTTTGGAATTATTGCTGAATATAATAAATGAGGATTCACAGATAAGAGGCTTGAAAATAAGGAAAAAGGAACTGAAATTAAAAGCTTTCACAGATGACGTAATTATATTTTTGGAGGATCCACAAGAATCAATTCAGGCGCTGATGGAAACTTTGCAAAGATATGGTCAAGTGGCAGGATATAAGATAAATAAGGAAAAGACAATGATGATGACATTGAATATGACTAAAGAAGAGCAAGCCGATTTGGAGAGTAGATCTGGATGTCAACTAAGAAAACAAGATACTTAGGAATTATGTTAACGAAAAGGAAACAAGAATTATTCAACAACAATTATTTGAAGATATGGAAAGAGATCAAAAATGATATGGAAAAATGGAAAAATCTAAATCTATCTCTCCTGGGAAGAATAAATGCTTTCAAAATGTCCTTACTACCAAAACTTATGTTCCTTTTTCAGAATTTACCAATAATTGGAAGAGAGAAAATATTTAATGAATGGGAAAAGGATCTTCAAAAGTTTATTTGGCAAGGGAAAAAGCCAAGGATAAGATTTAAAATGCTTCAGGATGCAAAACAAAGAGGAAGATTTGATCTTCCATCACTGAAAATTTATTATTACACATGCTGTCTAGATTGGATTAAAGACTTGATTCAATTAGAGAGAACAACCATGAAAGATTTGGAAGAAATAAATAACAGATTTGGACGGCATGGATATTTATGTAACGATAGATTAGCGGTGAATAAAGAGTTCAATAATCATTGTATCCGGAAGACGCTGTTAAAGTTTTGGCTACAAATAAAGCAGAAATAGTATACAAAACTTCCAACATGGACTTCACCACAAGAAGTGTATAAAATTGTTCCAACAAAACAAATAAATTTATTAACATATCAAGACATATTGAAATGGGAAGAGGACAAACCAAGAATGTGTACAGTAGAAGAACTAAAGGGCTGACGGGCATGAACTAAATTGGTTCCCATGATGACAACTAAAAGAAAGGTTTAAAATGGATCAAAAACTGTATGGATTTGAGAGAAAAGAGAATGAATTGGACATATTGATGAAGAGAAATCAGAAGAAAAGAATTTCAAAATTCTATAAACTGTTGTTGAAAAGAGAAATGGAATCAGAAGTAGTTAAAGATACAATGGTTAAATGGGCTCAGAATGTGGGACACCCCATTGAATTAGAAATTTGGGAGAAAGTATGGAAAACTGATATAAAATTTAAACCAAACTTAAATTTAAGAGAAAACTTTTACAAAATGTTACATAGATGGTATATGACCCCAGAAAGATTGCAAAAAATAACTAAAAATGGGAATGCGAAATGTTGGAAGTGTGATGAAAAGATTGGGTCCTTTTTTCATATGTGCTGGACTTGTGGAAGGGCAAGAAAGTTCTGGAAGGGGATACATGATGAAATTCAAAGAATCTGTAAAATGAACTTTGAAATGATACCAGAATTTTATTTGTTAAATATGTTAGGACAACAAAAGGAGATTAGAAGTCATCAGAAGATATTGTTATATTTGGTAACAGCTGCAAGGTTGATATATGCGCAACATTGGAAAGAAAAGAAAGATATTGATTTAGGAGAGTGGAAATTAAAAGTTCTGGATATGGTAGAGACAGAAAAGTTAGAATTTCATTGAAAAATAAACCTATCCAGAACTTTGAAAGGGAATGGAAAGGAGTTTTGGAATGGATAAAAATATAAAAGTATATGAAATCCAAGAAAGAGATAATATAATTGTTTTTCTCTTCTGTAAATGGAAATGTAATTGTTTTTCTTTCTTTTTCTTTTGGTAAATGGAAACAAAGAAGACTCAACTGGAGTAGAATAATATGGAAACGGGGGGGAGGGTGTGATATATCTCATAGCGGGGTATATCTACTCTTTTTTTTATGCAATGAAATTTTTAATAAAAATATTTAAAAAAAAAGATCAGACAGGATTTGGTGCCTTTAGAGTACTTAAGATCAGGGTAGGACATGCATATATGGTTTGATCTTAATTCTGTCCTTGTAATCTTAGATGTTTGAAGTCTCCAAGCTCTTAAAGACACTGAATGCAAGGCATGATCTTATAGTTCTGCGATCAGATGGAAAGGATTGGATTTTGAGGGCAGAACATACTGCTCTCAAAAACCCAACCTTTTCCTTCCGATCACCAGAACTACAAGACCATGTTTTGCATTCAATGTCTTTAAGAGCTTGGAGACTTCAAATGTCTAAGATTATGTTGACAGAATTAAGATCAAACTATACATGATGTCTAAAGTTTGTAGTGTGGTGTGATCAGTTCAGAAAAAATTAACCACATACAGATATTTTTATCCCTTGTGCTGTGTATCTGAAAACTCTTGTTCTGCAGCTTTTCTTAGAATTTCTTAGAATGGTTAATTTTGAATGAAAGGCAGCACTGAAAGTTTATGCATCATCCCCAACACCTGTCATTGGTTAGCGGATTATTTGCAGGCACTGTTGTTTAAAAGTAAATGAATTAATATAAAAAATAGAAGTGAGATACCTATTGCTTTCTGTGATTATATTTGAATGGTCTACATGTGGCCCACCCAGATAATGATAAGAGAGGCTTACGTGGGGAAGGGAAGAGCTGCTTGTGGGTGTAGAGGCCACCACAGACGACACGTGGTGCAGAATTCTAGACCACCCACCCGCATGTCCTTTCTCAAGAAGGCTCTTTCACAGTTTGACAAGAATAAATTCTGATCACAAAGTGTGTAGCTTATGAGACTCAGAATTGTTCAGCTTCTGGAAGACCACAAGTTTTCCACCTGATTAACGTAAATGAATGTGCCAATTTTTAAGCCACAGAAAAATGAGACTGACAAATCTGTCCACCACAACCACTCCCTCACAACTACCCCAGCGCTTAGTTTGCTGCTATGTATAGCTATGACGTGAATCACCCATACTTTGGATGAATTGCTGGCTGTGACTTCTGTTTAAATGTTATGGGTGACATCACCCTTGAGTATACTGGGAGCCTCATTGACTTAAGAGTCTTAGGCAGTGATTCTCTGCTGACCTGCTATCTTACAAACAGAAATAACCAGTTGCATGCTTTACTGCCTCCAGGGCTAGGAAAGATGGAGATCTCTCATGTTATGAAACTTTACATGGGAGGCCTTAGCCCCTTCCATTACAGGACAGGCAAATTCTTCCTGAATGCTGTTGGCTTGGCATTGAACCAGTCTGCTTGCCCTTTGGGCTAGTGTCCAGAGAGACAGGAATGCAAACAGACAGACAACTGTTGGGTTAGGAGCTTGTCAAAAAAAATTGACAGTCTACAACTGACTGTGTACCAGTCTTAGACCTATTTGTTCATTGTCCAATATATTTCCATTGTGAATAACAGTAAGTTTGGCTAGAAGCATGTCATGACTGATACTCTTTTCAGTTGGTGATGCTGTCATTTTTCATTCTTTTTCTCCTTGCTGACACCCTCCACTTATAATACAGAGAAGACCTTAATCTTGTGCAATCTCACAGCATTCCTAAAGAAAAATATCAGTGATTTCCTGCACACCAGTGGTGATGGGAGAATGTAAGGGAGTATATCACATAACATTTTGGAAAAATTGAATCCCAATACTTCTTATTTTAGAAATCAACCCCATATCATATGGCAGTAGATCTTGAGCTTACATGTGTTATCATTAAGACAAACAGATGAAAAGCACGAAAGGCCTCCTGTACTGTTAATGGATATGGAGAACAGGGAATTTCAACAGACAGTGTTTGTGTGACAAACAGCACTTGCTGAAATTTCGTCTTCTACACAGCTATTAAATGTAGAGGAACCACATCCTGTTTTTCACCTGACTACACCAAAATCTGAATACCCTTACTGTGGATGCCTTTTTAAAAATATGTTTATTAAAAATACAAAAGTAAACTATTATATAAATGAACAGTTATTCAAACAGGATAAGCAGTAAATCAATAAACATGACTTGTTTAAAAAAGAGAAATGAAAGTAAATTGAGCCAATTATTACAATACCCCCTTGTAATATATATAATACATAATTACAATAAATAAAATAAATATGAATTTACCATAACAGCTTCTCTTTGTTCCTTCCTAACAACCCTTCCTTTCTCCTGATTTCTTTCCCTCCAGATGTTGACTGATTTGCTATATGTTATTTGCCATCAAGAAAATATGTTTACTTATACTTTTGTTGTCGCTTGGTCTTCATTCTTAGTGTAATGTAATCCATATCAGTACTTCTATTAAAACTGTCTGCTATAATATTAAATAGTCAGTATATATATAGTAATCATTTTGTAATGTGCTACAATCATATTCAATCATTAATCTACCAAACTATTGGTGCTCAACATATTCTATATTCTTATGTATTTGTGTACGTATAGTTTCAAATATACATACATTTTATACACACACACACATATATACACACACACATTTATTGTAAGATGCTTTTGAGCTTTTTGTTTTGTTTTAGAAACAGGCATCTAGGAAATACGATTTACTATGTTTACTATGACAATCTGTAACCCTTGATGACTTGGGTTCCTCCTATTGCCCCCTGCAGTCAGCTCCACTGAGCAAGCAGGTTTATTGCATCTGCTCCTCAATAATGAAGTAGATTTATTGTAGTGGCCTTTGCACTTAAGAAGAGATAGCCAAGATTTCAGTGGTTGAGACGAAGTTGGAACAAATCAGACCCCGTGTGTAAGGACACATATTTGCTTATGTTTAAAGAAAGAAGCAGCCTGAGGCACAAAGTGACTCCCTGGGTAGGTCATCCTTGCCTGCTGGTTGAGTCTTGGTGGGTGGAGTTGTTGCTGTCACCCAGACCTGCTAAGGGATAAGCAGTCTGGTCCCCTTCAGATGGTTCAGTCTATAGCGCCCATAAGTCTAAGACAACATGGCCTATGGTCAGAGACTCTAAAAGGTGTGATGCCAAATATCTGGTGAACACCGTGTTGCTTCGTGTTCTCATTTCCCCAGATAGTGCCAGATGCTTGGTTTGCAGACATTTCACAATCACAGCCATCTCTATTCAACAATCTTTTTTTTTTTTCATCTGTGAAGCGATGATTGGTGTGGGAATGGCCAGGGCTGACACAAGACATTGCATTGCTTCAGGTAAGGAGCAAGAGGGCAATCCCTCCCGTTTTGTGCATAAAGGCTGACTAGATTGTCAGTTGGAATTCTTTTTCAGCGCTGATAATAGGATGGCATCCTCCACACCTGAAGGTGGTAGGCTAATTTCAGAGGTCTTGGGCAATTAGGATTACCAGAATCCTTTACTGGTTGTGTGGGAGAGGGAATTTCAGGCAAGTGTTACTTGTCACACAACCAGGGCCATTTCTGCACTAGACTGTTATAGCGCTATTATTCCACTTTCAACATCCTATGAAATCCTGGGGTTTGCAGTTTAGGGTTTGCAGTGTAGGGTCCTGAAAACCCCAGGATTCCATAGGATGTTGAAAGTGGAATAATCGTGCTATAAGAATGTAGTGCAGAAATGGCCCAGGTAACAAGCAGCAACACCTGCTGGAATTCCCTCTCCCACACAACTAAAGGTACAGGAGCTATTTCCAGTTTTCACTCTGGCAACACTACAGACAGTCTACTTATCACAAGGCTCCCCCCATCCAACACATTGCTGCTGCCTAAGGGCCTAATGGCAGGACCAGCTCCGGGAAAGCCCTAAGTGGAGTAGAAAAGAGCCATTCTCTGGACTCAGCTCTTCAGGCCACCAGACCCAACACCACCATGCAGACTTATAGACACCCCCCTTATGTCCTATTCCTTCTACAATTTTAACATGCATTCTCTCACTTTTTGCAGATGTACAAGGATGGAAAGCAGCTGTGTGAAACCATCTGGGATGATACTTTCACTGTCAGCACTGATCCCTGTGAGTGCTTGACAATGACCACCTCTGACGCAGTCTTCTCAGCCTCTTATTTGCACCTCAGAGACAACGCAGAGGAGTCTGACACCACCAAGGTGGACGGCAAAAGAGAAGGCCGCTTTGGCCCTGGCAGGCTCTGTACAGGCAACCTGCTGCTCCAGCGCCTGAGAAGGAACATGCGGAAGCGTTCTGTCTTCATGGAGGATGTGGAAGGGAGTGGAAGCGGGTTCTGACCCAAGACGGCCACCCTTCCGGGGGAAAAATAACCCCCTCCTCTGTAATCATCAGGGGCTTAGTGGGGGGATTGCTTGTGATCTATGCAAATCTATCATGTCCCATCTTACCAGCTTCTCACTATATAGCTCTGTGCAACTTGGTGTGGCCATGTCCTAGGAAGCATATCTGGCACCTTAGCAGGACTCTTGAGTCTGATGTCTTTAGCAATAGAGTTTACCTCCACCAGACCACCTCTCTCTCCTTTGGAAACCTTCCCATGGCCACTGATTTTCCCAAACAGTGTACAGGTAAAAAAAAAAAAAAGCATAGTTAGAAAGCAGTTAAGGGTGACAACTCCATCCCCCCTCCTTTCCTTTTAACTACTGCTCTCCTCTCAACCCTGCTGCCCTACCTCTGAGAAGGGAACTGAGTGGACCTCACACTAGTTCCCCTCTAGCACAGGAACAGCAGTGAAGATGGCTATCCTTCAAAGGCACCTTTGAGAGAGCAAGGGCTTGGGTGGAAAAGGAATTGTCAATCCAAACTACTAAGACTACATGACTGCCTGTCTGACTGAACTAAAATGGTTGGATCACTGGTAAACTGTAACGTGGAGGCAGCAGCACTAGAAAAACCACTGGACATTAGTCTAGGTTAGAGGGTTATATGGCTGGTTTAACTAGTGCAGTTATGGGCTGGCACTCCCAAAAAGCTGCAGTTACTCAAAGAGGAATAGCTGCTACTCTATTAAATTTAATTTTTATGCAGTCAAATGCTGCCAGAGGTAGTCAAAAAGAGATTGCACACCACGTATGGAGAGATAGAGATTGCACGTAATTTTAATAATGCAGTGTGTCTATTTTTAATCACCTAATGGTGGTGGAGGGGTGAGAGAGCTCAAGAGTCCTCATGCCTGTGCTGCCTATACCTTTATGTAGTGTTGAAGAACAAAACAAACCTCATGTATTCAGGTATAGACACTGTGCAAATTCTGTTTGTAAGATTGTTCATTCTTTTATCCAAAATAGACTCACCCATGCACCCTGCTTGCTCAACTGCCTTTTCATGCCCTTGCTTTTTCAGCATGTTTGCATCACATAGCACATTATGCTCCATTTCAAACCTACTTATACTTATGAGAAAAATAAAAATGTATGTGTGTTAAAACAGTTTGTAAGGAAATCAGTAGTCTGGAGTGGCTCCTCTTTAACCAGTTTGCAAAAACAGCAGTTCTTCCAAAAAGAGGACCTCCTCTTTCCCTAGCTTTCTAGATTCTGGACAGTATAGCAAAGCAAATTTAGATGAAATGGGAGGGAGCACTGTCAGAAGCAGTTTTAATACCCATAGTGCAAAATGTCAATTTTTAAGGTATCAATGATGCTAGAGATTCTATTTTCCAAATGACACAAAAAATATCTTTGGGATCAGTTAGGATCTTTCTGTTTTCTCCAAAACAAAATGTCTCCTTAGCCACTGTTCCATTTGATTCCTCTTTGCCTGGCCTAGCCTGCTCTTATTCATGCCTGCATTATAAATGCAGCCAGCCCTGTTGCAGGCTGCTGAACAGGTAGACTACTTTCTAATACTGCTGAACAGTAGTTATGACCTAACACAGCCTCTGCTCAACAAGGGGCAGGGAGTGTGTCTGTGGAGGCAGACAGATAAGACAGATGGAGAAGTGAGGAGAGGATGGAGGAGAAACAGAGAGGAGTCATGTTTAACTAATTCAAGAGAAGCTTTGATAAGGAAGCAGATGTTGAAAGTCTGAAAGCAGGATTGGGCAACAGTGCTGTTCTGCAGATAGTGTTGGAATGCAACTCTTATCCATCTTAACTGGCAAAACCAACAACAAAAAATGCTGGGAGTCAAACAGTATCAGGAGCCCTGCAGTTTGCCCAACTGTTTCTTAAAGAAAAACGAAAGTGGTTGTAGGGGGAGACCCTGTCAAGCAAAGAGGAGTTTGCATTATACAGAGGTGGGAGAGAAACAAAAAAAGATGGAACTGATTGCAGAGCAGCGTGGGCAAAGCTCAGGAAGTGAGAAGGGATGAAACTGCTCAAAGGAAAAGAGGTGGCTGGGCCAGAGAAATAACTTTGTCAAAAGTGAAGGACATTTGAAAACTGGAAATGATGAGACTCTACTCCACAGAGGCAATTTACAGTCAGCCTTTCACATTTGTGGGTTTCGCTTTTGCGGATTTGATTATTCACGGTGTATTTGCTGTCACCTCTGCTTGCCTTTCTGTGCCATTTTTAATAGCAACTGCAAGCCTCATGAGAATTAAAAATGGTATGGGCAGCAGTGGAGGTGGCAGTAAGCCCCACCAGCCACCCACTTCTGCCTTGTGAAAGAACCCTGATGCCTCAAAGGAATCCATGGTGGGTTGAATATTGTGATCATACTTTTTTTGTGTGTTAAATATAGTTTGGGAGGGCCTAGACTCATTCACAGTTTTCCACTTTCACAGGGGTCCTGTGCCCCTTACTCTTGTGAATGTGGAGGGATGACTGTAATTTCACTGCCAAGTAGAAGTAGTAACCATGCTCAGCATTTGGGTATTGCTTCAGATTATTCAATCTGTTTTACTTGCATTATCTAAATAAGCCCTAAAATAACCCAGGAAAATAGGTAAATTTCACTCCCACATAGTTGGAAAAGAACTGAGGTTCAGAGGCCAACTAACAAACTGATTACCTAAATTAGGAGTTCACAAGGAGACTTCCCAGTTTACACTCTTGGCCATTGCACTGGACTGGCATTTTATAGTATCAGGACATATACTAAAGACATTTGGGACATTATTTCATTTAGTAGCATCAGAACAGCATACAGTTCAAGATGGAGCACTTCAAAGAGGTGAATGGTAGTATGGAAACAACAGACCATTCCTAACTGAGGAGGCTTTATTAATGGTACTTTCACTTGCTTATTAATTGAAGATCAACGTAGCCCAGCCTCACAAACACAGACATGCAGGTTGTAGCCGTTTTCCAGGCCAACAGGACAAGAGGTTCTATGCCCCACTTGAATCCCCCAACCACACTGGAGCAAATGGGAAACCTTTTGCCTCAGGCAGAAGAACAGAACAAAGAGAGGGTAATTTTGCACTTCCAAAGGGCCTATATATCCTAAAGGCGCCAGATCCCATCTGATCTCGGAAACTAAGCAGTGCCAGCTCTGGTTAGTACTTGACTGGAAAACGACCACTGAATACCAGGTGCTGTAGGCAATATTTCAGAGGAAGGAGCTGGCAAAACCACATCTGACTATCTCTTGCCTCAGGAAAACCTATGAAATTCATGGGGTTGCCATGAATTCATAGGCAACATGAAGACACATAGACACACAAACTTTTGCATCGCTTGGTGTGGCACTGCTTCCTATGTGAGATGTCATCTCATTTAAATAAAAATATAATCCTTCCCTTATGGCAAAGGTGGACAATACATGGTCTACATGCCATAGGTAGACCCTCCCACCAAATTTTGTGAACCTCAAATACTTTTTTTTCCAATAAAGAAAACAGAAGCACAATTTGTGAAGGTTCAAAGGCGTGTGGCTCTCCTTTAAAATGAGGTGCATCCTCCCATATACACACCTTGTTTTGCCCCACCAAGGACACTTTTGGGAAAATCAGCCATTTTTGGTTACAATGAGTGTGTACGCATGCACACATACAGTGTGGACTTAGAACTGACTCCTGGCCTTGTTTACACGAATTTACACAAGCATGGTCTTGCCACACCTCAGTCCCTTTTTGATCAACATTTATTACTCACCAGCACTATTAGTGACCAGTTTGAATAGAACAGAACTTCCAGTTGTTGGTGTTTTGAATTTATTAACTAAAAAGGAGTAGAAAACAAAAGTACAAAGGCCTCCCAAAAGATGGAAACTCAACCAGTCCGTTCCTGATAGATTATGCACCTGCCTGCTAATCCACAGTTCCTTCTGCAGTTCTGGCAAAAGGAATTTACAACCTCCAATTAAAAACAAAGCAACAATGCAGTAGTTTCTTGCAGATTCAGAAAGATTATTCCAACTTGATGGGAATAAGCTGCTGCCCCCTACAGGCTTATCACTGTCTCAAGCTTGCGTTCATAAAAAAAGCGGTGGGGAGGGCGCTTGGTGGGAGTGTCTTTCCGGGCAAAGTAGCTCAGGAGGGATTGTGCATTCTTCTGGGATGGATCATCTTCAGTATCATCCCTGGAGACACAGAGAGATGATAAGAAATGAAGGATCTAGGTGTAACAACTTAAAAACTTGGAAAATTCCCTTTTTTGGACTGCAAAAGGCTGCTGGCCGTGCTGGCTAAGGGATTCCTGGAGTCAAGAGTCCAAGAAAAGTCAATTTTCTAAACTCTGCATTTTCTCCCACTCTGCTCTGCATCTTGCTTCTTGAGAGTAACTCCATGATTTTAGATTCCAGCCTTTCCCACTTGCTACAAGCACTGAACTTCACTGCATTCCAACACCCTAGACAGAAAGTAGGTGATTTGGCACCTAGACTCTGCTTCTTTTAAAAAGCTAATACAGGATTCCTGTCCCATCTAACTAGGACAGAGGGAACTGGCTGCATCTCCAGCCCCTCCAGGAGCATCCCGCCTGCCTGCCTGCCAAAGTTGGTTTGAGATGGAAGGCATTGAGGACACAGGCAGTCCCTGAGACTGAATGGGGGAGCTGCTCACTAGAATCCCAAGACCTGTGGGAATTAACAAGGGGAGTCACAGCCATCTTTTGACACCACTGTTTTCTGGCTGGAATGCTGCAGTACTCTCAACAGCCCACACCCACAATGAAGTCAAGCAGTGAGCCAGACATGAGGGAGTTAGCACAGCAAGCCAGCATCAAAGGGAGGATCTAGGGAGAAAGAGATCTCCTTGCTCAGAGCTGGTAAAAGAACAAAAAGCAACGAGCCCCATAGTCACTTGGCAGATCCATGCAGCTCAAATAATCCTCCTCCTCAGCTCCAGATCTTAGAAAAGTCGATCTTTTGTTGAGAACTCTCAGAATATCTCAGACAGCATTGCCAGTGGCCATTTCTGTTGCCCATGTAGTCAGTGCCCTGCCACACTGTTGCAACCACTGTGCTGTGTTTTTCATAACCTACAGCCCCCTCTATGGCCACTTTACAAAAAGCCTGTTCCTTTCTGTGAATCCAAAACTCCCAAAGGCAATCTTGACTGAGCATTGTTTGCTGCAGCTGCTTCCTCGCAGGTTCCATATTTCCCTTTATTTCCCATTACAAGCCACCTCCACCATCCCATGGTCTGACAGCTCTTTCCTTCCCACTTACCAGCGAACAGGCACAGCTTTGTTCTCCAGGATAATCTGAGCTGTACTCCAACTGAATCGTACAAACTGTGGGTAGCCAAATACAGGGTCCAAACTTTGTGTGAGCCACTCTTTAGTCTTGGGATCTAGTGAAGCAACAAGATTAAAAAAAAAAGGAATAGATGTCCAAGAAATTTAGGATTAGTATTTGCAGCTGTCTCTGTTTCTAAGATGGAATCTCACCTTGGACTCCCAGGTTCACCTGCTAGCTCTGCAAGAACAGAGGTCAAGGTAAATGAAAGAACGGGAATCAGAATGCCTCCAAGTTCTGTCGTTGCCTGCTCCTGCACTCATAATGTGTGCAATACTTGATATGTCCCTTTACAGCTGAACAGCAGTCAAGAAATTCAGGCCTACGAGTCAGGCCCATGGCATCTATGTCTTGGCTCAATGTCTTAGAAAGGTAGGTGAGCAGGAGTAGAAAGTTTCTTACAGTTGGAGATATCTCTTGGGAAATGGCCCATTTCAACTATTCTTCTCCAGCAGCTTATATTCAGTGGTATGTTACCTCTGAACTTCTGCCTTTGCTTAAATTCATTCTTTACATCAGCCTTCCCCAACCTTATGCCTTCTGACTATGTTGTGACTAGAACCCCCATGATTCAGAGGCAGAATTCCAAGTGTGGAGTTTTATGTGGCCACAATCCACATCCAAAAGGGAGATATACAGCAAGCTTGGGAGGGGGAAAACTGTTCTTGTGGGGAGGGAAAAAGCCCTACTAGGAAAGAACAAAAATTAAGAACAACTCAGTAAGATGGAAAGTGCTCAGAGGACAGAGAATGCTGACTGTTGTAGGAAAAGACCAATAACCATGGCATGAGTGGTGGTATGGGGTATCCTGGAAAGGGGCACATCTGCCAGACTAGTACCCTGAACAAGACTCCTACAACATTTACCCTCCATGTGTTTGTCCAACTGTCTTTTAAAGTTTCATAAGCTGAAAGCTCTGACAGTATCTTGTGGCTGCAAATTCAGGTGGGGGTTCTTTTCCCAAGCTATGCAAAAGTAAGGTAGGAATTTACCATTAGGATAGCCCGAGCCATAGTCTGAGTCCACATTTTCCAAAGCCTCCACAAATTTCCAATTTTTCACAACCCGGTCCCTTGCTACCTGGAGAACACAAGAGATAATGAAGAACATAGAGCTTACCTGACAGCACGGAACCAAAGTTCCAGAACACACTGTCTCCAACAGTGGCCAGCTGACTGCTTGACAGCAGACAATGACAGGAATCCCTTTTTGTTTGGTTCCTGTGTCTGGTAATCAGGAAGTATTTCACTTTTGCACACAGAAGTAACACTTCCCTCAGGCATGGGGAACCTTTTGACCTTGTGAAACTGAAGAATGCCTGCTTTCATTGTGTCTCCTTGCAAGCCAGGGTGGCAAGGACTACTGGGGATCGGAGCTGAACAAAGAGGGGCCCAGAGACCTCAGCTCTGATTTGGTGGACAGAGCTGATGGAGCAGTTAAGAGGTTCACAGCTTGACTGTGCTTCCTTCCAACCACCAGAGTACCTCTTGAAGCCAAAAGGATTCTATGCCTGGCATTTACCTTGGCGCAGATGCTGGCTGCACTGACAATGGGGAAGAGGGAGTCTGCCTTGGGCTTCACTGTAATCTCCAGCTCTGGAAACTGTTGCTTTAGCTTCTCTTGGTACTTCTCTGCTGGTCCCACAGTGTCCACAAAGACCTGAAAGAGGAAGGAACCACAAAGGATTTAAGAGGCAGCATCTTATGTTATTTCCTACAGGCAAGGATTGCTGAGCTGGCTCACCTTTGCAATCTGCGCTCCAGAGTCTAATGCATGCTGGATGAGCCCAACAGCTGTATCATGTGAAAGTGCATTCAGATTGTACTTTGCTCTGCAACAAAAAAGAATCCATGTTGATTCAGGGACATAACATTGGTTCTAAGGTCTAAGCATCAGAGAAAGGCAGGTTTGAAAACGTGTCATGGCTGCATCTTTTACCAGGATCAGCTACATACCAGAGGAGGGAACAGTAGAGGGATGCAGTGGTGGAGAGCACACCTTCTATGCTGGAAGTCTGAAAGGCAGGAAGTCCTGCATCTCTGGTTGGAACTAGGAAAGAATTCTGGTCATGCCAGACTAATCTTATCTCTTTTTATGATAGAGTTACTTGCTTGATAGATGAAGGGAATGCTGTGGACATAGTATATCTTGATTTCAGTAAGGCCTTTGACAAAGTTCCCCGTGACATTCTTGCAAAGAAGCTAGTAAGATGTGGACTGGACAGGGCTACTGTCAGGTGGATTTGTAACTGGTTGACTGACCGTACCCAAAGGGTGGTCTCCAATGGCAGATTCTCATCCTGGAGAGAAGTGACTAGCGGGGTGCCACAGGGTTCTGTCCTGGGCCCGGTGCTGTTCAATATCTTCATTAATGACTTGGATGAAGGAATAGAGGGCACGCTGATCAAATTTGCAGATGACACCAAATTGGGAGGGGTTGCTAATACGCCTGATGACAGGATCAAAATTCAAAAGGACCTGGACAGATTGGAGAGCTGGGCCAAGGCTAACAAAATGAATTTCAACAGAGAGAAATGTAAGGTCCTACACTTAGGCAGAAAAAATGGTATGCAGAGATATAGGATGGGGGACACGTGGCTGGCTAACAGTACGTGTGAAAGGGATTTAGGAGTCTTCATAGACCACAAGCTGAACATGAGTCAGCAGTGTGATGCGGCAGCCAAGAAGGCCAATGCAATTCTTGGTTGCATCAATACGAGTATGGTGTCTAGATCGAGGGAGGTATTGGTACCACTTTATTCTGCATTGGTTAGACCTCATCTTGAATACTGCGTCCAGTTCTGGGCACTCCAATTCAAGAAGGATATGGATAAGCTGGAGCAAGTCCAGAGGAGGGCAACCAAAATGGTGAGGGGCCTGGAAGCCATGCCCTATGAGGACAGACTTAGAGAGCTGGGTATGTTTAGTCTGCAGAAGAGAAGGTTGAGAGGGGACATGATAGCCATGTTTAAATATTTGAAGGGGTGTCATGTTGAGGAGGGAGTGGGCTTGTTTTCTCCTGCTCTTGAGACCAGGACAAGGAGCAATGGATGCAAGCTGCAGGAGGGGAGATTCCGCCTGAACCTCAGGAGGAATTTCCTGACAGTCAGGGCTGTCCGACAGTGGAATGTGCTGCCACAGAGTGTGGTGGAGTCTCCTTCTTTGGAGGTTTTTAAGCGGAGGCTGGATGGCCACTTGTCGGGAGTGCTTTGAGGGTTTTCCTGCATGGCAGGGGGTTGGACTGGATGGCCCTTGTGGTCTCTTCCAACTCTACATTTCTATGATTCTATGAAACACAGCAGAGCTGCTGCCAGTTGATGTAGACTAGTAGTGGGAAACACATGATTTTCCACATGTTTTGGCTTACAACTCCCATCATTCCTGATCATTGGTCATGCTGGCTGAGGCTTCTGCAAGTTGAAGTTAAAAATATCTGAAGGTCAAATGTTCCTCACCCCGGTGTAGATGATATTTGGCCAGATAGAAGGTTTGCCATCAAAATGTTTCATTGGCCATTTCCACATGGGCATATTGCCCACGCTAGAGCGACCTCTCCAGGAGGTCTTCTTCACCTGAGTCTGCACTAGAGCAGTTAAAAAAAGTGAGGTTCTAGACCTCAAACTGTTCTAGCACAGCCCCGGGGGTGGCGCTGTGAGTTTTATAAAAACCACCTTCAAAAGTGGTTTTTATAAAACTTACCCGCGCTGCCCCGTAGCAGCCCCCGGTCAAGAACTGCAGGGACGCGGTAGCGCGCCCCTGCAGAACTGCCCGGGGGCAGGCTTCCGGCTGGTGCGCTGTCCTAATTGGCGGAGCGCCGCCGGAAGCCACCGGCCGCCATTTTGGGCGCCGCCGGGAGCCGCCAAGCGCCGCCAAAATTCGGTGGCGTTTGGAACGGCAGATCCACACTCTTCAGAGGGACGGAGCAACCCGCTCGCAGGTAAGCTCTGCCCCTGTGTGTGCAGCCCCGTTTTGGGCCCCCCCATGAGGAAAGGGCATTTTCCTGACTTCCTTTGAACAACTTTTGCAGATTTCCCTGACCACCATTCCAAAACAATCTCTAGTTTAAATAACTCATAGGCATGTTGTTATCACTGTGCACCTTTAAGTCAGTTCTGACTTATAGTGACCCTAAGGCAACCCTATCACAATGTTTTCTTGGCAAGATTTCTTTGGGGAGGTTGCTTTTGCTTTCTTCTCAATCTGAGAGATTATGACTTCCCAAGATCACCCAGTGGGTTTCCATGGCTGAGCAGGAATTCAAATCCTGCTCTCTAGAGGCTTAACCCAATGCTCAAACCACTGCACTGCGCTTGCTCTCATGTAACTCAAAGGCTATATTACATCAAATAATTTTTTAAAATTATTTTAAACTACTGAAATGCAATTTTTGTAAAAGTATACAAGTATCAAAACACATTTTTGTCAAGATAGGAGCTTCAGTATTAGCTTATTTCAACATTACTAACGGGAAAAAAACACACTTGTTTTGAAATTATGCCTAGATGAAAAGTTAAATACAAACAATATCTAAAGAATGACAATGCAGAGAACATTTTAGTTCTTTTTTTAATGGTGTCATTTCCTTCGGCAGAAGTAGAAAAGAGAGGTCTCTCTGTTCAACTGTATGTAACAATAAGTCTGAGCTCTTGTTTTACCAGTAAAATAAAGTAGAGTAAAAGTAGAATAAAAACTTTTAAAACAGTTTTGTTTTCACTAATGTAATACTGCATATAAGGTCAAATTTCTAAACCAGAATCATTTTTTATAATTGAGGGAATATAGAAATATTATGGCAGGACTAGCCATTATCACCTGTCTAAAGGAATAGTGACTAACTACTATATCTGCCCAGCCATAATTTACTGACTTGTAGCGAAGTATTCACATCTTTAATTCAATCAAAACTGATTCTAGTGTATTTGAGCAGTCAAATTAGCCAGTTACAAAAACCAGCCAACTTTTACATAATGAAATAATGCTATCACACTCAGGATCATTTTATTCTGTTTCACTAATGGTCATGACATAACTTTTAAAATAACATTTTGAAAATCAAGCAATCATATTATAGAAAGAATATGTAGCATGACATTTTATTTATACTTTGCTGTTTCTCTGCTCCAGTTGCCACAAAGGCAAATGTTTAAGCAGCAATTAAAAAAAAAACATTATGTGAGTATATCTTAATCACTATTTCCCCATTGTTCACTGAGAAAATTCCATTGCCCTGCTTTCATGAATACAGCAGGCCTAGATAGATAGGAGGACTTGGACAGACAAACAGCCTGGCTTGAGATTAATACAATTTTCTATGTTCCAATTTGTTAATAGCAACCAAAACAGAAAGCACCTACCCCTAGGCATTGTCAGCAGTGACTGAACTGTCCACACAGTGAATAGGAAGGCAAATCCCACATACTTAACAATGACATGGTGAAGTAGGACTGTCTGTTGTTGTTATTAGCTTAATTCCCTGGACTCCTATTTCAAAATAAGGCTCCAGGCATCTTACAAGCTACCTAAATATTGTCTGATAATGGAAACTAAGCAGGGTCAGCCCCAGTTAATACTTGGATGAGAGACCACGAACAAATATTAGGTACTCTAGGCTGTATTTCAGAGGAAGGAACTGGCAAAACCGTCTCTGAGTATTCCAGGCCTAAGAAAACCCTATGAAATTCATGAGGTTGCCATAAGTTGACAGGTGGCTTAAAGGCGCGTGCATGCACACACACAGAGGCATTTTACAACTGGACCATGCAAAAGTTAAAACAATAAAATATACAAGACTCTCTTCGATAACAAATTATGAGCCATCAAAAACTCCAGCACTGGACTATGGCAGATGTTTTACTCATCACATCTCCTCAAATACATGGAAATACAAATATTAATCTGGTGCTTGGTGGGCCTTCTCGGGGAAAGCCTTCCATACAAGTGGGAGCCATAACCTAATAGGCTTTTTTTTGTCTCTACCCTTCACCTCTCTTTTGAAGAAGATGCTTAGTGAAAGACCTCAGATATTTATGATACAACAAATATTCAAAGACTTGAAAGATACAATATTGTATTATACAATACTGTTGTATGACACAGTCAGCAATGCAGAAGGTCTCAGCTGTACTACCAGTTTTCAAGGACAGAGTGCCATGGAGGAAGGAAGCAATTTAGGGGAGCACACAGCAATGCTGCCTTACTTTTTAGGATGATCAGCCTCAGGGGGCTTGTTATCTCACCTATATGCTATGTCCTGAGGATCATAACTATTTTATATCAAACATAGTGAGCCATAGAGATCTACTGGGAGGACACGTAGGCAGTAGAGCTATGGAGATAGGTCAAAAGAGTAGCACTATTTTCTGTCACACATCCTAAGTGAATCTCAAAATGGTTCTCACATTCCATTGGAATGGATTATCAGCAAGAATAACATCAACAGGAGACAAGAGGTCTCTGGGATCAAATTAACATTTCAAACAGTCAGGAATGTTACACTTTGGAGGCATGCATCCTCGGATGAGAAACTCATCTTGCAGGAAACTACAAGGATGCCTGGCTGCATTTTCTTTGAACTACAAAGCTGAGATCCATCTTCATAAAAATGCAGCCATCTGGTCCCCAGGCCATTTTTTTAGCTCTGTTCACCACTATAATTAGGACCCCTTTTTCTCTTCCATGTTGGAGGAAGAGTTCTCCCAGACTCGCAACAATGCTTCTGCCAGAGGAAAAGCTCCCCTCAGCCTCCAGGGGAGAGGCTGAGATGAGTTTTTCGCTTGTCTTTTCCCAGCCAAAGACTTTTGGATTGGTACAGTATTACCCCAAAACCCTCATGTCTCTCTCCCTCTTAATTGTCACCTCTTTCTAAATTTCTATAGTCTTATATGCTTGTGGGAGTGAGTGCGGCTGAGCGAGTGTATCAATTTTAACATCTATTTCAATAAAATACTTAAATTTGAACAGTTAGCCTCTGTGATTCAACTCCATAAAAGCTGGGCTAAAAGATCCTTAATTACTCTGCCCTCTTTGCATTGCTAAAGCAGTGTTCATAGCTCATTTTCCCCACAAGTGATAATTTTGAAAGGCGTTGGGAATCCCCTAAGGGACCCCCAGCAAGCAGGGTAACAGGCTATCAGTTCCAAGATATGATAAGAAGTGGAAAGCTTCATGTTTCCAGCCCCCTTTCTCTCCTCTATCCTTATGCATTGATTGCCAGCAGACACTACATAACACCCCCAAATATATGCAGTGGCATTCCATAAGGGTCCAAATCAAAGCAGTTACCAGTATTGCAAAGTAGTTACCAGAGAGCCACCACTTACAAAATCTTGTCCATAAGGTACTTGGGCTCCACTTCCAATCACATCCAAGAGAGGCAAGGAAGTGACCTTAGAGAAACAGTGTCATCCTTTCAAAACCATGATTCTAACAGCTTCTTAATCCACTTAATAAGCAACCTGTCACGTCCCCACTCTGCTCACCGCCTCTGCATGCTAGCTGAGATGAAGTTGGGCGAGAGAATGTGCAGGGCCCAACCTACAAAATCCTTGGCTGCATCCAGCTTCTCAAAGAGTTGTTCCCGCTGAGCCTCTGTCAGAGTCTTGGAATCTAAAAGGAAGTGGGAGAGGAGGGAACAAGCTGAAGGAGATCCAGCCTAGGATGAATGCAAACATTCCCCCTCCGAAAAACTAGAGACAGAAGTACTTCTGTTTCCCTTTTCAGCTTGGATCCCACCTCATATTATACAGCTTCCACCACTACTCAGGCGCTCCTCTTTTACCTGCCACCTTCAGTGTCTCCAGATGCCCCTGCCGGGCCACAGGACAGTAACAGATTCCATAAACCATGGGCCCTGGATAGAAAATAGAAACCAGAACAAGCCATTCAATTCAACACCAGTGTTTCAGCTACAATATAAAACAAGAGCCTTCCTCTCAGGGCTGTTGTAAGGGTTAGAACAATATATATTATGTTCTATATTACATATTATATAAAATTTTTAACAATCTAAGTACCCTCCAACACTGAAAGAGTGGGGATCATGTGGCCCTTCAACTATTACTGGACTGCAATTCCCATCAGTCCTAGCAACTTCCAGCAGACCATACGGCCTCTATCCCTCAAATGCTACTGTTATAATTACAGCTACAGAACAAACCTGACCTACAACAGAGAATATCTACATTAATTTCTCCAGAAGTAATAATCACACCACATTTATAGCAGTTCTCTCTGAGGAGGTTCCTGACGCTGCAGCTAAGAAAAAAAGTGAAAACTCTGTTTTGGGGTCTAAAGCGAGACATAGTACCACATAACTAGAACAAGATCCTTTGCATTAATTACTAGCCGGCCACCTCCGTCTATGTTAGCCTCATCCCTGCGATCACGCCCTGTTATTCCCATTTTAACAACAAGGGGCTGATGCTGAGCGACAGGAGGGCGCCCAAGAAGTTCTTCGGGAAAATCCATTGAATCACACGAGGGCACGCGAAAAATCACGGATAAAGGACCTGGGCCAAAGCTGACCCCTGCCTTCCTGCTATTTTTACGACCAAGTTTATTTATTTGGGAGCCAAAAAGGACCCCAAGGTGGACTTCCTCTCTCCCCCGCAACAATCTGCCCCCTACCCAACACTGGCCCCCTGCCCGCTTCATCGATGCCCAGGCAGCAGGGCTCGGCCCGGCAGACGGCAGGCACCGCGGAGTCCAGCAGGCGGTTCACCGAGTTGTCGTCTTCAAAGGCGCTCAGATCCATTTTCTTACCCGCGCGCCCAGGAAGTAGCGAGGCAACCCGACAAGGAAATGGGGAGGCGGGAGCACTGTGAGCGCACGGCCTTCTGGGCTTTGTAGTTCCCGGGCCGACATCCTCCCCAGGGCAGGAAAGCTCGTCCGCGGCGGAATTGCGTTCTGCCCGATGTAGAAGCGTTGCGGCAGAGACTGTCTTTAACCATCCATACCATGGCGATATGGCGGGAAATTCATCAAGACTCCCGAATTCCATTTTCTACTTTAGAAAGGCGTTATGGCATATTATATGCTATATTTAATTTATTAAATTTAAATTTGTTTTATTCAATTTGTTATATTATATGATGTATTTAATTTAATTCATTAAATTTAAATTTGTTTTTATTCAATGTTAAATTTATACACACTTTTCTGCCCCCACCCCTCCCATGGCATTCAGGGAAGAAAATGGTAATATGATTGAAATAAAAACAAATACAAAATTGAAAACAAATCCATAGAAAATAAACAGAATTAAGCTAATTAAAACCTCTTCTGCACCGACCTTGCTTAAATCACCAGAGGATTTTTTAAACAGTTTTTTTTTAAAATTAAAAACGGATCTGTAAAATAGGAGTAGCACTCAAATGTAAAAGTCTTGCACTGAGAACCTGGTTAAAACGTCAGATGGATGCCTGAATTACAGGAGAGGTCTTCCATATTTATTTATTGCTACAGTGAAGGATTATGGGAGCTGCAGTCCAAAAACATATTTTGAGTTGCATCCTTCTGTATTAGATGGACAACAGGGAGGTGACAAGCCTAGCTTCCGCAGCCTGAGAATGGCCATGGAGAAAGACTTCTTTTGCCTCTTTCCCAAATGTTGCTGTTTCCTTATCTATTTACATAGCACCACAAGTGCCTCCAAGGGTGGTGAAATGAAAGAAGGATCTTCCCCAAAGACCTCAAAAAAGCAGGCAGGGTGCTATGAGAGCAAGCAGCCTTTCAGATTCCCTGGTCCCTAGTGGGAATGACCAGGATTTTAAATTGCACCCAGTAACAAAACTGGTATTCCAGTAAAGTTGTCATAACGAGGGAGTCACATACGGTACTCCCTGAAACCAGGCTGGTCAATAGCCTAGATGCACTATTCTAGACCAGCTGAAGCTTCTTAACACTTCCAAGTCAGTCCCACATTCACTATGGGATAGCAGTCAAAACAGCATTGGATCTAAGGCATGTGTCACCATGACATCGTCATGATCATGTGGAGTTGGCACTTTCATCTTAACTTCCCTTCAGATGTACTCCTGGCCGCCATTGAAAATTGGGCAGCTAGGTCAAGGAATTACACACAAACTGTGAAGCTCAGTTTTCAAGGGAAATGCTATTCAAAGCCTCTGCCCAAATCCCAATTGGGATCACCTGATCTGCCCTTTTGACTAACCAGGAACAACTTTGTCTTGTCTGGGGTAGAGCTTTAGTTTGTTTACTCTCATCCGCTCCTTTACTGATATCAGGCACTTATTTAGAACCAGAACTTGGTTCTAGCTGGACAGAGAGACCAACTTAGGTGCTATCAGCATACTAATGGTACCAAGCCCTCAGACTCCAAATGCCATCTCCGAGCTCTTTAATTTATATGTTAAATAGCATGCGGGACAAGACAGAACCCTGAGGGAGACCACAGACCAATGGTCATGATGTCAAGTATGAGTTTCATGGGGTCACTTTCTAGCTCCCCCCTCCAAAAGAACCAGAGCCACCATAACACAGTGCTTTTCAGTCTCATCTCAGAAAGGCCACCCAGAAGATTAACATGGTCAATGGTACTGCGAAGTGTCAAGACCTCCAGCAGTACCAACGGAAGCACATTTTCCCACATCCAGCCCCATTAACCACTAAGGCATTAAAGCAATCTCTGTCTCACAACTAGGCCTGAAACAAAGCTGAACTGGATCTGGATAACCTACCAGATCCATGTTTGTCCTTAGCGAGTCACACTTGTCTTTGATCATGCTTTGAAGCTGTTAGACTGAGAATGAAATCTCCTCTAACTGGTAGAGGGGTTTTTTGGTCCTGCTCCCTGAGGTGCTACTAGCTTTAAGAGACAAGCAAGGCTCTGAGCCTGGGACTTTCTTCACACAAAGCATATGATTAACCACTGAGATGTGTTTTTCTTGCCCTGCCCTATCCCTACCCCCATAGCAATGTGTTTAAGCCTACAGTATAAAAAATATTAGAGCACAGATAATTTATCACAAAGCATCTGAATAAATCTTGTCAGAAAATCCTATGACAGGGTTGTCCCAAGGTGACAGTCAGCTTGAAGACACACAACAATAAAAATAATGCACAGGACAGAACAGCACTAGCAGTTACATTTCTATACCGCTTTTCAGTGCTAAGTATTCCCTAAGTGGTTTACAATGTGCTTAGCTAATTGCTCCCAACAAGCTGGGTACTCATTTTACCGACTATGGAAGGATGGAAGGCTGACTCAACCTGGAGCCCTGCAGGATCAAGCTCACAACCTTCTGGCTGCAGTAAATGCCTACATATATTTCTTACATACAAAGGATTTCACAAGTATGAATGATTCTCCATATAAGGTTCTTTTCATTTTCCTGAGGAGTCTCTTGAGCTTTTGTACAAACAAATTGAAACCCAGCCACCTGGATAGATTGGAGAGCTGGGCCAAGGCTAACAAAATGAAATTCAACAGAGAAAAGTGTAAGGTCCTACGCTTAGGTAGAAAAAACGGAATACAAAAATATAGGATGGGGGACACGTGGCTGGATAGCAGTACGTGTGAAAGGGATCTAGGAGTCTTCATAGACCACAAGCTGAACATGAGTCAGCAGTGTGATGCAGCAGCCAAGAAAGCCAATGCAATTCTCGGCTGCATCAAGAGGAGTATGGTGTCTAGATCGAGGGAGGTACTGGTACCACTCTACTCTGCTCTGGTTAGACCTCATCTTGAATACTGTGTCCAGTTCTGGGCACCCCAATTCAAGAAGGACATGGTCAAGCTGGAGCAAGTCCAAAGGAGGGAGACCAAAATGGTGAGGGGCCTGGAAGCCATGCCCTATGAGGATAGACTTAGAGAGCTGGGTATGTTTAGTCTGCAGAAGGGAAGGCTAAGAGGGGACATGATAGCCATGTTTAAATACTTGAAGGGATGCCATGTAGGAGGACTTGTTTTCTGCTGCTCCAGAGACCAGGACAAGGAGCAATGGATTCAAGCTGCCGGAAAGGAGATTCCACCTGAACCTCAGGAAGAACTTCCTGACAGTCAGGGCTGTCCGGCAGCGGAACATGCTGCCTCGGAGTGTAGTGGAGTCTCCTTCGTTGGAGGTTTTTAAGCAGAGGCTAGATGGCCATCTGTCGGGAATGCTTTGAGGGTGTTCCTGCAAGGTAGGGGGTTGGACTGGATGGCCCGTGTGGTCTCTTCCAACTCTACATTTCTATGATTCTATGATTCTATATAGATTCAATGTTAGGATGACAACACTGAGCCTAAATCCTATTCTTAGTCTCAGCTTGAACAGATCCATTAAATCGAAGGAATTTACTTTTCTGCTGCCTCACCACTCAACAAATGATTCCATGGGTCTGGAACTCTGCCTTCAAGTCGACTGTGGGCTTATGGCGACTCCATGAATTTCACAGGGTTTTCTTAGGCAAGGGATAGTTCGTGGGAACTAACGGGTAGGATTCTGGCACACGGCAGCTGAGAACACAGGTAAAGGATGGGGCTGCCCTTATCTTTCTCGAAAGGCTTTTGACATGACGGACTGAAATCCAACAGTGCATGTAGGGTGATGGCGAGTTTCACCTGCTGAATGCCTGCCGGTTGTGTACTTATTAAAAACACAGGAATCCGCCGGCGGTCGGTGGGGAGCTAATTATCCGGAAGCAACTTCTCCCGATACAGACCGGACCCCGACTTACAGCTACGGGTTCTGTTCCCCAAGAATCCCAGCCCACTCTTCCGCTAGGGGACCTGTCTCACGGCCGGCCAGCCGGCCGGCCCGCCCGCCTCCGAACCCGGCCCCCTTCCAGCGCGCCGGCCATAAAAGGCTGCCGCTGCCGCCGCCGCCGCGGCCCCTCCCGCCAGCGCCACGCCCCCCGCGCCGAGAGCCGTGCGGGCTACTGTGCTGCTCCTTGCTGGCAGCGGCGCGCGAACGGAGAGGTAAGGTGAGGATGGGCGGCTGCAGGCGTGTTATTTTGGGGGTCTGTTTCCGCCTTTCGGAGGCCTGGCGGTGGGCCTGCGGCGCTTTTGCCCTCCTCTCGTCTTTGCAGCGGGGCTTCGTTTCCCTCCGCGACTGGCCTTTTTTTTCCTCGGCCGCCCCGGCGTGTATGCACGAGTGCATGACGCCGAGATGAAGCAGCGGTGCTGTGGTTCTCCTCGTGCGTCTTTGTTTAAAGGCGTGAGAGGGGGGGAGGGGGCTGCTCTCTGACGGGGTTGTCGAAGGCCGTCCTTTGCAAAAGCTGCCCGCCGCCCCGTCTTCCTTCGATTTTTCTGGAAGGCGATGAGGGCGGTGCTCGTGGAAGGCTCTCTCTCCTTTGTGTTCCAAGGGGTGCGGGGAGGGAAGGAGAAAGGAAGGGCCGCCCGCTTCTCCGTTGTCCTTGGAGCTGGGCTCCGGGGGTCGTTCTTCGGCGTCGTCGCTTTTCCCCTCGCGGCACACGGAGGCCGCGCGTGCAGAGCTGAGGGGGTTTCTCCTCCGCATCCCGGCTGAGCGTTGCTCCTGCTTTGCTTATGCCTAGCGAGCGTGAGGCGGAGAAGCGCCCTGCCGCGAGGCTCCGGGCCCTTAAGCTCATTGAAAGGGCCCTAAACCAACGTTTTGAAGGAGTTCTTGCTTGCTTTAAAAAAAAAAATGCGGGAGTGGACTTGGTTAGGGACGCTTTCAAGGAAGCTTGGAAGCTGGGTAAATGGAAACGGGGCCCGCTGGGACAGTTTGACTCAATTGGGCTAGGTGGGGCCGATATAGCAAAGGCATCTGCCAGATGTGAGGCTGTGTCTGGGATTGTGCGTCGTTACCCGCAGGATATTTCAGCTTTTTGGGCTTCAGACTGAAGGCCGGAGGGGAGATCGGGTAAAACCTCCCCTTTCTGGCTTTGTTCAAACTAGTTGTACCAATAACTGCAGATCTGATTAAGCGCACAATGGCTTTGCATTGTCCTCCTACAGACTTCACCCATTTTAAGCCAGAAAAGGCTGTTAGGTGACTCAGCCACACCTCCTTGATCTGGGAGGCCCTGATAAAGCCACTTTTCTGCTGCAGGAAAATTTTCTCTCTCTCTGTAGTCTTGAGATGATCTCTCTTATCTTAGAACGCTGGAATACCGTTTTGGTAAAGAAATCACAAGGAGAGGGGCTGGCTCTCACTGGTGAGGCTCGGTTGTTGCAAGTAAGCCTTGGATTGGGTTGCCCTACATCGTAGCCCTGGATCATTTTGATTACTGGAAGAATGACCAAAAACAACCGTAACCACATCCAGACCTCTCAGGTTGAAGTAAGACAAGACCAGAGTAGAGGCCGCATGTTAAGGGCCAAATACTGAATTCAGGTGTTGCTTGAATACGGAGAAGCTGGCAGGATCCAGTTATTGGAGGGGATGGTGGAAGGAAAAGTCTTGGATGTTGGTCTGCCTCTAACTGTTGCTTTGGTCTTTCCACCAAAGCTCACTTTCTGCCTGCTGGTTCATTTTCATCAGTGCAGTTTCACAAAGCACTTTCCAGCACGATTTCTGTGGGTAATGACATTCCTTTTTCTCTTGTCACGTTGCCAGAACAGTGATAAATGCATGCATTTGTTTGGAATGCTGTGAGTTCTACTCAGAAGCTGGTGAGTGGTGTTTGGAAAATTCCCATAGATAGGAAGTAGTGGTTCAATGTTATAATTTCAAGTGCAAGAACTCATTGTGACAGCCTTTTCCCAACACGAGGGAGAAAGGTTTAAACTAAACCTTCAACAAACATTTTCCCAACTGTTCTCGTCTCCACCAGAGGTACACCTTTTGTAAAGCTGATACTTACCAGCCATTCAGCATCCACCTACTCCAGAATATTTTGCATTACAGCAGACATGGATTCCCACAATATGTCATTGTTAGGAAATTCCATTTTATCCCAGGTACTGTCAGACTTAGCAGCTAAATTTGAAGGCACAGGGAATAGGGAAATCTGAGAGAGGTGATGGGTTATATCATGGTTAATGGTAATTAAAAACTTCCAAAATTCCAACCTCGTGAATTCTGGTTTTAGGACACTGTTGATAGTTAAAGACAGTTATCAGTATTGCCCTACACATAGTAAGTTCCTGATGTTAGTCACAGTCTGTGTTTCTCAAAATAGACTTTAAAGATTTGTTGTTGTGTGCTTTCAGGTTGGTCCCAACTTATAGCATCCGCTAAGGTGAACCTATTGTGAGGTTTTCTTGGCAAGATTTATTCAGAGGGGGTTTGCCTTTGCTTTCCTTTGAGGCTGAGAAGGTGTAGCTTGCCTGAGGTAGGTTTCTATGGCTCAATAGGGATTTACACCCTGGTCCCCAGAGTTGTAGTCCAGCACTCAGTTCACTACACCCTGCTGGCTCTCGCTGGAAGTTTGCTCACTACACAACATCTAGGTAATAACATTTCACTTGCTCTTTCTCAAGGAAGGTGATTTACGTGGGTCAGTTTGTGCTTCTGGAACACCCTGAAGGGATAAGGGGAGCCCTTATCAGGTGGGGATACTGTAGGGCAAGAGATGTTAAGGCTTAGATATGAATTAAGATGCTGTACCAGCTACAACAATGTATTAGCTTCTTGGTGTTCTAGCAGGTTGCAGTGTTTGAAGTGTTGTTACATATGTACAATGGAGCTGAACATCTTTCTAGAGTTGTCAAAATACTGAATGGGGTATTTTTCTTTGGAAGACTCTGCAAGCAGCTTGAACTAAAGTGCATAGGAGAAATAAGCCAGCCAAGTAAACTCTGGAGAAATGCAGAAGAGATGCAAAGTTTGAATGATAATGGAAATATATCTTTACATTTCACTTGCAAACTGGTTTGAAAGCCAATCATATAATGTAAATAAGCTTGGCTTTTTATCTGGGTTACTACCCTGTTTCCAGTAGAGGAATACCTCGAGCTGACCCAAACTGTGGAGGAATGAGAATGAGCCGCTTGTCTGCTCTTTGAAACTTTTGTCCTTTGGGTCTGCTCAATCTGGTTTTACACTCTGTTGAAATACTATCTCTGTGGTGCTAGCTGTACGAAACAAACTGCATTTCTCTTCAGCATAGCAGTAGAGTGCTGCTTGTTACATTAATAGATTAGTTAGTACCTGTCCACATTATGTTAGCTAGCAAGTTGTGTTTTTTTTTAAGAAGCCAGGTATAGCAGTGTTATGGAATATGTGGTTGTGTGGAAAAGTGCTTGTTGCTATTTACCTCCATTTTTGTCTCAGCATTCTCATGTTCATGTATCTACATGCTGCTGCTTGGAAGGAGCCCAGGTGTTTCTTGGCAAAAGCTGCATCTGTATTACTGTGCTCACACACTCAGCCCAAATATTCCAAAAAGCAAAGGGAGACTTTAGGGGGTAAAATCATGGTTGTGAAGTCATGGGGCTTGGCCTGCACACAAAGTTGTGAATTCAGGCAGATATTAAAGACAATGAGAGAAACTTTGTGAACAGTGTAAAGGATCTTTGGGGATGGAATGGTGAGGCGAATCTCTGTTAGATCTCAGCCCAAACCAAATGTACCCCAAGAGTGTGTAGTTTTCCTGTGACTCCGTTTGCCAAATATTGCCTAACAGTGTTCAAGAAGACAGACTTTCTGTGAGGGATTAATCAGAGGTGCCTATCTGTGTGACAGTTACCCCACTGATGAATCTCTAGCTAGCTCAAGCCATTTCTGCACTAGACTGTTACAGTGCTATTATTCCACTTTCAACATCCTATGGAATCCTGGGGTTTGCAGTTTAGGGAGGGGCCTCAAAGGCCTTTGAGGCCCCTCCCTAAACTGCAAACCCCAGGATTCCATGAGATATTGAAAGTGGAATAATAGCACTGTAACAGTCTAGTGCAGAAATGGCTTGAGTTAGGTTTTGGAGAAACTGCTGAAACGCTTGCTAGCTAACATGTTATGCTAGCACTTGCTCATGCCAGAGTTTCTCCAGAATTTCAAAGCTGAAAGTGGCTATTTGAACCAGAAACCTCCTGCATTTTTCTCCTCAAAGGACAACTGCCTGATCTTTTCATTCCTCAGGGATTGAGTTGAAAAGCTGTATTTGGCCAGTAAACACTTTATCTCATGTGATTGGGTCTCTGTACAGTACTGTAAAGGATTAAAAGAGATGGGGTTTTTTCTCTCAAGTTATAGATTAGTTAGAAGGTAGTGATATTATTTAGATGGTAGGAATTGTCGTAAAGTGTGCCTAAAAGCTGTGACGGTGCCAGATCCTGCCTGATTTCATATGCTAAGCAGGCTCAGGCTTCCAAAAGTTAATACAGGGTCCCTTGAAGGTGTTGGTATTTCTTCAGCTCTCTCCCATATGTATATGAACATGGCCACTACTTAAGGGAAAGGAAGCAAACACTGTTCTCTTGAGACTTAAGGGGAAATGAAAAAATATTGTCCTTATCTGTGGGTGCCTACTTTCGTAATAAACTTGGCCATGACCTGATGCCTAGATGGGGTTGGTATGATACATGTCACCCAAGAAGATAATTATTGGTGAATGCCTTCCTCTGGTGCCAGTTGTTCTGTACTGCACCATGCTAGAAAGAAATGCCAAAGGGCAAGGCCTGTTACAGTGTGAACTTTTCCTCTGAAAGACTTTTCCATTCCACATGTACTAGCTGAATATGGGAGAGGAGATCAGATACCTAATAATGGGGATTCTGGTGACTGCAGCGGCTGCATAATGGTGTGCTTTTCTCCTCATCTCTAGGTCTGAAAATTTTATGGGAAGGGTAAGCATGGCTTTGATGTTGCCTGCTTTTAAATTCTCCTAGTACCTGTTTGGTATCAAGCGTCTTGTCTCCAGAGACTGTGCTCAGCAGCCACTTTAGTAGCTTTGTACTGTTCTGACATTTCAGAAAATGGCCACCGGCAATGTTCAGATTGGGAAGCCAGTTCCAGACTTTCATGCCACAGCAGTGGTGGATGGAGCCATCAAGGAATTAAAGTTATCAGGCTACAAAGGTAAGAGATACATTTCATTCCACTTGTTCATGACTATTTGTATTCAGTTTTTTAGTAGTGTGAACCGCCTTGGGCTTATGGAAAGGTTAGGACACATGTACACAAAAGTAAAGGGTTCCCAAGGCCAACCTGAGTCAAGAGGCTAGAAGTGAAACAATTGAGAGGTTTCATCCAGCTGTGCTCAGAAGCACATTGAGCACCAAGGCAGCAAGATCCTTTAATTCTGTAACTTCCACAAGAGGAAGCAGAGCTTGGAAAAGTGTGGAGTTTTTTTGGACTACAGCCCCCAAAAATCTGTGCCAGCATGGCCAGTAGCTGACTAGGGGGTTCAGGGACTTTTCATCAAAAAAGTGAGTTCTCCAAACTGTGCTCTGAAACACTCTGGAATCCAGTAACTCAAGAACAGATGGTAGCTAGATCCATGATATCATATTCAGATTTTCTTCTGAGAAAAAGTGGCAAAGAGTAGGCATGGTCATGGTGCAAAGTATGTCTTAAATATCCTGTGTTTGATGACTTCTTGTCTTGCACACACAGACATATGACATTTGACATGAAAGAGAATTACCTGTCTGAGAGAAGCTGAGTGGGCAAGTTTTGTGGATTAAAGAATCACATTTGTAGTTGTTGAGGGATTTTACTGAGCAGTAGCCTCTTTTTCACCCCCAAAGGAAAATACGTGGTACTATTCTTCTACCCACTGGACTTCACTTTTGTGTGCCCCACGGAGATTATAGCTTTCAGCGATCGAGTTGAGGAATTTCGCAAGATCAACTGTGAGGTTATTGCGGCCTCTGTTGATTCTCAGTTCACTCACTTGGCCTGGTAAGTCTTCTAGTACTTATAATGCACCTTTCTCATGTTAGGAGTTATGTACTGCAGATACTGTGCTAAAGCCTGACTTACAATGAAATTAAATGAAAATAATAACTACATTTCCTGCAACGGATGTCCTGACCAGGTCTTTGCAAATCAAATGGATTTCTAGCTGCAATTTGAGTTGTAGCTTTGTTATAATGGGCATGAGAATGAATGAGGCAAAGCATTTGATGCTCAATTCCAGGAGCCATTTCAGTCCAGCTTGATGCTCTGCTCAGTCAGAGGGACAGAATTGACACATCATTGACACATCAACCATATGAATCCTGTTTGAGACACACTGACTGGGAAAGAGTTAGGCAAACGTTAACTGACTGAAGGGTGTGGAGTCTACACTAGCCTTATCGTGAAGAACCTGGATGTTGCTAGAACTTTATCAGCCATCTCACTAGACAGACAGCAGTGGATTTGGTCATCAAATGGGTGTGGAGGGCAGTACACTCCTAGGGCTGAAGAAGCAGGCTAAAGCTAAACAGAGAGCACATCCAGTTGCAGGACTAGTTGCTACTCTTTGTTACATTCTTGGCTGATGAATTTGGCTGCATCTAAATCCTACATGACAAGAGTTGTGTGGCTTGCAGGTGACCTCCTAATTGATTAAAAACATTGTAATCTTGCAGAACATTAACATTTATTTCCCCGTAGGATTAATACCCCAAGAAAGGATGGGGGCTTGGGTTCCACAAACATCCCACTTGTGGCTGACATCAGCCACAACATCGCTAAGAACTTCGGTGTCCTGAAGGAGGATGAGGGCATTGCATACAGGTAGGAAAATGTACAAAGGTAATTTGAATGCTAGTTAAGCCTTGAAGGGCATATGACTGATAGAATCCTTATTTATTTTTGAAGCATTTATTTTTGATATACCCCCTTGTGTCCCAGTTTTGGGGAAAAGGCAGGAAATGAATGAAATAATTTATACTGGGGTATAAATGATATGACTCTAGATACTGTTGACCTGCAACTCCCAGCAGCTCTAGCCAACATAGTCAGTGGTCAGGAGTCCTGGGAATTCAAGTTCATCAACATTTTGAGGTCCATACAATTCTTACTCCTGATCTTGTGTCATGCTGTGCAGCTGGAAAGCAGAGGAAGGAGGCAATCCATAAAGCTCAGGCGCATTCTTCTTGTTACAAAGTTCTTATAATAACCAGATTTAATGTATCTGGGTATTGCTGGTCATTGTTGGTATGTGCCTTCGATTTATGGCAGCCCTAGGGCGAAACTGTCATGGAGTTTTCTTTGCAAGCTTTGGTCAGAGAGTTTTGCCTTTGCCTTCCTCTGAAGCTGAGTTAGTATGATGTGTCCAAGATCACCCAGTGGGTTTCCATGGCAGACCAGGGATTTGAACCCTGATCTCTAAAGTCATAGTCCAATGCCCAAACCACTATGCTACCCTGGTTCTCATACTCTTGTTTGTTATATTGAGATCAATTAGAACAGAAACCACTTAAGAGCCAAATGTTCTGAACTAGCAGCTGAACTAATTGGGTGATGTCGTTTCCCCTCTCTTCTTCAGGAAGGCTACTGCATGGTGGTTGCAGGAGAAGTGAAGCCCAATGGAAGGCATTAATCCCTTCTGTTTTGATTAGCAAAACCTCAGTTTGGCTGACTCAAAACTTCCATTTCACACTGGATTCCAAAGCTATGAGACCAGTTGAAGACATTATTTATCCTTGTTGCTGTGCAGGATATTGTCCCTGTGCAGCAGCTACCCTCACCTTTAAGCGTATGTAATTGAAACTGCAAACACTTGGCTGGGAAGATATGGAGATGTTTTTGGGGTATTGGGGTATAGAGCCCCATCCCTGGTTTGTATAGGCTTGGAGGACCTCTGCCCTGACTAGAAATATGATGTGTGTAATTAGAGGGACCAAGAGGGTCCAATTGTCCATGTCTCATTCTCATGTTAGTTTTGTGCCCTAATCTGGGTGTCTACTTATGCAGATATTCAAAGCTTCTCCAATCTTCCTCTGGTATTAATACTAATGTGTGTTATTGGTGAATATCCTGGAACAGAGGTGAGAATTGTGTGGACATCCAGAGGTTGCTGAACTCTGGCTCCCAGCCTTCCTCCTTACTGGCTACATCAGGAGAGTGACACAATTTTCACCCCTGCATTAGTGGCTGATAATATGTTCCAGGAGTTCCAGTGCTAGGTAGGAACCCCTTAAAATTCTGCAATGGCCCTGTCTCCTTGTAAGGGGAGATGAGAGCTTGCGTCTAAAGTAAAAGCAGTACTGTTGTCCTTCTTCCTCATTAGAGGCCTATTCATAATTGATGACAAAGGCGTTGTGCGGCAGATCACTATCAATGACCTCCCTGTGGGGCGTTCTGTGGATGAGACATTGCGCCTGGTGCAGGCCTTCCAGTTCACAGACCAGCATGGTGAAGGTAAGGACTAGGGGTTTGGGGTGAGGGTGTGAACACAGAATGGTTGGTCATTCAGTAGAAAGGAGACTAGTAAACTTCTCCCCCTGCAGTTGCCCTACTCTGTTTCATTCAGGCACTGAAGATGGCAGTGATCATGCTCATGGGCAGTGCATTTCAGCTTCCAAACATGTGGCAAAAGATACCAGTTAATTTGGACATGGCTATAACTTTAGAACAGGGTGAGCAATGTGTGGGCCCTCCACATTATGTTGGATTATCTTTACAATTGACTTTGCTGGCAAGGGGTGATGGAAGTTGAAGTCCAACATCTGGAAGCCCCACACATTTCCCCTTCCCTGCTTGAGAAGGATGTCTGTTAGTAGCATCTTCTCATGCAGTTTCCCAGATGTACTTTTGGCAACACTTCAGAAGGCTCTGTTGCCTAAAGCCATCCATAGCATCATAGATGCTCTTCCGTTGCACATGCCAGCTCCTGAAGAGGGCTTCAAGAACAAACATGAAGTGGCTAATAAGCTGTAACAGCAGTTTGAACTTGTGGATCCAGCAACAGCACATACAGAAACAATAAATGCAATTAAAAATTCACCCAAACATGGTTTGGTAAAATGCAAAATGTCTAGTTTTGGATCAAAACAATGTCTAGAGTATGAATAACTGTAAATAAAAAAATTACTTGGAAAGAAGAACTGAATGTATCATCAACGAATATTCAGAAGTTAAGGCAGACCATAGTATCACTGGAGAACCTGCTCCAGGACTTTCTTTCTAAAGAGGAATTCATGAATGTGTGGATAGAGTTCCACTTACCAGGAACCCCTAGGGTTAAGATACTGAGTAGGCCAAAATGGGCATGGGGGGTGTTAATTCTCTGCCAAACACTTTCTTATTCGTCTTTACTCCAGCCAGCAGCATACAGACTCTTGTCTTTGTATCTCTCAAGACCTCCTTCTTAGCAAATCCTGACAAGTCTGCAAGCTGCCTTCTGGGATATTTGACCTTCATCTGCCTTTTTGTCCAGTTCTTGTATATCTTTGCTTCCCAGTTCACACTATGTTTTCTCCTTTTTCCACTCCCATCCCAGTACAGGAGGCATGGGAAGTGTGTGGCTTCCATGATTCCCTCACAGTCACTTGTGATGTATAGGGTTGATAAAAATTACAGTCCAACAGCTTCTGGAGGGCCATATGTCTGTTCCCTCTCTGCCCCTTGGAGAATCTTGTCTCACTTAGCCAGGGCAGATTCTTCTGCTCCTAGACTTCCAGCACTTCTTGGTTAACCCTTGCTTTAAGTAGTGCTGTCCTAGTTGGGTGGCTGAGAAGTTGTCTACAACCTTGAAACAGTATTTATGGACGAGGGTTGCCAGGTTTTTAAAGCAGTAATATGAGGCAGTCAGTTGCCATCTCAAGTCTGTCTGGGGACACAAGAAGCAGACCTACATGAGGATGCCATAGGTCTCATAACAGAAATGCCTCTTGTGAGATGACGAGCCTTCCAAGAAAAGCTTATAATGATTGTTGGCCATTCCGAGATCAGGAGTTTTTCCTGTTCTGAGTGTGCTACTCATTGGCAGCTGGGGAAGAGGAAAAGGAGGCACCAGCCATGTTCTTCAACAGGCAGGCCCCTACAACGTTTGGTATGTATATCAGGCCATTTTGCTTCATACAGATGGTTGAGGGTTGATCTTGTGAGATTGCGGTTGGTGTCCACTCTCACCTGATCAAGAAATGTAGGTTAGGAGGTGTCCCGTACAACCCTCAGTTGTTGATGTTGTAATTTGCCTTCAAGTCTACTCTGACTTGAACCCAGTCATAGGGTTTTCTTGCAACCTTCAAGCATCTGTTTACCATTGCCTTCTCTTATGCTTAGAGAATGTGAGTTGCCCAGGGTTATCCAACCAGGTTTCCATGGTTCAGCCTGAATTTGAATCCTAGAGTCCTTATCTAACATTCAAATCATTACACCATCCTTGCTCATTTGGGATCAGAATTTAAACTCCTAGATAGGGGATATTCTGTATAAAATGGGATGCCTGTAAACCCTATCACATCTCAGTGACCCTGGTCATCTGCTTAGCCAGTAAGTATTAGGCCTTGTGGGATTTATCACAGACCCCTTGGTGCTTCTCAGTATGACTTCACAGTCTATTTTAGTCAAGACATGAAGATGCAGAATGATGTTCAAAAAGTACAATTCCTACAGAACATACTTTTATGTTGGGTAAATGCCTGGGCACAAGAAGCCCTTGGGGACCAGTTCCTTCAGTGGGGAGATAGTGGCAGGTTACATCATCTTCCTTTCCTGCTTGTGGGCTTCTTGGAAGCATGTGGGAAGCAAGAAAATGCTCCCAGAAGAAGTATTGCATTGCTTGTCATCTTTCTCTGTTGCAAGCTATGATATATATATATATTCTTCTGCAAACTAAAATACATATTTCTGTTCTCAAGCTGTCCTTTGAGAAAGAGGAGTCTTTTGAGGTGGACTTCCAACAAAGAAATCATGGCACTTTGCTGGGTTTCTACACTACCTTGCTACTAGTTCAGATAGCCAGTTCTGTGCCCCTCCTGTCTTTTAACTACATCCAAAGTTATTCATTGCTCCTTTATGGATCTTATTGGTCTATATGTGTGCCATATGTAATTCTGAGCCATTTGCCTTCTCATTTACTTAGTCTAACATCCCTTGTTCTTCTTTTTGCTACAGTATGCCCAGCTGGCTGGCAACCAGGTGGTGACACCATCAAGCCTACTGTGAAAGACAGCAAGATCTTCTTCGCCAAGCAGCAGTAGGCAGCTTTATGTTGTGCTACTAAAGGAATCTGGTCTAATGTGAAGGGATTATTCATACAGAATCTTCCCCATTTAGTTCTCTAGAAGAAAGGGCACTCTGGAAGAGTTGGGCTACAAAAATCTTGTACACCAAGTCGTCTATAGAGCTAGCTCAAATGTAGGTTTGCGTAGGGCATCTGTTTGATCATGCTTCAATAAAAGTGGTGATTCAAATAAACATGATGGTACTTGCCTGATGTCTCTGGTACTCCTGAAGGTTATTCAGAACTAAAGGAACTGGAGGCAGTAGTAGAAGGTGAGTGAAGAACATGTGGCCCGGCCCCTTCAGTTGATGAACTCCTGTTCCTCTCAGCTCAAGAACCATTTGTCAAGAAGTGCGACATTGTGGGAGCAGTGGTTCAGCAGCATCTGTAGAGCCAGAGATTCCCTGCTCTTGAGCTGAATACTCAGTCACCAAACAAGTTTCCATTCCAGGTTTAACCACTCTGCCTGTCAGACAATTTGTAGGCAGTGGGGAAGAAAAAGAGCCCTGCCCGTCTATATAGTGTTAACACTTCCTAGGCAGCAGCCCAGTTAAAGTATAGTAGAAATGGCTTAATGCAGATGTGGGGAATCTTTGGATACCCTGATGTTGAGGCCATTGCTCCCAGCCCCCAGTCTTACCAGTGAGTGGCTGTGCTGTCTGATGGGAGTCCAACAATATCTAGAGTATTTCAGTTTCCCACCCTTGTTCTGAAGGAAGCGCCACATGTGAGATAATGTGGAAATGCAGGCCAGTATCCCAGCCTTCTAGTCTGGGAAGATAGCATATAGGGTATGCATCTGATTCTCCCCATGCTTGGGAAAGGTCAGACAGTTGCATTGGGGGACTAGAGCAGATGCTGCCATCTATTGGAGAGTAAATAGAACCTACACAAGGCTATGTGTGGAGGAAGCACACAGTGGCAGAATCTCTTGTCTGTTCGTTGACAGCAAGTGAACATTGCACATTGCCTTGGTAATTTACAAGTACCTGATATTTAGTCCATCACTCTGTGTGCACAGAACAAACAGGGTGGGGTATGATATTGGGAAAGTACTGACAGAAATCATGCACTCTTGTCAGCCTGCTCTATTTGGCTCCTTTCTGTTCTCCCTCTTTTGTTAGAACTGATGCTTAACTTCAGAACTGATGCCTCTCAGATTGAATTTTCTTTCTCCCCATCCCTCTTCCTTTTTATGTGATTTAGATTATAAATTATAAATTCGAGGGGAGGATCACTGATTGTATATAAGCAGTTCTAAGAACCTTCTTAAGATAGAGTTGGCAGAAGGGAAAAAGAAATGCTGGCTGGACTTGCACTGCCATGGGTGCTAAAAGACCCTCAGACACCTTGGAATGGTTGGGGCATTAGGCAGCTGGAAACAGGTTAGCTGTAGCCAAACTACAAAACTAACGTACCCGATAAAGTCTCAATTCCTCAAGCATTCTGGTAGCCTGATTCAAAATGCTTGAATTTCAGTTGGAAATTTGTACTCCAGTGATAGGTTTAATGGAGGGAAACTGCGTAGATCTGATAGATCGATATTTTGACTAGCATCTGTCTTCCTCACTGTGAAGCTGGGTCCAGGGCCAAACATGCTGCTTGACTGTAGTCTTAAAAGTGCCTGAATTTTTCAATATCAAGCTAGTTTTACAGGCTGTGTAAACTGGATGAGTTCCACAGGTCACATCACTTTTAAGTACTTCAGACTAGGCCTTTGGTTGCAGCAAACACTCATTTCCCTCTCGCACTGATGACCAGCTTCTCCTAGGCTAAAAATCCATATAGGGCAAATATAATACACTATCACAAAATTTTGAGAGATGTAGATCCTGGATATTAATTCATGTTTGTGAATGTGAAAGTACTGTAAAATAGGAGCAAAGATGTCTCTGTGCAACATATGTCACACTACATGTTTACTCTGGAACAATGATGGTTGGTTGAAAGTATGAACAAAGCATCTGTTCAGTATGAAGCTGGATCAAGGTGGCTGGGATCCTAGAGCAGTTCCAAATGCAGGGTCTCATTGCTACCCTTGTATGAACTGTTCCTGAGGTCGCGTGTAGAATATAATAAAATACAGAGTCTAATAGAGGGAACCAGTATGATGTAATAGCCCTGTTCAGCCATATGGGTGACCTGTTTCAGTCATACTGTTTCAGCCCTGGAGGAAAGCAGAGGCAAATCTCTTGGCAAATCTTGCCAAGAAAAGCTAGAATAGGTTTGCTGTATGTTGGAATCAACATGAAGGCAAATAGCAACAACAAAGAGCATAATAACAGCACAGAAATTCTGTGTAAGGCTTTTTTTCAGCCATGCAGCTTCAGAGAGACTGACCTGCTGATGCCCTGCAGTATCTCACAAAATGTTGATGATACCAGAAACCGGGAGATGCAGAAAGTGAGTGTGGAAAAAACAACAACAACCCACCCTTCAGAACCAGCTGCCCAGCCTTTATGCAGCCAGGAACAATTCCTCAAATTGAATCGTTGATAATCTGACCCTGGTTTAGTAGGACCGCTGCACAGTTGTATATAAAAAGAAGCAAAAACGAGTTCTTCACATGTGCCTCTGACAAATGAGCCTCACATTTGTTCAATTGTAGGGAGATGTACATGTTCAAGTTTCCAAAAGGACGGTGCTTTTATGCTGCAACAGGCTAAGTCCCGTGGCACACCTTAAGACTTAACAAATTTACACTCCATGAAAATTCATGCTATAATAGATACATTAGTGTTTTTTTTTAAGGTGCCATGGAATTTATTATTAGGGGGCAAGAACATATTGAGAAGATTATCATCTCTTTTCAGGACTGCGGAGATACAATTGGCTCAGCATGAGAGTATAGATCAGATGCTATCTCTTACTGAAAGTGCATGCTAAATTAGCATCCTTAGTTAACAGATAATTTGCTTGAGGACACAAGTTAATTTTAACAGATTTTTTTTCCTGTTTCTAAAATGATTGTGCTATTAATTTACAGCTCTGAGAACGTCCATTTATAATCCTGTTTGTTAATCCTGTATTTTATGCTTTGGCAACATGGCTACCCTGAATATATTTTATAATCCTGTAGTGCATGTTTTGGCAATAGAGGGTGCTATAGCTTCACTGAACAAGCACCTGATTTGAAAGCTGTATTTACTTGAAAACAAAGTAGTAACTATGCTGAATCGTATTCTGGCACACTTGATCTGACCCTTTATTTACTTGCCTGCCAGTATTAACATGAAAAATGTGTATAGAGACAAAATACTCTATAAATCTGTTGACTTGCATGGTGAACGCTGAAGTACCAAAAGTAATGTTCAACACTATAAAGCTGCCACCTCAGAACTAGGAGGATGTTTTCTATAGTTGTGTTTAGCAGAATTTGTCAGCACTTGTTTAGCTTCTAGAAATGTGCTGTCTTCTTCTGCCAAGTAAGGCCTCTGCTAGTTTTGACAGTTTCCTGCAGAACAAGTGCCCCACCTCTCCACTGCATTGGAACTGGCACAAAGTGCTCTTTAATTTGCCTTCTGCTGCCTTAACTGCCGCTGTTTCACTCTTGGCAGAGTGTGAAGTTGTGGAATATTCCTGTCCAAAGTGCTTCATAGTCCTTCCTAGTCTGTAAGTTTCTCCTTCCTGTGATCAAAGTGGAGAGGAATAGTTCTGCTAGTGTACATTTATCTGTTGATACCGTTCACAGCTGTGTCTAATTTAGTTCTGTTAGGGTGGGCCAGGAAAAGAGCATTGTTGTAGCTTTGTATTCTGGAAAACCTAGGCAGAGAGAAAAAAAGTCAGACTGGGAAATTCTACAAAATAAGTGGAGAGCTACTTCCCTCCTTCTCCATTAGTTATACCACTAGAGTTTTCTCCCTAGATTGTGACTGCAAAATGCAGAGAAAGTTCTGTGTCTTTTAACTGCTGTGCCCCCAGCTCCACCTATCCTTTCCAATTAGTAGCAAGTTGTCTCCACATTGTTGGATCTTTTCCTTCTAGTCCCACCTCTACTGACTCATCTGGGCTGCAGTTCCTCCCCCCCCAAAAAAAACACCGTAGAAACACCTCGGGGTGCTAAGAACACAAGAAAGTGGGTTACATAATCCTTCCAATTCAGCACTGCCTGCAACAGAAGAATGTAACATAGTGCCCTCTCCTATTTTGGATTACAGTTCCCATATCCCTCAGCCAATAGTCCAAAACATCTCAAGGACACTGGCTTACTTATCCTTGGTGTACAGTTAAGTGGCTCTTCTAGCTGTCAGAGAGGCATTTGTCGCATCTCTTACCTGGAGATGCCAGCAACTGAGTCTCTTGTATGGAAAGCTTGTGCTGATTTACTGAGCTAAAAATCTAATCCTGCTGTCCTCTGTATATTTTCTGCTAATAGGACTGCTATCTATTCTTTTTATGCCTTTAAAGAATAACTGCCCTTTGCTTCTCAAAAATTTGACAACATAGAGATCAGCAGGAATGGGGGCCTGCTGAAGGCTGAAAGTCAATGTGTCACCTCATGATTGTGCCAATAGGGAGCAGCATTTAGTAGCTCTGGAGCTGACATGGTGTACAGTCTTTGGATTAGAAACTCGCTGCAGCAATAGTAAGGGTTAACAATTTCACCTTTGCATAGTTTCACAGTCTCAGACAGTCTAGATCCCTTTCTTAGTACAGATTATGCTCCCCCAGGGTGTTGCTGAAAACTATCCAAAGACAAAAGGAGCCCAAAAGGGAGGATATGGCTGATAATGAAACTGATAGACTCACTCCTTTCCATATTAGAGTAATACTGCTCCTTTCTTAGATGAACCAAAAGAGCACAAAAATGTGTGCAAGCTTTTGAGATCTCCAGATCTTTTCATCAAGTAAAATGTTACAAAATTGGCCTGATGATGAAGTCTGCATGCTCTGCACAATGTCCTGAGATGGACTGAGGGAGAAGAAATTTGCAAAAATTCAGAGGTGGAGTGGGGGCTGTCAGATGGCACTGTGACTTTAGATTTCAAGCGCAGTACTCCTAAGACTATAAGGATCAGAGGCAGAAAAGTCTTGCCACTTTTGAAAACATGAAACTCTAGCTCTGGTTTAGGTAGGATGGCATTTTTAAAGAGATAAACTATCAAGGCTATCAATTTTACTATGTTAGGGATTAGCAACTTCTAGCCAGATGTTGTTGATCTGCTAAGACTCTCGCCATCGATTATGTCGGCCAGGGCCAATGGGAGTTGCAATCCAACAACATCTGGAGGGTCATATTTCCCCACCTTTGATCTAAACCTTTCTGGAAAGGTTTCAGAGGAGGAAATTCCACCCTATTCCTAGGTAGCTTGATCCATGGTTGGACTGCTCTTTTACTTATTTTCTCGTTTAATTTGTACCTACTTCCCTGTAATTTAAATCCATGTATTACCTTGTTCAATCTTCCATCCATAGAGTGAATCATTGTTTGCTCGAATAGGTATAACACATTAGATATGTCTTTCATGAATTTCATTTTCTGCCTCATTTGCCAAGTGCGTTAATAGTGGCTTGTTTTGTCTGTGTGATTGGGGTTTTTTGTACTATGATTTAACTTCTTGTAAGCTGCCTTGACTTCTGCGCTGACAGAAAGGCAGAAATAAAACAAATGGGTTTTTCTGAAGAATTACATGTATCCCCTGCCAATTCTTCTATCATCTGTAAGTATACTAGACACTGTCATTCAGTTCATATTTTAAGTGGTGACTTACAGCTGCATTTTTGTTTCCTGTTGTACTAATAATTCCTCACACTTTTTTTTTTTCTGGAGAATGTCATGCAGGGGAGTGGGGGTCAAGAGCCTTGAAGGAATTGACCCTGTATCAGCTGAGTTCTGTTTATTGAACTATCATCAAATAAATTTTTAAAAAGATGGATCCCATATTTGTTTGTAACCCACACAACTTGGCTGCCCAGTTTGCTTTCTAATAAGTTGATTGTTTCATTTGTTCAAAGTCAAATTCTGTAATTCCTTGTATTCCTACTACTTCTTTTCTTTAACCAAACACTGGTGTTGCAGTGGTGGCACCTTATTGCACTAGTTTCCTACAGCTTTTTAAACACAATCGAACATACAAAGTTGGACCTGTAAGGTGCTTAATGACTTAGACACTATACAAATCAGAGGTACTCCTCTATTATGTGTATAACAGATTTAAAGCACTTTGTACCTTTAGTACATTAGGCTTGATTAGAAAGTGAATGAACAAGCAGTCATGGGGGATGTTCCAAACCTGAAGGATTCTCTTCGCTAGAAGGTTGTGCCATGGCCCTTTCTGGAAAAGTAGTAAAACTTTCCTCCTTTAGGTATGCTGGCATTCAATAGCCGTAAATTATATTTGTAGTTGAATTTCTTCTCTTTTGTTTCTCACTGCTGTTACCCACACTAAACTCCCTAGAAAGGGGCAAAACAAATGATCCAAAAACAGTTCTGTAAGCCCACACCTGATTTCCATGAGTTCATTGGGAGGATAGCTGACTGGTTAAGAAAGCTATCCTATTAACTGCTTATGGAAATGTCACCTGGTTCCACCACCATGAATTATTGCAGTGCCCAAATGTTTTGAACCTGTTCTAGGTTTTGACCTTTCCTCATCCTTGTTTTTCACAACAGTAATTGTCTCATCAATTTCCTCATTTGTACAGTCGGAAGCAGAAATACATATTGAGTAATTCTGCCTTTCATACATACAAACACACAAAACAAACATCAATTCTCAGGCTCTCATTTGCAGCAAATTCTGTATCTTTTGGGGTGTGGGGGGCTCCTAATATTGTTCTAGTACCCTCCCTTTAATATCCCTTGGGGTGTGACTTTGCCTTCCTGAATCAATCTCTTTCTGTTTCTTCTATGTCTGTCCTCACAGTAACCTGTTTCCCTCCTCCCTCCAATTTCCTATTTCCTTTTAAGTTTCCCTTGTAAGATCAGAGTGGTAGACAGATCTCCAGTGTCTAACTTTACCTTGCTGGTCCTGGCCCTCCAGTTTCAACAAACTAGACAGGAGGAAAACAAGGAGCGATGCAGCCACAGCCTGTCAGCCCTCCCTCCTTTTCTTTTTTTAACAAGAAGCCTGATGACATGAGGCCCAGGACAGGGTACTGTGTGTCTCTCTGCACCACACGTGCCCATCTGAGGCCTTCAGTTGTGGCACACCCTCCAGCCACATTCCATTCCACGGCAGCTTCTCAAGGAGCTTCTGGGGACAGCAGGCTGTTGATAACACCAGGGCAGTTCAGCTCACTTCAGTTTCTGGATAAGAGCAACATGTGATACTCTTCCTGTTAAGCACAAGAGAAGGCAGCACAGAAGCGAGTTGACTTAGTGGCCTTTGGTCCCCAGCTTTTCCCCTAACTTCCTTCCACACACACACACCACAATCAGACTGCACTCCTCTCTCAAGGCTGGAAGTAGAACCCAGGGAACTTGACTGCTATTCCCATAACCCAACTTGGCCTCTTTCATTTTCCTGACTCACAGACCTATTTAAATTTCCTTCAGTCTGTTGTCTTCCTGGACCCTACTGCCCATCCCCACTTAGAAGCCTTATGCCTTCCAGATGTTTTGGACTTCAACTCCCAGGAATCCTAGGCAGCAAGGGCTGGCTAAGGGTTTAAGGGAGTTGGCTGTCCAAAATATCTGAAGGGCCAAAAGATCCACCAGTCCAGACTTAGATCCAGCTTTTCTAGCTATGGCCAGGGTGAAGACCATGTAGCCCTCTACAGAAATCTTTAGTAAAGGAAAAAGATTTATATGCTCTTATGAGAAATCAGTACTGGTAATTCCAACACTGAAAATGTTTTTAGAGAAAGAAAATGCTCAAATACAATAAGGTATTGAGAGTTGGGGGATAAGTCATAATAACTTGAATGACCTGGAGATCTGTCAAAACCAGTTTCTGAGGTACTTATTGGCAGTACCTCCAGTAATTCCAGCTACATTCCTCAGGACAGAAACAAGTATGGTATCTGTAAAAGCTAAGGCTAAGTCAGCCCTTTTGTATTCCAAGAGAGTCTTGGACATATCAGAAGACTGCCTCTCTAAACTTTATGTGACAATGGAAGAAAGATGGCTGGGTTAAGTTATCTCAAGGCTTATTAATCTCTAAAAGCTTTTAGGCAGATTTTATTATTATTTTGTTGATTTGTGCCTTCAAAAGTCTTTTTCAACTTATAGTGACTCTAAGGTGACCCTATCACAGCGTTTTCTAGAGTTGAGAGTGTGATGTGCCCAAGGTCACCCAGGGGGTTTCCATAGCCAAGCAGGAAATTGAACCTTGGTCTCCCAAGTTCATAGTCCAGTGCTCAACCCGCTATCCTACGCTGGCTTTCATTACATCTGGAATTAAAAACAAGCTGAGGGATTGGACAAACATAGCAATAATCAGAATTTCATTTTAACTCAGTCTTCAAATTTTTCCCATTACTATCATCTGGTCATGTAAAAATCAGGTCATGTAAGAGCTCAGTACTCACAAATGCTTATCTTTTCCCCTCTAAGAGGTATATTTACAGAACTACATTTCCAAATCATGCCAGCAGATATAGAAATATTCCAAGAAATGTAAGGCTCTGTATTTGTTACATGGGAGAGGTAGGGGATATTTCACTGTATTTACTCTATTGCCAATTCTGTCAAGACACCAGGGAGAGATTTTGCTAAGGCTGCTAAAAGTATTCATGTCACTTACTGCTACAGACTGATGCATTCATATGACTTTTTGTATGGATCTATATTATGTATTTTTTTAAAAACTGAATTTGTAATGGCTTTTAGTCAAATACAATAACTACTGTGTGGCTGTTCAGAAACATCTGGATTCAAATCTTCCAACCAGCTACAGTGCTGGGACTTGTAGCTTAACTGTAGCTAGAAGTACAGAGGTTCCTTTCCCCAGAACAATGGGAGCTCACCACAGGGCTCCCCTATCCTAATCACATATATTCCCATTAGTTAAGATTTTCCACACACCCTTTGCTCTCATTAAAGACAGGAATATAAAATGGAGTACCACTACCCCTCTTCCCTTGTCTTCTGTTGAACTCCACCCGTTATCTCTCCTCTTCCCTCCAGAGGAATATTTTAAATACTGATTATCTCACTCAGTTGTCCTGCTACCTGGACGTCTCTTCCATAAGGAGATGCGAGGCGATTTAAACACATCTATATTTAGAACAGGAGTATTAAACCAAAAATGACCCTTTTCAAGTGTAAATGTTTAAGCTTTCTTAAAAAGGCAAATGTGCAGGCCATATCTTAATTTTATGTAGTCTAGTAATACAGAACTTGGACTGAAGCAAGGCACTTTAGTGGCTTTTATAAGAAAAGTTACCCCTGCCCTCCATATGTGTATTTTACACTGAAACTTCCATTTCACACCTTGGAAGAAACTACATGCAGAAGTCGAAACTGGTAGCTGTCAGTTCTCCTTTTCTCAGCAGTACCACAATCTCCTCAAAGCCCTTTCTCTGTGCCATCCATAGTGTTCCATCTGAATCTACTGGAACAAGATATATTAGTTGTTTCAATGCAGCAATGGCAGGTTGAAAGTGTCTATAATAGGTTTTGAGCACAGCTCCAAGCCAGGAATCATCCCAGCCCTGCCCTTCTTCCTCCTCCTGCTTTGATCACTAGGAGATGATTTTAAATGCCTGCTGAGGCCCCATATCCCATTTACTTTCTTCTGAGTCACCTTGACCTTCTGATCTGTGGCTGAACAGTTGAGGGCCAGCATTCTTTGAGAGAAAGAAAAATGTGAATCCCACATCCTGCTTCCATGTCAAGAGCTCCCATGTTTTGGCTTGCCTACAACTTCACCCACACATATCCAGTCTGAGGCATCTGCTGAATCCCAAGCAGGGCCACACCTCAAATACAAAAGGCTTGCAAGTCACATTGCCCACAGTGGGTGGCTGATGCCAAAAGTTGTCTTTCCTTATATCAGTTGCCTGGGCCTAGGGAATCATACTGCCTCTTGCCTTGTATTTCATTCTTAATTCCTTCTTAATCATGAGGCACTTTAACCTGATGTCTTCAAGCGGGGGGAAAAACAGTCAAAACCAGAACTTGGAAAAGAGACTTGGAATGTCAACTTTCAGAATCTCCCTGGCCATTAGATGTACCATCTGGCAGTGATCTTGTGAGTTTTAGTCACCAAAGTAACTTTTCTCAGCTCTGCTAAAAAACAAACACAGACTAACAAAACCTTGTCTCACCTCTTGCATCTGGGCAGAATGGGATCTAAACAGTATATTGCCTTACTTAAGTCAGCAAGGATCCTCCACATTTGCCCAGTTATTTTGCTGGACTGAGTTTTTGGACAATTTTGACCAAAACAGTGGTGATTTGGTGATTAGGTATTACAGACCAGCAACAGAGAAGGAAGGGATGGAACAGGAGCATCAGGACTAGACAGACTTCATATAGTTTTTTTGTTCCTGGCTCTTCTATAAGCCCTGTGGCCCCCTTTGCTTTCAGTACAAAACATAAATGCAGATGGAAAATCCCCTCTTGAAAGTCCCTTGAGGAAAAGAAAGAAAGAGCAGAGTTCAACTGCTGCTCCGCATCATTTCCTTCCTAGCTATCCACTTGCCTCTCACTGACCTGAAATTGTTTTGCCTGAAGAATTAGGTGTTAAGCCACATCCCATTCCTGTTGGAAACTGCCGGTGAGTGGGACCCGTTAAATCAGTCTCCGTGGCACTGGACAAGGAACAGAGGTTTGTATGTGTGTGTTGGGAGCAGGGGAGAGAAAGTATAATTCAAAGCAAGTTTTAAGGTTGATATTCTTGAGTCAGAGATCAGCTCCACAACTCACTCCTACTATGGATTTTAGATTTAGACTTATACTACTTTCAGTTCATGGGCACTTGGCTGGGCAACTGTGTTTCCCCATCCCTTCTACAACATTTTCCTAAATAGCCCCAGCTCCGTCCTAGTGACCCAAGCCCCACATGAAAGGAGTTTCCAAACAAGTCTTTTTCCAAGAGACACTCTGTTTGGAAAGAGGGGGTGACTAGTAGAATAGCTGAGCTAGGAACAGTCCCACCCCACCCCCATAACGACAGCGTGTGGCCTCAGACAAAGCCCTTAACTCTCACCTGTCCAGCCTACTTTACAGAGTTGGTGCCAAGTCAAAGCGGCTTGATGAGAAAAGGCAAGACCAGCTGTATTCCAATAGCGGCAACCACTCCCACGTTCAGAAACTAATAGTAAGAGTAACACAAGTTCTGTCACAAAAGAAAACCTTTGAAAGATGAAACATGTGCACCTCTGAGCACCACAAGCCCGGGGAACAGGAAGAGAAAGGAGAGGCTGGAAAGCCAAACAAACAGTTTGGGTAACCGTCTGGCCTAAGTCTGCTATGGTTTCAGTTACCAGCAGAGATTACTTGTTATAGGAAAGTAAAGCAAGAGGGGGCAGGAAGTGCTATTTTCTGTTTGTTGTGTGCATTGCCCCCGCAGGGCAAAGGCGTGAAGGGGGCGTTCTGTGTTGTCTCCCCGGGCCATCCCTACCCCAGCGCGGTTCACGGGGGTTTGTGGGCGCGCTGCGCCCTGGGACATTCCCAGCCCCAAAGCCCTCACCGCCCCCTTCCTTCTTTGGCTGGAAATTGACATCGTCCACAGCCCTCTGCCTGGCAACGTGGGCGGGGGTTCCCGGAATGGAGCCCGACCGGCTGAAAAAACGTCACCGGGCAGAAACTGACCATATATGGCCATCTTCCTCTGCGTCAGCGTGAAAAGCCCCCTCTTTTCTGCGCCGGAGGCTCCGCCCACTGGCGCTGAAGTCAGAACTTGCGAGATCAAGGAAGTGAAGCTTCGGCGTGTGGGAGGCCGACCCTCGGGGCTTTTACGCGCCTCTCCCTCCCTCCCTCCCTCCCTCCCTCCCGGGCCCTCGCCGGAGAACGGGAAAAGGACTCGAGTGGGCTTTCTAAGCACCGGGGCTTTCGCATCAAAGCTCGGTTTGACATCAAAAGGGAAAAACTCGGGGAAAGCGGGGAGGGAGGAGCGAGAGAGAAAGAGGGAGCGCAGTGCCAAAACCTCCGAAAAATGACGTGACGACACGCACAGAAAGGCTCGGATGTGATCGATTAGGGAAAACAGGGGGCGAGGGGGATAAGATAAAGAAGAAGATGCAGTTAAAGGCAGAGAAGGTTAAGCGTCTACATTTATCTCGCGTTTACACAGTAGGATCCTATCAGGAAGCGCAACACAGCAGAGGAGGACCAGGCACCAGCAACAGAGCCATTAAGTTATTCCCCAAGTGTTAATGGAAGCCAAAACCTCACCCTTCCCTCTAAAGGCTGGGGCAGGGAGCAGAAACTGCTCTCCTAAACAACTTGCTGACTTTGAGACAGCCATGAAACTCAACCCCATTTCTTGCGGCAGATTAAAAGAAATACACAAATAAAGTAGTTAGGACATGTTTACTTAAATAGTTTCAATAAAAATTCAAAAACACAAATACAATCTTTTCCAAAAAAAAAAAATGAATTTGAGGACTCAAAAGAAATAAGAGCACAAGTAGTAAACAACCCCCTCCCGGCTCCACAGTGACCCCTTTCGTCCATGAGGAGGCCTCTTGGAGGAAGAGAGGCGCAGAGATTCCGCCGCGGCCCTGCCGATCCTCTTTTCTGGTCCCTTTTGCTTCGGTTATAAATAAGATCATCCCTTTTCCTACTGGCACAAGGAAGAGAGCAGAAGGCCAGTCTCTGGCTCTGTCCAGGGTACCTCTAATCCCACCGCACCATCCAGCGATGCAGCGGGGTGGGGGCGGGGCGGGAGAAGGCTTTCTTTTCTTTTTAAATACAAACACACGAATTCACTCTCACATACAGATATTTAAAAAAAGAACTCGTACACACTCGGCGCAGATCGGCTTCTGGATCCACCAGATTGAGAGTCACAGACATAACGACTTGGAAACGCAGGGCTTCAGAGCAGAAGAGTTGGGAGCCCGGGGCGTCAATCCGGTCCCGTGTAAACTTTTGCTTTGTAAGTCCACTTCCCTTTCACCCTCCCCAGCCCTCCCCCCCGAAAGGTCTCTGGGGCGGCAGGGAGCGGCTGGATCCTCTCCCCTCCCCGCCCCGCGACTCCCCATCAGAAGGACTGTTGCATCTTGGCCGTCAAGAGGAGCTGGCAGCCGCTGTTCACGTGGTTCATGACTTTCTGCTTCAGCTGCGCCACCTGGTCCCGGAGCGCGCTGGCCGTGCTGGACAGTCCGGCGTTGTCGCTCTTCAGGGTCTTCACCTTCTCCTCCAGCCGGGCGATGCGCTCCAGCTTCCTCCGCCGGCACTTGGTGGCGGCCAGGCGGTTCCGGAGCCGCTTCCTCTCCACCTTGATGCGCTCTTGGTCTTCCATGTTGATGGGCGAGACGGGCGGGCTCTGCACATCCGGCACCGTCTGGGGCTCCTCTTTGAAGCCCCGCGGAGGGTGGGGCAAGGCCAGCCCGTGGGGCTGCGGCAGGTAGCTGAGGTTGGCGCTGGGGAAGCTGGACGAGCTGCTCAGCGAGCCCGGCGGGTTGTAACTGGTCAGGTTGGTGTAGACGGGAGGCGGCTCCTGGGGAAGGGTGGCGCCGTAGCCGCTGCTGGCCGAGGACGCCGCAGCCACCGCCGCCCCGATCGAGACGTTGGGGGGCGGCAGGTGGTTCATCTTGTGCAGGTCGTCCAGCGCCTTGACGAAGCCGTCGGCGAAGCCCTCCTGTTCCTCGGTGGCTCCCCGCGGGTAGTAGTACTGGCCCGGCGGCGTGGGAGTGGTGGTGATCACGCCGTTGCTGTTCTGGACGATGAGCCGCTCCAGTTCCGGGGCCGCCAGTTTCAGCGACGAGCTCCCGTTCTCGGCCGCCGCCGCCGCCGCCGGCTGTTGCTGAAGGGAGCCCTGGAAGTAGCCGGTGGCGCCGTCGTCCTGGCCGCGGAGGTGGTGGTGGGGCAGCTGGGACTTCAGGCTGCGGAAGGGCTCGGCCGACAGGTTCAGAGCCATGCTCGACTTCAGCGCCTTGTACTCCTGACTGTAGCCGGAGAAAAAGGATTCAGGGTAGAAAGGCTGCTCCATCTTCGTGCACATCAGCCGCGCGATGGGAAGGGGGTGGGCACCCGAGCTAAGCTCGTCCGGGGCTCACAGTAAGGATGGAAGCAAGGAAGGGCGGGCTCGCTCGCTCGCTCCCTCCCTGCCTGCCTGCCTGTCTGTCTGTCTGTCTCCCCCGGCCTAGCCTGGGGCGTGGGTCGAGCTTCTTCTCCCAAAACCAAGGAGAGCGCGCTTCCGCCTCCCTCCCCAAGCTTCACTTCCAGATTTCAGAGCCAGAAGAAGGAAGGGGTGGAGGGGGGAAAGCTTGTCTTTCCGGCGGCTTCTCCGACACCACCCGCCCCGACTAAGCTCTGCTAACGAAGATGATTCACGCTCGTCCCCACAGAAAGTCTGGGCCCGATGTACGAGCGCGCCGGCTTCCAGCCCTCACCGAGAAGCAAAAAGTAGCAGGTACCGTACCGGCCAAGGACGAGGCGGGAGAGCTTGGAGCTGTCGCGGACGCCTCCCGCGCGCCGTGAGTGAGTTTTCTGAGCTACAGCGTGCGCTTCCCGGTCCTTTTTATCGCGGCCTCGAGCGCGGCGGTGGCGGAAGCGCGCGCGGATTGGCGAGAGAGCCCGGACTGTCTCCGCCCCACCGCGACGCGGGCGAAGGGGGGCGGGAGGGGAGGGGAGGGGAGGGGGAGAGGGAGGGACGAGGTTGAGCTCATTGCCCGGCAGAGCTCGTGCTCCAGTAAACAACCCGCAGGGGGGGGAGTTGTAAGGGATCCGCGCGTCAGAGTGGCGGGCTGGGCGGGGGAAGGCGGGGAGAGAGGCCTGGGAGCGAGCGAGCGAGCGAGCGAGCGAGAGAACACGCACGCACGCACGCACGCACGCACGGAGCCCTCCCGCCGGCCCGCCCGCCCCGGGTGGGAAGGAAGGGCGCGCCCGAGCGCGGAGGAGACGCCGAGTAGAGCAGCCCTAGCGCGCCCCGGGCTGGCAGCCTTCTGGAGGGCTAAGCCCCGTTGGAGCCAGTGGGGCTTACCTCTGAGTAGGTGCGCAGAGCCTGGCGCTGTTGAGCGCACTTCTTCGCTATAAATGTGGGGCTCTGGCAGCTAGCCCGGGGAACGCGGGCGGAGTCTTAAGCAGCGCTTGGTGTTTTTACCACAACGAGAGGGAGCCAGTGCCGTTCCGTGATTCGCGTTGGGGCTTCCCAAAGCCCTGCTTCCACGTCCGCCCGGACATTCAGCTCTCCGGGGGGCCTTTGGCGAGTCACACTCTCGGCCTAGAAAATTTAGCCTAGTGGGGATTACAGTTCAGTAATGCCCGGTAAACTGCCAGACCTCCTTGGAATACGTGGCAGTTCAAGGCGTTTCCCTTAAAACTTATAGATGCAAGTTAGTTTTGCTCTCCAGGCACCCAAAGCCCCACCTGGTGCTCTTGTCTGGGAAGAGCTTCCAATCTTGCCAAATCCCAAGAAAGGCATTCCTTTGGAAGAAGGTATGTTGAGTTCTTCATCTAAACACGCATGTGTATTGTAATTCCCCAGGATCTGGAAGGCCAAGAGGTTCCCCACTCCTGCTTTAATGGAATATAAACCCAGGCTGTTCATGTAGACCCCGCTTCTGGACAGCTCTTGCTTTTCTCCCTGCCTACACCCAGTTCATCAAACATGCTAAGAAGAATTGTACTCCTTGACAGGGATTTGTGAGGGAGGCGCAAATATTATAGAAACATGTACAGCATAATCACATGGCAAATGCAAAAATTCTATACACCACAAGCAGTTACACACCCCTAAGTCATAATCCATACACAAAAGTTACACCCTGCCATGTTCAGACTAAACACATCAGCATGCCACATTCAAATGCCAGAAAATGAGGAAAAGCACCAAAGGCCACAGCATACAACAAAGTTCAAAATTTTCAGCCCCTGTTTTTGTTAACAGTACCACTCCTGTACATTTACCTGGCACTTCATCAAGTTTCATAAATCAAAAGATTTCCCGTCCACGGAGATCCTCTCCTGTACATTCTGTTAGTGGGGAAGAAATGAAGGAAAATGGTTGGGATGGATGGAAGAGACAAGTGCAGAAGAGGAATAAATGTGAGTCCAATTATACATCGTAAAGTTATGCTTGATTACTGTAGCTGGGCGTAGGGTTAAGCTACAGGCTTCAAGCAAAAGGTGAGTTTTGAGGAGGCTGCACTTAAACAGTCTGATATAAAGAGAGATACACCAGCCCTGACCCAACTCATCCTGGTGGTTCAGCTTTGGGTAGGTCTCCCAAACATGAGTATATAATACGTATAATTCTCTGTTTTGATCTCTAACATATACAGATGCTTGTATGTGTTATGTCTGCTGCTATTCATGTGAATAATCTTCATCTCTCATACTCTCCTATCTGGTCTAACATACGTAACAAGCTATCCCACCAAGGTCACATTTTTGTTTCTTCTAGCTGATCTCTGCAGACACATTTCTAGAGGAACTGAACAGCTGAGATGAGCTTAATAATTATAACTTAAGTTTGCCCTAACAGCCAGAACTTTATAGGCCACAGAACAGAGGTTTGAAGTGGCATCTGTGCTCTGGCTTGGAGATACAAAGACACTGTTCCCATAATTAGGTTCAGATGGTTAAATGGGGATAAGGAAGGTGACTAGGAAACAAGGATATAGTTAATGGCATGTTTCCACAGCAATAGGGCAAGCCCTTTGAAGTGAATGTAGAGAACTTTTTTCCTGCCGGACATATTATCATGAGTGATTTGCATCTAAGAGCATTACCTCCTCAAATGGAAATTCCACCACACCAAATGAAGTTTTACTTCAGTTCCCAAATTTCTAGCACTGCAGTATCTTAAAACTCCAGTTCAGCATTTAGAAATACAGTGTAGGCATCCAAAGGAAAAGGCAGGAAAAGTTATCAAGGGAGTGAGAGCACAGCAAATATGTGAGTTCTGGGTGTGAACCATTTTCAGTGTCTTCCTCTCTGCAGTGCTAGAAATGAAGGACTAAAGAAAAATTCCATTGGGGCAGAACTTTTCCTGCGGGGAAAGCTCCTTATTTTGTCCTCTCAGAAGTTCCACCCCTCCAGTCCACCCCCAAAAACATTACACAATTTTAACTGACTCAAGTATTAAAAGGATTCCCAGTCAGTCATACCAACGGCAAAGGTCTAAGAGACTTATCTGGTATTTAAAAAAAAAGCTACTTGTAATAAACAAAACCTCTCTCCCAAACAACAATGCCTCTCTTCTCTCTCTGCAAGCTACAGTCTGCTCAGCAGGAGTTTCTCCCACACCACGTGGTCATGATATTTTCAGAGTAGAACTGCCCAATTTGCCTCAGCTTTAACTCAGACAAAACTCTCTCCATTCAGGAAATGTCTGCCTGTGAAAACCTGGCCCACGTTCAACCAGCACAAAGAAAAAGGCTGTGGTGTGGACAACGGACGACAATGGCATGTATTAAGCAGTCCCTAGTTTTCAAAATTAAAAGTAATGGGTCTTGAGCTCACCTGGAAGTCCTTCCAGGTTTATGTGCTCACATTTTTATTATTATTTCATGGTCCCAATATTGGTATCGCATAGATACTTGGATGCTAAATCTTAGTTAGCCTTGCCTGAAATCATGCTGAGCTTTAAAGCATCCAGAGAGGATCTACAGTCAAGCAAAAATTTAACAAAAACAAGGAATATTTATTTCCTTTTGTCCAGCAGCACAGTTGAAAAATGGGCAAATTCTTTAGGGATGAAAGTAGTTGCTCATTAGAAGACTTCCTTCTGGCTCAATTGATACACAAGCAAAGTGTTAGAAAGGTGTGTTTTTTTCCCTTACAGCTCCTAGAAGAGCTGTATAATGTTTATTGTACTTAAACTGTACCCTACCTCAAATAGCCCAGATAACCTTGGCAACAGGCTCCCAGGCTAAAAGTGCTGCTGTGCTTAATGCCAGGTCAGTAAATGGAAAAACACCTTTGATCCAGGACCTGATCTTGGCTGAGCAAGGCAACAACCATGAGTGTGTCCCAAAAAATATCTGGTGCTGTAGAACACACTCTGGACCTAGTTTTCTGTCTGAGGTGGAATGATGGTGATGTGAGTGTGGAAGAACCTTCTACAGTTCTATTGCTGTGGACAGATTGCTACCTGGTGGAGTGTAGACTCATTGGAACTCAGAGCCTTTGCAGGGGTAAGGAGCCAATTAAGATGGTCCACTCCAGGAAGCTTATAGATCTGGATGGATTCCTGATGATGGCTTTTGGGGAGTTTCCATAGCCTTGGCAAGTGTTCCTGTTGAAGCCTTGGCTGCATTCTGGAATAGGGAAAGGGCTAGGGTGGTGGACATGATTGCTCCTAAGTGTCCCCTCCCATGGAGTACCGCCAAGTGAGCACTCTGGTTCACTAGTGAATTGGTGGTGATGAAACTAGTGGGGCAGACTAGAGTGACGATGGCAGAAAACACAGAGCATGAACTAGAGCTCATTGGAAAGCCCATGCTGTGGCAGTGATGACAAAGAAGACATCCTCCTTCACTGCCACCATTGCATCTGCACAGTATTGTCCAGCAGAGCTGTCTTGAGTGGTCAGGGCCTTTTACATTTTGCTCTGCAAGAGCAGTATATAAACCACTGGGCAGCCCACTGTGAAGAGTCTGCCTGGCACTTTATAGATAAAAGCATTTGGATCCGCTCTGACTAGGATGCTGTAGTTGATACAGGTCTGGTGGGTGTATCCTTGGCCCCTCCTTCTCCAGTGTTATTGAATATGTTTCAGTTTGTGCAGCCCACGATATATGGACAGGATCCTTAGAGAGCCCCCATATGGCTTCTGGACCCATGCTTTTCCTGGCTGTTGAAAGCAGCCTGAAGGGGACTGGCAGATTGGGTAAGGGGAGTAGTGGATGTCTCACTACAGCAAGACAATCTTCCAGCTTGTCAAAAGAGGCTATGATGAGGCCGTTATTGAAAAAATCCTTCCTGGACCCCACTATACCAGAGAACTATCAGCCAGTCTCCAGTATTCCAGTATTTGGAGTTTTGAGGTTCAGTACACAATGTTGTCTTGCCTTTTCAAGGAAGCTATTTCTGCACTTAACCAGTGTCTGCTGTCAGTAAGGTGTGTAAGCGTGAACAAACTGAAACTTAATCCAGACAAGACAGAGGTGATCCTGGTCACTTGGAAAGCAGATCAGGGGAAAGGGATTTAGTTTGCTCTGGAAGGGGTTACACTTCCCCTGAAATCTCTGGTTTGCAGTTTGGGTGTGCTCCTGGACTCAGATCTGAGCCTGGATGCACAGGTTTTGGCTGTGGCCAGGAGTGCATTTGCACAGTTAAAATTAATGCTTCAGCTGCGCCAGTTCCTTGGGAAGTCAGATCTGGCTACAGTGACACATGCCTTAGACTACATCCTGTTTGGACTACTGTAATGCACTCTGTGTGGGGCTACCTTTGGAAACTTCAGCAGGTCCAAAATGCTATGGCTAGGCTGTTGACCAGGGCTGGTTACAGGGATCGTGTGATTCCCCTGTTGAAATAGCTCCAGACAGAATTCAAAGTGCTGTTTTTGACCTTTAAAGCCCTACAGTGATTGGGTCCAGACCATCTGAAAGACTACACAAGCCAGTGCAAGCTTTGAGATATGAAGAGGAGGGCATTCTTTCAGTCCCACCACCTTCGCAGGCACGGTCAGTGAGAACTCAGGAGAGACCCTTCTCTGTGGCTGCTCCCAGGCCATGGAACTCCCTTCCATGGGAGGTCCAGTTGGCTCCCTCCCTGCTTTCCTTCCACCAACAGGTAAAAACATTTTTATTCAAGCAGGCCTTTTGAATTTTAATTATGGAGCAGTAGTGTGTCAAGTGGTGTGTTGTATTATTTATTTATTTATTTATTTATTTATTTATTTATTTATTTATTGGAAATTATGTTTTAAATAAGTTTTAAGTGTTTTTAACTATTTTTAATCAGACTTAGCATGGTTAGTGGTTTGAGCATTGGACTATAACTTTGGAGACCAGGATTTGATTCCCTACTTGGCCATGGAAACCCATTGGATGACCTTCAGTGCATCATACACTCTCAGCCCTCAGAAAACCCCATGATAGGTTTTCCTTAGGGTTGTCATAAGTTGGAAATGACTTGAAGGCACACAGCAAATTCAAATTAAATGAATAGAATCGAATTCTCCAGGCAGCAGGGTCACTGTCTAAAGGCGTTCTGGGAGATGTAGTCTCCTAAAGTAACCCTTCCAAGCTCTGCCCAGAATGTTCCTTGAAGACACGATTACACAGCCTGTACTCTTCAGCCTAATTGCAACAGCCCTCTGCAAGCAGCCTGTTCAAGCCCCTGGTGAGCGATGGCTATTCCTCCTAGAGCAGCCCCCTGGTGAAGAGGGAGGAAGGACTGGCAGAGGTGGTGTTGGGGCCCGTGTACTTTGGGCTTGAGCCCTGCCCACCACCCATGTGGTCTGTGAGAGTCCTACTGCAAACATCTTCCTCACTGGGCCTGGGCCTCCTTGTTTTTGAGAGCCTTAAGCTATGAGAGACTTCTGCCAGACTGGTTTGTCTCAAACTTCCTGTACTTCCTGCCTGTCCTTTGAGGTAAATCCAAGCCCTGCCATGTGGGCAGAGGTCTCTGTTGATGCTAGGGCAGACTACAGAGGAAAGGAAACTCCAGTTCTACACAAATCATGAGCAATGGGAGGAGGCAATCCCAATGGGCTCCCTGCCAAAGTGGGCAAATGATACAGGCTGGAATTAGAGTCAACCCTTGGATCTTGCTCTCCTCCTAGGCACCAGCACAGGAAGTGTCGGCCTCTGGCATTGCCCTTTAAACGCCACCTTTGTCTGCTTGCTTAACTGAGGCATCGTGCAGTTGGGTGAAGGTTAGGGTGCGGCAGGTAACACGCCCTTGCATGGCAAGCATCGAAAAGGTACCCAGCCTTGAGGAGCTTGCATAATGGGGCCACGGAGAAAGAAACAAGCAATACAGCATGCAGAGAAACTTTTCTGCATTGGAGCAGGTTAGTAATAAAAGCACAGGAATATCTTACAAGTGACGCCAGATCAGGTGGAGCATGTGGCTGCCCTTTGTAGTGTGGTGCTAAAATGCACTGTCTACCCTTTCAATATTTCTCATAATTCTGCACCATTTTAAACAAATGATAACTCCATTCACTACAGATACTCTGATCCAGTTGTTGATGACACTAAAGTAATTATCATTTTCCCCCAGCAGCCTTTTGTATGACATACAATAGAAAATCACCAAAACTACACAGCTACATGTAGTTATTTTAAGATCAGCAGGGAGAAATGTGGTCAGTTTCTTAAAGAGCATAGCCTATCTGAGAAGTACAGATTATTAAAAAAAATAAGCTGGAATATGACTGTATGACTAAAATGACATACTTGGGGTTTTGTTTTTAGTTTTTCACTGTCCTGTACAGCACAGCACTAAAAGATAACTGATCTACAGTGTGTTTTAGGGCATACCATGCAATGCTGGAGGTCTGAGGGGAAGGAGAAGGAGAGATTTGGGCTAAGGGGGATTGATTGATTGATGCATTTGTGTAGGCTCCACAACAGGAATACTGCAGGGAAAGAGTGGTCTTCCAGATGTTAGTGGACTACAGCTCCCACCAGTCTGAATCAGCATAGCCAGTGGTGAAGGAAAATGGGAGCAGACGCTTAGCAACATCTGGTTGGTTACAGTTTCCCTATTCCCTGCTAGACAGACTACATATATTAAGGATTGCAGGCACTACCTGTCAGGACCAGATTGGTATGTAGGAACATCCCTATAAACCTGAGCCACTGCAAAGGATCAGGCTGAGGAAAGCAGTCCTGGAGGCCTGGAGTGGGAGCAGAGTTTATGGTCAATTTGCCTGTTGTAACTGAGAACACAATCCGGAGCCTGGCAAGAATGAGAAGAAAGGAGGAGGAAATTGCAACAGTAGAAGGTAAAGAACGAGAAAGAGCTGGACCTCCCACAACAACAACAAAAAGCTGGAACTAAGGAAATACTACTGTGCTGGATGGGAAGGAGAAAAGAATAGATTCCTGCCATGTACTCTAGTCCTCTTAATCGACTGCCAGGACAAGGGAATGCTACATAGGGAATCCCAGACTAGGCCTGAATAGTTTGACAGTTATGTCCTCTGTATGTTGAGCACATCCAGTCCTGGGGAGCTCAGCCCCTGGAACCTTCCATCTAGCCCTGTATCCTCCAAAGCCTCCTTTCCATGCTAGGCCAGGGCAGATTGTGCAGCCAGCATGACTGGTTTCTTGGTGTTATTGGCACAGAGTTATTTGGGGAAAGGAGCTGGATGGATGAGGTAGCACCTCTCATTTGACCATCTTTTATATTATACTCTTTTGGAAATTATATCCAGTTTTCAACAGACAATTATTTCAAAAAAAATCTGTCTCAAATTGCCACATGAATGTGCTAGAACTGCCGACTTGAATGCACAATCAAAAAGGGCAGGAGGGAACATTCTTACAATGCTGAAGTGTAGGTGGCTGAGGAGCAGTGCTGATCTGAGGATGTTTGGTTTGTGGCAGCTTTCCAGGCAACATGGGTTTCTGTGCTGGCTTCCTCTCAGGTTTTCAACAGTGTGTTTCTCAGAAATCTATCCCTGCCCCCCACTCCTAGGCAATGAGTTTCTTGGTCAGTCCTTAAGACAGCAGTGAATGGTTTGAATCAAACAACGGTGCAGGCCTTTTGCGCCAAGGCATTCAAATTAAAAAAATCACTCTTCTTTCTCAGCTTTTCAAATGAAAAGCACCATCCTTTTCCTTTTAAAGTTACTAGCAAAACGTTCTTGGCTTTTAATGAGTGTTGGACTGCATCCAGCAGCACATGCAAGGCAAAATCGTTTGAACTTTTTCAGCATGAGTGAATGCAGGTTTACTAGTCTGCTTCATTTGTGCACCGATCTGGCATTCAGCAGCATATTAATTACACTGGTAAATTGCTCTTCATTTGGGGCTTCAAGACCAAAGAAATGTCAATCGATAGGGCTTACCCTTCAGTGCACTTAAGATGACAGCCTGTGTTACTCATTATCCATTAATATATACTGTGATTGATTGATTAGCTGTTTCCCCAGCTGAAGAGTAAGTAAGTTATTCTGCTTGGTGAACAGCTTTTAACAAAATCAGAATTTGGTTACAGGTATTTTGCAATTTCTATTCTGTTCAATAGCTGTGTAGAGCCCTCACATGGGATGGAAATACCCTGAAGACACCATGTTTTATCTGATCCTTGGAAGCTAAGCAGGATCAGCTTTGGCTGGTACTTGGATGGTAGACTGCCAAGGAATATCAGGAGCTGTAATCTATATTTCAGAGGAAGGAACTGGCAAAACCACCTTTGGTAGAAAACACTGAAATTCATGGGACTGCCATAAGTCGACAGGTGACTTGAAAGCACATACACACACAAAGCCCTTATGATGGTTTACTCACTCAATTTTGTTTCTCTCGCTCTCTCTCTTTTTTTTAGACATTTGTCTCCAATACAAGGAGTCCCCCATCACTTAAGTCACCTCAGTCCCAAATTAACCAAATTCAGCATTCTGTAACCAGGTACCTTTCCCCAGATATGTTGGAGTATACTCCACTTCAGGAGAATAGCCATTTGCCATGTTGTCTCAGGATAATGAGAATGTTAGTCCAACACATCTGCAGGGTGCCAGGTTGTGGAAAACTGCTTTAACATAGTGTTTGTGATCTTCAGAGCCTCAAATGATTTGGCCCAAGACTCAGGGGGTGTTTGCTTGCATGTTAACCTCTCCTTTGCTCAAGTCTACAAATGACAACTTGCATTCTAGATGCTAGGTTTTTTCCCTTCTGGTTGTTTTTCAACTCCAGTTGCAGCTACAGTTGTTCATCAAATGGGTGCTAATAGTGCCAGTCTGCATATTTACTCAGAAGTAAGCCCCACAGTATTCATGTAGGTCCATTGTTGAATTACTGTGTATACCAGGGTGTGGTTTCCCCAGATCATGCTACACTCGATTAGCTGAGCCCATGCTAAGGACAGATGGAAGTTGTAGTCCAGCAACATCTGGAGTGGAATGTATTCCCCATCCCAGATGTACAAGATTGCAGCCTAAAGCAATTGCAACCATACTTGCATAAGAGACTTACCAGTACTACCTAAAAAAGGGAAAAAAGCATAGGACTGGGCTCTATGTAGATTGAAGTATTTCTAGTTATGTCCTCTGATAAGAAAATTTGGCTGTCTGGGTCTGGGAGGAGTTTTGTGTTGGGTCTCTTTGGTTCTATTCCTGGGCTTCTCACTGATTCAGTATGTGTTGCTGAGTGACTCACTTCCCCTGTGTGGCCTCAGCTTCCCCATCTGTGGAAAGCCCTTTGGGATCACTGGATAGGAAGCACTAAATATAACACCCACATCCACCCCCGTTTAAATCTCCAAAGGAGGAAGGGGAAGGAAGCAGGACAGGAACAGCTCTGCTGTCCCTAGAATCATAGAATCATGGAGTTGGAAGAGACCACAAGGGCCACTGAGTCCTATCCCCACCATACAGGAATACACAGTCGAAGCACTCCTGACAGATGGCTATCCAAGCCTCTGTTTAAACACCTCCAAAGAAGAAGACTCCACCACCCTTCGAGGCAGCTCAATCCACTGTCAAACAGCTCTTGCTGTCAGGAAGTTCTTCCTAATGTTTAGATGGAATCCCTTTTCCTATAATTTGAAGCCATTGCTCCAGATCCTAGTCTTTGGCGCAGCAGAAAACAATCTTTCTCCAATATGATGTCCTTTCAATTAATTAAACATGGATATCATGTCATCTCTTAACCTTCTTTTCTCCAGGCTAAGTATACCCAACTTCCTAAGCTGCTCCTCATAAAGCATGGTTTCCAGGTCTTTTGGCATTTTGGTAGCCTTCCTCTGGACATGTTCCAGCTTGTCAATATCCTTCTTGAATTGTGGTGCCCAGAATTGGACACAGCATTCCAGATGGGTCTGACCAAAGTAGAATAGAGTGGTACTATCACTGCACTTGACCTAGACACTGTACTCCTGTTGATGCAGCACAGAATCACATTGGCTTTTTAAGCTGTTGCATCACGCTGCTGACTCATGTTCAGCTTGTGATCTAGTAAGACTCCTAAATCTTTTTCACATGTAATGTAGTCAAGCCAGGTGTCACCCACTTTATATCTGTACATTTCATTTTTTCTGCTTAAGTGTAATACCTTACATTTCTCCTCACTGAAATCTGTTTTGTTAATTTTGGCCCAGATCTCTAATCTGTTAAGGTCATTTTGAATTGTGATCCTGTCCTCTGGCGTATTAGCTGCCCTTCCCAATTTGGTGTCATCTGCAAATTTCATAAGTATGTCCTCTAAACAGTAGCATTGTCCAGCCCACATTTTCCTAGCTTGTTTGCAAGAAAATCATGAAGGACCCTGTCAAAGGCCTTACTAAAATCAAGATATGCTACATCCACAGCATTCCCTTCATCTATCAATCTTGTAACTCTTATCAAAAAAAAAAGAGAGAGAGAGATAAGATTACTCTGGCATGACTTGTTTTTGAGAAACCCATGTTGACTTTTAGCAATCATGGTATTCCTTTCTAGGTGCTTACAGACTATCTCTTTAATTATTTACTCTAAATTTTTTCCTGTTATTGATGTCAGACTGCCTGGGCAATAATTGTTTGGGTCCACAGTTCTTGCAGGCACAGCAGGTACACATAAACTGCCATATTTCAAATGTGGAAGTTCTTCTTGACAGGAAAACATTAGCAATTGCTGGAAATGTCCATTTAGTTCTATGTATATGAAATCACCATACTTCACCTTTTCTGCAGAGGAGCATTTCATTTGAACATACTCTCTCCTACTTTTGTTTTTTAAAGAAATAGAACCAGCATGGTGCAGTGCTTTGAGTGTTGGGCTTTGGCTCTAGAGGCTGTGTTTTGAATCCCCATTCAGCCATGGAAACCCACTGGGTGACCTTGGGCAAGTCACATTCTCTCAGCCTCAGGGAAAGGCAAAGGCAAACATATTCTGAAAAAAATATTTCTACGGAATCCTGGGGTGTGCAGTTTAGGGAGGAATTCTCAGCTGGAGAGCTCTTTGGCCTCAGTAAACTACAAACCCCAGAATTCCACAGAACATTGAAAGTGGAATATTAGCACTGTAACAGTATAGTACACAAATGGCCTTAGGGTTGCCAAACATTGGAAATGACTTGAAGGTACACAACAACAACAAGGTGGCACTATACCTCAGCCTGGATAAATCCCTTGAAGTCTCCCAGGAGAGGTTAGAACATTTCTGATGAAACTGGAAGGTAATACCCGCAATTGACAGAAGTATATACATCATTCATTATTACACTTGAGAGGAGATATGGGGGTAGATACTGTGCTTCTGAATACTGTGCCTTTAGATTTGATTTAATAATTAACAGTATGTGAATATTTGCTGTTCTAGAATATTCATTCCAGTATTCATGACTGGTTCATCTATATTCAGTAGTTTATATTCATTCTATGTCCTGCTATTAGATTCCCTTGTAAATATTATTTGACAGCTAATAGTTGGTACCAGTAATCTGATAGTGATTTTTTTAAAAAAGTTTCTGGAAAACAATTAAAGAAGAGAAGATTTGGACACTGGACACTGAATGCATAGGGCTACACTTCTTCAGTCTGACAGTTGTGCCTTCCATATTTCCATGCTTTTCTTCAAATATGTAAGAATGTGTTAAAAAAAAAGCCCAAACATAAGCTATCAAGAGATTCATAAAAATAATTTTTAAAAGTCACATCCACTCCATTAGTCCTGCTATTTACAGAGCAAACCTATGCTCAAGTTATGGCATCTGAGGGGCCATAGGAGGGCAGGTTTGGCACCTGTACATGCGGGCAAGTGCCACAAGAGGATCAACTATGCCAACAGACCAGGCCCCAGAGCCAAAGCCCTGAGCAGCCTTCTCTGAATCAGGCATGGGTACTGAAGGGTATTGCTGGAAGAGTCTCTGACAGAAATAAACAAACCCAGTCTGGAGTTAACTCCAGACAGTCATAAAAACAGAGACCGGCATAGGGCTCACTCTTATCAGGGGCAAGGTAGTATCAGAGCCAGACAGAGCCATAGAAAGTAGAGTCCCCGGCACATTTCATTAGGTCAGTGCTGAGCTCAGGACACGAAAGCCAACCTCCTACTTCATATGGTCAGCCAGCAGGAAATCTGAAAGATGGACAAGTATTGGGCAAGTTCTGATTTTATACAAAACAAACCTGCCATCCTGAACACAAACATTTTACCCAGTTTTATATGATCAAATACCTGAAGCCAGATATGACACATGCTCACAAGGGACTTCCTGTATCGCTGGACCACACTGCTCTTCCAGAGCTGGATACAGCATCTCCCTTCCACCCCTCTTTGCACAACTCATATGCCAGTTCTTTCGCAAAGCTGATCCTGGTTGTTTGGATCACCAACATATGAGTCTCTCATTGAATCCTTTCTTTATGGTTTTCCATCCCATGATCTTCTGTGTCTGCATACACCCCTATCAAAGATATTGAGAAAGTGAGAGAGCGAGAGAAACAACTCCAACTGTAAATAGGAGACGGAGGGGTGAGGGAAGGCCTTGGCCCTGCTCATGGATCTCTGAGTGGATAAGGAATAGCATTAAGGGCCCACCCTTAATCCTGGGTTTTTGTATCTCTGTGCATCCCAGGCTGTGTCTTGCTGCCTCCTCTTCAACTCTCGCAACAATACCAGCTTTGTCTTTTCCCCTTAAAAAATGTGGGATAATTTTGAACTAAAGAGCAAAGGACATTGTTAATGAGAAGTCCCCATGCCAGAGTCACACTGAGAATGTGTGACTCCTCTGCTGCCTGTTTTGTGTGTGTGTGTGTGTGTGTGTGTGTGTCACAACAGACACAAAAGTGACTTCAGTAGGATGCCATATAAGACAGTACCCACAGTCTGAAAATTGCAGCCAGAGTATAAGCTTCCCTGGGAGCCAGTGTGGTGTAGTAGTCTGAGCACTGGACTACAATTCTGGAGACCAGGGTTCAACTCCCCACTCAGCTTGGGAACCCACTGGGTGACTTTAGGCACATTTCACATTCTCAGCCCCAAAAACACCCATGATAGGTTTGCCTTAGGGTCACCATAAATCAGAAATGACTTGAAGGCACACTACAACAACAATAAGATTCCACGCACACACACACGCATTCATGCATACTGTGTTTACTTGATTACATAGATGCAGTGCCTGAGGCTTTTTAAACACATGTGTTAACATTAATGGTCATCAGGAAAACAGCCCATCGTAATTAAACTGTATGTGTGAAACTCTTTGGGCCTTTCTGTCCTACATTGTTACAGTGCTATTATTCCACTTTAATCATCCTGTGGAATTCTGGGGATTGTAGTTTCCTGAGGCCCAAGAGCTCTCTGGCTGAGAATTCTAAAGGCCCCTCCCTAAACTGCAAACCCCAGGATTCCAGAAGATATTGAAAGTGGAATTGTAGCACTATAATAGTGTAGTGCAGAAAGGCCCCCAAATGATGCAACAGTTTCTGTCCCTGCTACTTGCAATGGGATAATCTTTAAATAGCTGACTTGCTCCAGTCTTGAGCACTGAGGCTCTAGGACAGGGCTGGGCAAACTGTGGCCTTCTCAGTGATGTTCACAGCTGAGGGAAACTGCAATGCAACAATATGTGGAAAGCCACAAGTTGCTCACCACTCCTTAAAGACCATGGTCTTTCTCCTCCAAGAAGATGTACATGATAGACTTACTCTTTCTGTGGCTGGCTGGGGGAGGCTGTAGGCAGAGTCTCAAAAATATCAGCATCACAATCAGCAGCTCAAACCTGTGTAATGTAACGCAGCCTGGTCAACTGAAACATGGACTGCCAAATTTCCAGTCCTCTTAAACATGTATACAGCTCTCACTGCCAAATTGAGGTGAAGCCACTGAATGCATTTTCACAAAGATGTGAAGATTTGTACATCTCTGCAGAAAAGAATGGAATAATACATCAACGCTGTTATTTTCTTATGTGTCTGTCCATTCATACCTTTCAAAGCTGATTGAGAACAGTGCTGCTTGCATGCTGCCAATACTGAGAAAGTACCTGCATAGTGTTAATGAGCGCAGTAGTGCTTGCACATAGCTATGCAAGGACAGATGAGCAAGGAAGCATTCCTGTACACTTTCATGTGCATGTAGTTGAGGGTGGACTCAAAACATTTTACCTTCTCCTTCCTCCATGTTAAAAGACAGGATGGCAACCATCTCACCAACCTGCAAAAATCCAGACAAAATTTATCAACTATTATTTGTTCTGAAGGCAGAGTCCATGGAAGAAGGTAAAACATAACCAGCTACAAGTCAGCTATGTATCAATTTGATTTCAAACCAGACAGTAGAGTGCTGTGCATAGTGTTAGCTCAGAAGTACCAAAAGGTAAGTTGGGCTAAGGAGTAGTGACTTGGGGGAGCCACTGACTCAGACTGATGCTGCTCAGAATTCTTATTAATAATGGAAATAGTTCTCTGAGCTCAAGAGGTATTTTCCCCAGTATGAAAGAAATCATTGATAAGAACAAAACTATCACTTTATATTTCAGCCACCACTTGTGAGGTGCGAACTGCTGAGACCATGCCACCAAGAAGGGTGAAGGTGGACAGGTGTGCTTTGGCACTACCATCACCACTTTCTGTCATTTTCACAGAGCTACCCAACTTTAGCTCACTATCAAGTTGTGCGGCACGGCTTGTGGAAAGCTTCAGACTGCAGGAGCTGTAGCTCCTTGCTTCCTAGCAATTCAAGGCTGGCTTAGGCAGCAAAGATATAACAAACACACAGAAGTACCCAGTGGCCCAAAAATTCTGTAATGGCTTTTCAAGGAGACCTCTAGCAGAAGAGTACTTGCAAACTGATGGTTCCATCCATGGTCTCTAGAAGTTCATATTGGGTCCAGGATATCTCAAAGACCACCTCTTCCTAAATCAACATGCTTATAATTTGATATCTCCAGTGGAAGTCCTTTTGTGTGTCCAACCCCACTTTGAGATAATAGGTTGGGGAATATGTGAGACTTGTCCCTTGATTGTGGGAAATCCTTCTCAGAGGAAGTCAGTCGAGCCGTATCATCATTTAGTTTCTGATATGAGATGAAAGCTGCATTATCGTCCAGGATCTTAATAATGTTGTGTTCTCTTTTGTTTTTACACTGCAGTGTTGTTGTGCATTGCTGTGGCTACAAGCAAATAAATAAATTTTCACTGTTCAGGATACAAATGTCTTCATGTCATGAAGCCATTAAAGGTAAAGGGCGTCTTCCAAGACAAAAAGGAATGCCAACACACTGCTAATATGAGGAAATCATAGAGTGGGACAGCCATATAGTGCTGCCACTGTGCATGTGTATGTGCACGCACATGCACGCGTGCAGAGTTCATACAGAAATTTAGTAGAAGGTATATTTCCAGTACTGGGATCTAGCATTGAGGAAGTTTGTTCTGTTAAATTTCTGCCTGTCAGACAGGTTTTAAAAAAGCCACAGTTGTTGAAGGATGCAGGATTTCTGCCCACTGGGATGGCAGAGCAGGACTGATGGTCAGGGAACCAAAAAAGGAATGAGTCTCCACAGCCTACTTGCAGGGAGGCTCCTCTCTCTGCCAGTGGGTATGTCAGGCATTTCTCCAGGGGAGGACATCTCTCACCAGCTCCCAAAGCCCGGCCTCTCTCCACATAGGCACGTTCCACCCTGGAAAAACCTGCCCCTGCAGGAGCATCTGGGCCAGAGACACCTCCCTACCAGCCAGGGCTGGGCAGAGTACGGCGCCAGATTGGCGTCGCCTCCACGCTTTGCTACAGCAGGAGGCCTGGCACCCAGACTGGCCAGACCAGTGCATCTGAAGGACAGAATGGAGGAAAGGGTGGCAAAGCCTGAGTCAGCATTTCAAAGGCTTTAACTGGCCACACCTGGAGCTCTCCTAAGATACAAGACTGGGCTAATTACAGGGAGCACAATTACGATCAGTGCCCCTCAAGCCTGGACTGAATCCCACACAATGCCTCTGCCCTCCTTCCTTTTACTGTCTGCTAGGCCTAACCTGCAGCTGTCTGTGATCTCTCTTTTCACAACGAGATTTCCCTGCTACAATCCAGTTATGCCAGAGCATGGAGAAGTGACTTGTTGGACTGTATTTCCCAGAATTTACCAGCCAGCATGACTGGAGAGTTCTGGGAACTGCAGTCTCCAGACTCTCGTTTAAGCCCTTTTCTACTTCCTAAGTTCAGGTGTTGTCCTCTGAGCAAAGTGCAGGCTGCAGATATTGGCCATTTCTGCACTACATTCTTATAGCACAATTATTCCACTTTCAACATCCTATGGAATCCTGGGGTTTGCAGTTTAGGAAGGGGCCAGCCGGAATAATCACACTGTAAGAATGTAGTGCGGAAATGGCTATTGTTGGACTGCATCTTCCAACATTCCTCACAATTGGCTGTGCTAGCTGGAGATGATGGAAGTTGTAATCCAACAAAATCTGGAGGGGCTCCCGACATGACAATCTTAAACATGTCTGCTCAGAAATTTGTCCAATTGGGTTGAATGAGGCTTCTGCCTGGCTAAATGGGGCTGCATCTTTCCTTTCTTTATGATGAGAGAGGAATGAGAATTTCTTTGGCCTTTCTCTGTTGTTTACAAATAGACTAACAAAGAATAGTGGAAGCAAACAGATCCCTACAAGAGGCAGCAAAACTGCTAGTCTTGCATTAGATTCTCCAAGAAAAACTATAGAGCAGAACAGGCAAAAGTGCTGCCCTCTAGATGTTGTTTTATTACAACCCCTAGCACTCCTGGCTTGGGCTGCTGGAATTTGCAACCCAATGACATCTGGAGGGCTACACAATTCTCATCCTTGGCATACAACTTTTATAGTTTAGACTAGTAGTTCTCAGCTTTTGGTCCGCCATATGTTTTGGACTTCAGCTCCCGGTATCCAGCATCATTGGCCATGCTGGCAGAGGCTTCTAGGAACTGGAGTACAAAAAGGCAAGAGGATCAAAGGTTGAGAAACTCTATCTATATCTTAACAGTCCCCAGGGCTGCTTCCACTCCAGCCTCAAGCTCAAAATCCTGAGTTCCCCTTATATGTATCCAAATTCAAACTAGAATGGCTTCTAGCTATTTTCTCTCCATCTTGCCCCCAATTTTGACAGGCATCACGTGCTCAAGGTTGGAGAGACTCCAGATCTTATGGATTGTCAAAGCTCCTCAGTTACATTAAGATCCTGACTATATCTTGATTTTTTTCCCCAGAAAACAGAGTGATAACTATGCCTGTGTTAATCAAAGCACCCAGGTTCATAACAATATATATTTCTGACACATTGCTATACACACATGTGCACAGACACACACACATACAGAGCGGGGAGAACTGTTTTAGGGACTTGCAATGATGGAAAAAAAGGATGAATGAGCAATCTAATTAAAGCAGAGAACACTTGAAGTTGGCAAAAATAGTTTATTTGCCAAACTCATCCTACCCCCAGATGCTAGGATTTAAAAACAAGACCAAATTTGAGGTAAATGAAATCTGTTGTCTTTTTTACACTGCCTTTGATATTGGCAGACGTGGAGTGAAGTCATAAAAGCATGGGTGTCCAAAAAAATTCCACCCACACCTTGCACATGGCCGCACGCATGCATGTGTACACACACACAATTAGCTGAGTTCATGGATGTGTTACCCCAGATAATCATAAACTTTCTAACTTGCTAAGGGATTGATCCATTGACCTATAGAGCAGAAGCAAAAATGATGCATGGGCTACTGGTGAGAAGGAATTCAGAGAAGTGATCACAATGCTGATGTGCTGTAAGTCTAAATATTAGAATGGTGTATTTGGATGTGTAGATCAGCAGTAAGTATACTCCTGATATTTTGAGTTCTGAAATAAAATAGTAAACTATTTTAATCTTTAGTTTCTCACTGGTTGCAATTGCTTTCAATTCCCAACCACAAGCTGTCTCTTTTATAGCACCAAATATGCCTCACCAAGCAATTCTTGTTATCCTAAATTTTATCCCCTTACTTAAGAGCCAGTTTAAGTTTCTTTATGCCCATTTCTTTGTCTGTCTGTCTAATCTATTTGTTGAAGTCCCTGCTGAGCCTCTGCATTTTTAAGAGAGATTGCCAGAAATTGTTCCAGGAACTGACGCCTTCATTTTCATTCACCTTTTCCACTTACAGCACAATTCTCTGCCTGTCTTCTTCTTGTTGCATGCCTTCAAGTCATTTCTGACTTATGGAAACCCTAAGGGCAATCCTATCACAGGGTTTTCTGGGGCTGAGAGTGTGGGACACACCCAAGGTCACCCAGTGGGTATCCATGGCTGAGTGGGGAATTAGCCCCTTGTCTCCAGAGTCATAGTCCAGCACTCCACAGTTCAGCACTCAAACCACTATGTCACACTGGCATATCTACTTGGGCTTAAAGGTGTCAATTGCTGGAGAATCTATTAAAGCATATCTTCTCAACTTGTTTTCAATGCCAAATCTCAACTTTGGAGGACAAGATAAAATACCTCACCATTATGTGTAATCACAGCCAGATGTCTGAAATGTGGAACAGACTTTATTGGATGTCCCTCTTTTGGGGTTGTTTCATCTATGCCTTCCTATAAGGCAGAACATTGAACTAAATGGTCCTTGGAATCAGTTCCAGCTCTTTGATTCATAAAGAACAAACGGGTGTGTAGAAGAGAGGTTATTTATATATTTATTATTTACCTCTACAGCCCCCCTTTCCCCCATGGAGGAGAAAAGGTCTTTTCCTTCATACTGCACCCTCACAATATTCCTGGTGAGGTAGGCCAAGCTGAGAGAGAATGGCTGGCGCAGAGTGATTCAGTGAACTTCATGTTTCAGTGTGGATTTGGATGCAGATCTCCCAGCTCGCTTGCCACTTCACCACACTTGCATAGATCTTAGCAAATCTTTTTGACATAGGAAGTATTGGATACAAAACAAGCTTAGAATCATGATCATGCTACACACTGGCAAGGGTGACAGAATGGATCCAGAAGTCTCCTATTCAAGACCACTTTCAACACATATTAATTCCCTCTCAGTGAGTTCTCTTTATGCAATTAATTCAGAACGGTTATAGAACAAACATCACTTGGCCTTTCCTGCAGGCTTGTGGGCAGCCAGGTGTATTGGTTGGAAGACCATCATTCGTATGTTTGATTATATGGGTTTAGGAAATGGTAGATGTTCCAGACAAAATAATCCAGAATTAATGAGGATGATCTTCTGCATTTCTTTCCAGGATGAAATCTGCTGTGAGGCAAAGGCATACTACAGAGAAAATTCTCGACAGTGAACTACCTCCCCCTCATTTCTTCTCCAACCTGCTTGACCAACATCCCTGAATTTTAGGGACTTTAAGGCCTGCTCAACTTCTTCTTCCTATAAATAGACTCTTTGACACAGCTCCGAGACAGCTGCGTGGGATGGCACAGGCTGGGATGGAAAGATAAATTGCTCCCTATTTTGTTGCTGCTGCTTGTTCCTCTTACCCTCTAAAACAGGTCTGGGGAGACTGAACCCTACTCAGAGGTAATATAGTTCTGAGAAATTCCCTTTTCACAAATACCATGGAATCAACAACAGGGAACAAAGACATAGCAGAAGCCTTAAGCCAAACAGGAGCGATCGACTGGTTTCTTGAGTTCTTCCTGCACCTCTAACAAGAGTTTGGAACTTGATTGCTTAGATTTAGCTAACTGGATGGCAAGGATGAAGGTCAAGGTGTATAGGGGGATCAAGTGAACTAAGGTAAGTGAGGAAGTCAGGATTCCCGAACTGGATTCAGATTCTGTGGATAAATTTTCCCATTACAGAGCATTCCAAAAACCTAGTAAGAGAGACTCAAGGATCAGAACAAGTAGCAAATATTTTCCCTTCAAGGCAACCTGGACAATGAACTGATTCTTTAACACTTCAAAAGGCATTCCAGTTTCCCGAGGTCAACGGTACAATGCTCTGTATTTCATAAATTACACTGACTCCCCATCCCCATCCTCATCATCTTGAACTCTGGGTTCAAAAGATTCACATGGCCCAGTGATCTGAAGCTATTTTTTGTTTCTTGGCTAATCTCTTCACACATTAATCCTACTACCACCAAACTATATAAACTCAACAGGAGACCCTGATCTGCAACAACTGGGAATTAATATTCTGGACAAAGCCAGTCCTGTGCCCAAAATCCCAGATTTGGAGTTTACTAACAAATAGTGCATTTCACAAGCACAAGGCCATAGAGCAGAAAATTGCTATCAGAAGGCTTCAGAGTGTGCTGGGATTTTCCCAGCTTGTAGGGCAAACTAATGCAAAATTCAGAAAAGAGCTGTGAGTCACTGTGTGAGATGATGGTTGTGTGTAAAAATAGCAGATTTTGGAAGTTACTTTTGGTAGATTACAGTTCCAAGTATCCCTTTGCCAACATGGTAATTGGCCAGGGACAATATTATTTAAAAAAAAAAAATCAGGGGAGCATAGAAGAGATAGAAACTGAGTCCTGCCCAGAGGAGTAGCAGCAGTGTTAATTTAAAAAATAAATGGGATTTGCTGCAAAAATGGGCTTGGTCGTTGTATACCATAACCCACAGGCTGCACTTTCCCTATCCCTGACCTATTTTCATGATGATGTATACATGCAATTGTATTTGGGAAAGGAGCCAGCCTGATGTAGTGCTTTGAGTATTAGACTAGAACTCTGGGAGGCCAGGGTTCAAATCCTCAGCTGGCCATGGAAACTTACCAGGCGACATTGAGCCAGTTACTTTCTCTTGGCCTCAGAGGAAAACAGTGGCAAACCCCCTCTGAAAGAATGTTGCCAAGAAAACTCTGTGATAAATTCATCCTAGGGTCACTATAAGTCAGTAATGACTTGAAGGCACACAGCATGTGGAAACTCTCTTTCCTTCAAATAATGACAGGAGTCCAGAAATGCGGGAAAGTGGAGATGTGCTCCTTGTCTGGAGGTGCACTTGCTGGTTCCTCCCTTCCCCAATCCTGAATCCATGCCTGGTTGGCTGGGGGATTCTGGAGTTCTAGCCCCACCCCCAAAGTAATGTTTCCAAGCTCTGAAAAGCAGGGAGAGAAGTCAGAGCTGTTTGAGGGAAGAGTGTTTCATGAAACAGAGCAACATCTCCAATGGATCAGGAATGCTGCATTTCCTAATAGTCACATATATGACCGAAGAAGGGAAGCCTACAACATCTGAAGAGATTTCACTGGTAGTCACTACCACAGTCTCCAGCATGCAGAAAACATAAGCACACAGGGAATATCAAGGTAAGGGCAGGGGATGTGCTTCAGTCAGGGTGGGACACTTGAAAGGGATGGGAAAGCCCTTCGTTAGAACTTGACAAACCACAGGTCTGGACAGGTAAAATAAGGACAGGTTGAAAGAAGCAGAAGATTCAAGGGAAAAAACCAGAAGGGATAGTTTAGTCAAGCAAACTGTCAAAGAAACTTCTAGCCAGCACTGAGTCAGAGGAAGCCTTGAGCCACAACAAATGGCCTTTCCTCCATACTCCCCCCTCTACCTCACTCTGAGAATCCAGAGCCTTCACCAGCATCTGTTGCATGCAACTCTAGGAGGGGACCACTGAACTGGGTACTCATGGGCAGTCAGTGTCTTCTTAAAGTATGTCAATATATTCAGGCTTTTCACCCAAAACCTAGAACCTACCACAGCCCTAAATGATCCTGATGGTGAAAACATTAACACCTGCCCTGATTTTGCCAGAGGGACAATAGATAGTTGCACACATTTTTTATTACCTTAATGGGAAAAGAGAACTAGGGAGTGGCAGGGACTTTCCCAAGGAACTCCAAGGGAGTCAGTGGCAGAACAGGGACAGAGTTCCAGCTTGCAGCCTCCCTGCTCTAGACTCTGGGCAAGGTGGGGTAGGGCTGGGATTACAGAATCCAGAATGTTTAGTAGTGTGGAAACAGACATTGCTGTTCCCAGCTTCCAGGTTCTCCTTGTAGGTCAAACAGAATATAGCAATGCTAACCCACCGTGCTCCTACCATGTGTCTGCAAATGCAGATCCCCTCCCCACTGCTGCTCCACAGACAGCTAGCAGAAAACAACATGCTGATGCTCAGGAAGTGGTTGAGAGTGAGAGGAAGTGTTTGATGTCAGAGACAGAGGCTCTTTCCCCCAAAAGATCCCTAGATTCCTCTCACTACTCCTCTAACTCTACCAGTGCTCTCGCCACTAGGTATCAGTGGTGCCAGAGGCCCTTTGATCTGGGGAATGTTCCTTATTTTATTTTAAAATTCTTACAGACCCTAAGATGTTCTTCAGGCACTTCCTCCAGCCCCCAACCACACAGCATTTACGCATATTCCTCTCCATCTCCGCCCTTAGCTTTGACATGCACAATGGACTGCGACTTTGGTGCATAGAATACTGACATCTTTTTCAGAGAGCTCAGCCATAATTGAATAAAGGGTCATTGCTCACATCACAGTGTAAGAATAAAAAATTGTGTGTTCTTTTTTACACACACACACACACACACACACACACTATGTATTACAAAGTATCAAAGCAACAAAACTGTGTTTGCAAAAAATGCATATCATAGTAAAAAGCATACATCAACACTTGTTTTTTTTTAAAAAAATATTAGATTACACCCAGGAACTGGAACTGCCTTGACTCCTGGATGGAATGCAGATTGAATCCTGCTTTTCACAAGCAGCAGGGAAGTTGGTAAATATATGTCTGAATGGGGCCATTTCAGAGTGCAGTTGAGGGTACACGACTCAGACCTTGTAACAAAATACAATTCCCTGCAGACAGAAATGAAGTGTTCTAGCCTACACGTATCCCTCACATACTAGATTTCTACACGTAGCCCGCAAAAGCAAAGTGAGCGTATCTAATGTCTGAAGTCACAGTTTTTCCATCTTGTGCCACTTGAAAGAGGCAGGCAGTAGCAAACCTTGGGCCCTTTCACGCTACTCAGCTGTACTGCTGTTATCCCACTCTTAAGTGCCATGGTGGCATCCTGTCCTGTGGGATTCCTAGGTTTGTATTTGGGGAGGCACTAAAGCTCTCTGGCTGAAAGTTCTAAAAGCTCGTACCTACACGGAAGAACCCGGAAAGATTCCATAGGGTTCAGGTGGAATCATGGCGCTCTAACTGTGTAGTGTGAATGGGATGCATGGCAGAAGATGCTGCAGCGTAACGTGTGGCACAGCCTTGGGCACCTCATGAATTCTTAGCCTGGATTCTTCCTCTGTAGAATGGGAGCAAGGGTGTAGGACGGGAACAGAATCAAAACTTAAAACACCAAGGACTTGAAGGAGGACTTGCCCTCAACAACGTTGACAAAGCCAAGAATCACTAAGCATGGTAGGGTATGAAGGGACATTCCGCCTTGGGCATCTCGGTACGCGGGGCGGGGAGGCATTCCCACCCACATGTCCCCTGCAGCGCCCCCAAGAGCCCCTCGCCTGCTCCTGCCCGACCCACACTCGCCCTCAACGGCACCCGATCGCCCCGCAAGAGAGGATGGCTCCCGGGTCCGGCCGGCTCAGCACGAGGGAACGAGGTTCCGGGCCCTCCGGGCAGGGACCGGCCCAGCGAGTCCAACCTCATTCCTGCCACCCTGCTCACATCCTGGAAGGCGAAGGGGAGGAGGGCGAGGCGCGCGCGCGCCCGGATCCCCCGAGAACCCGCTGCCCTTTCTCGCGGGGGCGGCAGGAAAGAGCAAGAAAAAGAGAAGCAGCCCAGAGAGCCCCGGCCCAGCAGCGGCCGCCTTCCCCTGGCTGCCGGGGAGAGGGAGGGGTCCCGCAAAGCCCCAAGTCAGCAGCGGCGAGGAAAGGAAGGGTGGGAGAAAGAAAGCGCTGAGTCAGGGGCAGGGACCGCGCCTGACACCACGCCGCGGGATCGGAGGCGATCCTTTGCCTCTTCCCGCCCGTCCTGCCCGTCCGCCTCCTTTCCTTGCCTCTGCCTGCGCGACGGCTTGTAGGTGGAAAGGGGAGGTCCGTCTCCCATCGACAGGCTGAATCCAGGGTTCCTAACACACCCTGAAAGAAGGGAGTTCCAGACCATCTCGGTTCCTCTTCCTTCTCCTCTCCTCACCGGAGGAAAGCGCAGGGGAGTTGATCCCCCTCGAAATGACCCTCACTCTCGGTTTAGATACTACTATTACTGCTATTATTATTACCACCACCACCGTCATTATTATCCTGGAGCCCGTTTCCCATTTCCCTGGGCACGTGCAGAGTGCCTTCCACGCCGGAGAGCCGCGTCATGCACGCACGTGGTCCTGGGATAAAGACTTCCGCGCTCCCAACCCGTGATTTCCCAGGGAGGGAAAATTGGAGGATGCGTCGTGCATCTTCCGCTCCTTCCTCCTCTACGTCAGTGTTTTGGGTGTACCTGAACTGTACATTTAGTATGAAAGGCAAAATTAAACGCCGCTTGAAAACACGTTGGTTGGTATCAGGAAAGGGAAGGGCGCTTGCCGTCTCCATCCTAGAGAAGAAACAAAGTAGGATTCCTTCTGTTCTAAATGAAGAAAAAACAACATTTTCTGTTTTACAGATAGGATACTTCATACCAAGGAGGAAGGGAGGTATATATTCTCACAAAAATTCTAGGGTGTCATTACTGTCCAAAAAAGAAAGTGGCTTACCCTGCATCCCACTCGGTGGGCTGTGGAATGTGTGGACCTCCTAACAGTGTTCTACCACAGCTCCCATCATTCATCATCCTTGGCGATGCTAGCAAGGCCTAATGGGAATTGAAGTCTACTATCATCTAGAGGTCATGCACTCCCCACCCTAGGACAACAGAATCATTGGCCAACTGGAGGCCTTTGACAGATTATGTCTGTTGATGTATTATACAACGGGTGGAACATGAGTTGGGCTTCTTTTCCAGTACTGTAGATAGAAGAAGTAACGCTTTGAATGCTTTAAAATGCTGCAGTCTCAGTGGTCCAGGAAAAGGGAGCGACTCACCCCTCAGTTTCAGAAAAAGGCATTACTACCCCCTTGTTGGGACTGTGGACCATCACTGCTTGAAAGCATTTTCAAAAATTGATTGCATGTTAATATTATTTTTGATACGTGCTTCCCATACATTATTTCGTTGTCATCCTTATAGCAACATGGTAAAGTCAGCCAACATGACTGATCTCCTGTACTGTATATGGTGGGCCTGGGCCTGGAAAGGAAGAATGGGGCTCTCTAAAAGAGTGAGTTCATGGCAGAAATGGTGACATTTGATCCATTGATTTCTTCCTGATTCACAGCTGTTTCTTAGTCACTATGCTCTCTGCCCCCCCCCATAGCAGTATATAAATATAGCCACCACATGCATTTGTTTCCTTTACCTAGAGCACTGTGCATTCCAGTAACTAGGCTAACAGCGGCAGGTATAGTATACACAAAACTTGTGCCCTTGCAAGTGATACCCTTCATGAGCTTTTCATTTTCTTTACCTGCATTTTAGCAGTAGTTTGCCTATGTTTCTCTCTCTCTCTGTGTACAGGCATACCTCTGTTAACAAAGCCTCTGACAAAGAAGCTCCTTTTTACAGCTTTTTTACACCTGCCCAGCCCCTTCCTTTAGATCAGTGGTTCTCAACCTGTGGGTCCCCAGATGTTTCTAGACTTCAGCTCCCAGAAGCCCTGAACATTGACCATAGCGGCTGGGGCTTCTGGGAGCTGAAGTCCACAAACATCTGGGGACCCACAGGTTGAGAACCACTGCTTTAGATCCTGTTCCTCTATCTAGCTCTAAGCTTTTTTTTAGCAGCATCAGCATCAGGAGGGTGGTGAAAGACAGCTGGAGAAACAGACTTTCAGTGTCAGGTTAAAGCAGTTTGTAGTAATCAATGCAATAAAGCTTTAGGTAAGAAAGAATGAGATTCTGCTCTAGCATGGACATTACTTCTTTAACAGAAAATTTGGTACCAGAGGGAGAAATAAGATGAAAAGCATGGGGATAGGTTCTTGCATAACAAAAGAGAAAAGCAGTTCAGCAAATGTGTACAAAATAACATATGCACATGTGAAATGAAATAACCATGTTAGGTAAGCCTAGTGTAAGTAAACAAAACAATTTGAATCTTCTTAAGTTTCCTGAAAACTTCTTCCAAAATGCCTTTTCCTTTCACTACCTTCTGCTTTTCCTGCTATTTCTGTTTTGGTGGCCAAGCATACAGGGATATACTTTTTTGACACATGCTCAGTAAGGAATTCTGGTGGCAGCTGCTGCTTACCTTGCCTGATGTAGGCAGGGCACAAAGCTGTATAGGAGGATTGGTTAGGATTGGAGGTTGTAGTCCAAAAAGATACCTTATCTCTGGTGGAAACCAACCAGAAAAATAACTCTCTGGCCCCAGGTGTGATTAAATCCATTGAGATACAGAAAGCAGAATAGCAAGAAGACCAGGACTTGGAAGGACAACTATAAAGGAACCAAATAAGATCCTCAGATTCAATGTTGTATCACTGAATAACAAAAGTCAGGATCATCCATGCCGTGGTATTTCCAGTTCCTGTTTATCAATGTGAAAGTTGGACAATGAAGAAAACTGATAAGAAGATAACTCATTTGAAATGTGGTGCTGAAGAAGAGTTCTATGTATATATCATGGACCAACAAAAAGACAAATAAATGGGTTCAAGTGCAAATGAAGCCTGAATTCCCACTAGCAGCCAAAAGGAACCATCTGCAGCTATTGTACTGTGGACATGTCATGATCAAATGGAAAAACAAATCATGTTCAGTAAAACTGAAGGCAGCAGGAAATAGGAAAACTGATTTACAGCTGGATTGACTCAATCAAGGCAGCCACAACCCTGAGTTTGCAAGTCCTGAGGCATACACTTTTTTTAGCATGCTGTGGGTACTTGGTGAGACAGGCTGATCTCCCCTTTTATTTCTATTTTGCTGTTCAAACATGCCCAGTAAGGGATTCTGGAGGTAGCAGCTGTCTACCATACCTGTGGTAGGCAAGGCACACAAAGCTACAGTGGGATGGGCCAGAGCAGAATTCTACTCTCAGCTCAAGCTTGATTGCATTGATTACTGCAGACATGCTGCTGGAACCTGACACTGAAAGTCTGTTTGTCCAGCCTCCCTCGGCCATCTCTCAAATGCTTATGCCACTAAAAATGAAATGCACAAGTACAAGATGGGTGACATCCCGCTTGACCACAGTTCATGTGAAAAGGATCTAGGAATCTTAGTAGACCATGAGCTGAAACAAGTCAGCAGTGTGATGCAGCAGCTGAAAAAGCCAATATAATTCTGGGCTGCATCAGTAGGAGTATAGTGTCTGGGTCAGGAGAATTGATGGCACCACTCTATTCTGCTTTGATCAGACCCCACGTGGAATACTGTGTCTGGTTCTGGGCACTACAGTTCAAGAAGGATACCGACAAGCTGAAATGTGTCCAGAAGATGGGGACTAAAATAGTAGAAGGCTGGAACCCATGCCCTATGAGGAATGGCTTAGGGAGTTGGATATGTTTAGCTTGGAGAAGAGAAGGTTAAGAGGCAACATGATAGCTATGTTTAAATATTTGAAGGGAAGTCACATGGCGGATGGAGCAAGCCTGTTTTCTGCTCCTCCAGAGATTAGAACTTGGAGCAATGGCTTCAAACTTCAGGAAAGGAGATTCCAGCTAAACATCAGGAAGAACTTTCTGATTAAGAGCAGTTCAATGGTGGAATGTGCTGCCTCAAAGTGTGGTGGAGTCTCCTTCTTTGGAGGTTTTTAAACAGAGGGTGGATGACCATCTGTTGGGAGTGCTTTGATGATGTGTTCCTGCATGGCAGGGGGTTGGACTGGATGGCCTGTGTGGTCTCTTCCAACTCTGTGATTTTATGGGGAAAAAAACAAACTTCTAGCTAGATAGAAGACCAGGATATAAAGTAGGATAGGCAGGTGGAAAAAGGACTTTTAAAAGGAGCTTCTATGTCTGAAGCTTTGTTAAGGGAAGTAGCCCTTACTGTTCATACACCCTTCCTTACAGAACACTGCTTATGGCTTGGAGGTGCATAGAGCACAGAAAAGACTTGACCCAGGGAGAACGTACTCAGATTTCAGTCCAGAGCCCATCTGCCCTGGAACGGTTCTAGGAACTCAACTGGCTGGTCTGGAAAAACTGGACTATGGCTGAGTCACTGGAACACATTCAGAAAGGAACCTAGAACCACTTCCTTCTCAGAACGGGACACAGAACTCCATGGTTCTGGTTCTTCCAGTTTCTCCTTGCTCCACATTGGAAACCCTCATTCAGTGTGGTTTAAGTGGCTATGCTGGTAGGGATTCTGGGGTCTATAATCTAAAAAGGTACCTTTTCAAACTTTGGGGGAAACCAACCGTAAGACCAGTTCTCCGGCAGGGTGTGATTAAATCCTTCAAGATACAGAAAGGAGAAGAAACTGGCAGGAGAAGAAAAAATGTAATTCCAGGACAATTCTGGTTTGCTCCAGCATGGAAGCCCAGTGTGTGCAAACAGGAACCAAACAGCACTGTCTCTGGCCTGGGAAGGCATTAGAGATCGTTAGCGAATTAAGGGGCGATGCCTTCGCCGGAGAGCGGAGCTACCCTTGTCTCTAGTCTAGCGCACGGGGCAGCTGTTTGTACAGGAATCACCCTCGGCCGAACTACACCTGCCCTCTGGGGCGGAGAGTAGCTTGCTCTTTAATTGCCGCACAACAGCCCTGCCGGGCAATTTGGCAAAGGAAGTGATGGGGCGACTGGAATTACTCCAATGGCGAGGCCGCGGCGACTAAGGCCTGCACGTGGGCGTCCGCAGAAGGAAGCGCCCCCACGCCGAAGCCGCCCGGCGCGCCCCCGCCCTCAGCAGGACCGGGGCTGCCCCGGCCGGGCCTAAAAGGGAAAGCTTCCCTCGAGCCGGCTGCGACCGAGGACGTCGCTTCGTGGCCCCAGTCTCCGGAGCGCCTCCTCGCACGGGGATGGCACGGCAGAGGCTGTGACGCCAAAGGGGGTGCCCTCGTAGCACCCTGCTTTTCCCTCAGGGCTGTCGCTTCCACATCTTCCCCTGGCCTGACCTCGCTTAGCTTGCAAAATCCAAGCGGCTCCAAGCCCGAGGCGACGCAGCTGCAAAGGACGACGGGGGAGGGGAGGGGAGGGGAGGGGAGGGGGGCCCTGCCCAGAAGCGCATGCCGAGCCGGAGGGAGTGCGATGGGGCAGGGGAGGTGGGAGCAGCCCGGCGGAAACTGTTTTCTTCTCCAGCGCTATCCCACAGTCCCAGCATCTCTACACACACGCACGCACCAACAAAATCCAAACCCTTTCTTAGTTCTTCCTGTCAGCACTGATTCACACATTACCTTTCTGAACCTATACAGAGACACAGCACGGTGTAGTGGTTTGAGTGTTGCACTATGACACTGGAGATCAGAGTCTCAGCCAGGGAAACCCACTCGGTGACCTTGGGCAAGTCACACTCTCTCACCCTCAGGGGAAGGCAAAGGCCCTCTGAACAAATCTTGCCAAGAAAACCCTATGTTAAGGTCTCCTTAGGGTCGCCAAAAGTTGGAAACGCCTTGAAGGCACACAACAACAGCATGCGTAAAACAAATACTTATTTTGCATTCATTAAATATGTGTTTATCAATATATTCATGTGCCATGACTGCCTGTTGTTTTCCATTATGTATGCACACATGAATGCTGTATGAGGTGTGTGATTCTGCCTCCATAAATGAATACGAGAGACCATGGGGAATTCTGAAGACCCCGTGCTCTCCTTGTTTCTGGTCTGCTGTTTAGAATACACAGGGAAAGGGTAGGTTACACCTACTCAGCCTGCCCCAAGCTCCATTTGAAAGTAAGAAGAGACTGCTCACACACGTACACCCTGAACAATTGTAATCTCTGTATGTGCAGTCAGGAGCTCTGCAAAATTCATGCACAGGGATTCCCAATCACATGTCAAGATCCTATACACAGAACAAAACGCACATGCACAGACTCTGTTATACCTTTGTGGAGGTTGGGTGCAGGAACAGTAGGTGTGATCCTGCCCTTGCACCTCTGTTCTTGCATTTATTCTGTGTGTATCTGTTGTGTGAAAAATCATGTGGAGAGTAGCGGAGCTAAACTAGTTACACCTCTAATATAATAACATTTCTCTTTCCAGTCAGAATAATTAATAAGTACTTAACATTTTTCCTTCACCTTTGCAACACAATGGACATTCTGGCTTATGTTATTGTAAATACAGGACTTTGAGTGGTAGCAATCTTGAATTATTGTTACATGCAAAGATGGAATCTTATATTTCCAGCAAAGCATAACACCATGACAATAACTATTTTCATTTTAAGACACATCACAGATTGATAAATTCCTACACAGATGATGCACAACAAACCACCTGTTTTACATGACTTCGCATGACTATCTGCTCCATGAGCTGTCTGTCACTTGAGAGCATGCATTACAACAGCCTGGAGCAGAGGGAATTAAGGGAGGCAGGGTCAGAACCTGCTCAGTTGAGAAGCCATCTCCAGCAGGCTCCTCCTTCAATCAAATGCCACATAGCAGCAGCCCTGGCATCAGTCTGTGACAGGAGAAGAAGGAAAGAGAAGCCATCCCTTCCCGTCTCTGTTCAGCTCAGCTGAGACACCACATGTGATTTGTTCTCCTGAAGTGTTTTCCTTTTCAGCTGATTGTCAGAAGACCTTTGTAATTAAGAAATTGAACATGAGTTTGTATTTTTTGTCCTCCCTTCCAAATCCTTCTCCTCATTCTCCATTTTTTTGCCATCATAGCGTTTTCAAAGTAAAAGACATTAAGAAGTGGTTTATCAGTGCTGCCTTCTTCACGGTACAAACAAGAACTATTAAAGTGGTATTGCATCGGTCTCTAAGACAGCTTCTATCAGTGTCATCTTCTGATGCTCCTGCTCAGTAGCTTCACTTTTGAAGCTTCTCCACCAGCCTCAACAGTGGATCCATCAGTTCTCTTCTGCTGATGCAGTTGTTACTCCATGAAGTGACAGCGTCTTTGACTGGTGTATCCACACTGAGTAGGCTAGCCTGGGTGACCCTACTGGAAGTCTAGATTCTTAATAAGATCTAGTCACCTGGCAGTACTATTCTTAGCCTTCCTGACACACTGAACCCATCTCACCTCACCAAAAAAGACTCTTTCAAAGAAGAACCTTTTAATCTTTTAACAAAGAACCTACGATTTTAGAAAGTGGAAGCTGTTCTCAAAGCACTAAGAAAGAGATAAACTGCCAGGAACATGCATACCATTAGAGCTGTTTCAAGCTACAGAGATGAAATGCATCCAGATTTTTTAAAATCTGCCTATAAACTGGACATTCTGTATCTCCCCTCAAAAGAATGCTGCAGAGACTGTAGTAATCATTTAGACAACCGCATTAATCTCCCATGCAAGCAAAGTTATGCTCAATTTTTTATAGCAAAGACTTTTACCACATATGGAGCAAGAAATGCCAAATGTTCAAGTTGGATTCAGAAAACGAAGGGGCATAAGAGATCATATTGCAAAAATACATTTGCCAGTGGAACATACCAAATAATTTCAGAAGAAAATTGGCTTGCACTTCACAGATTATATCAAAGCCTTTAACTGTGTAGATCATAAAGAGCAATGGATCACTTTAAAAGAAATGAGAGAATCACAACATATGATTGCCTGCATGCATGATCTGTACTCTGGGCAAGACATTATGTATGACAGAATATGGAGAAACAGAATGGTTTTCAATTGGCAAGGAGGACAGGCAAATGTTCAATATATTACCCTATCTGTTTAATAAAAATGAAGAACATATCCTATGGAAAGCAGGATTAGCTTTGGATGAAGGAAGCATGAAATTACAGGGAAGACCATCAACAACTTAAGATATGCAGATAATTTTGGTAAGGAAACAAAAATCATGACCAAGGTGGATGAGGACGGTATAGAAATAGTAAAAGATTATCTATATCTTAGCTAAGTTGTCTATTGAAATGGAGAGTGAAATAAAAAAATCAGAAGATTAGGGCTTGGAGGGACAGCTATGAAGGAAAAGTTCCTCAGATCCAAAGATATATAATTCAATAACCAAGTCAGGATAACCCATGCCACAGTACTTCCAGTTTCTATTTGTGAATGTGAAAGCTGGACAGCAAAAAATGGTGACAGAAAGAGAATCAACTCATTTGAAAGGTGGTGCTGGAGGAGAGTTCTGTGGATTTCATGGACCACCAAAAAGACAAATTAGCGGGTCCAAGAGCAAATGAAGCTTGAACTCTCACTAGAAACCAAAATGACTAATCTGAGGCTATCAACTTTGGACATGTAATGAGATCACATGATAATGCTCAGAAAAATTGAAAGGAGTGGGGGGGGATTAAAAGTGCTTTACTGATGAGTTGACTCAAGGAAGCTATAGCTCTGACTCTGTGAGACCTTAACAGGGCTGTTTAAAAGAGGGTCTCTCATTCATAGGATCATGGTAAGTTGAAGCCAGCTTGATGGAACATGACAACAGGTATGGCAACATCCCAAGAGCAAGGGTGACCTTATCTGTTGTTGTCGTTGTTGTTGTTGTTGTTGTTGTGCACCTTCAAGTCATTTCCAACTTAGGGCAACCCTAACGTAAATCTATCACGGAGTTTTCTTGGCAACATTTCCTCAGAGAGAGGTGAAGAAATGTTGAGGCGAAGAGAGTGTGATTTGCCCAAGGTCACCCACTGAGTTTCCACGGCCAAGCAAGGACTTGAACCCTGGCCTCCGGAGTCATAGTCCAACACTCAAACCACTCTGGCTCCCTATGATCTTACTACCGATCTTTGCAAGCCTCTGGGATATTGTTTTTTCACTGAAGAGTAGGCTCAAAACACACTCATGTGGTACCTCAGAGAAGAAAAAGTGCAATATAGTTTTGCTACTACGACATTTCCAGATGGCCCGTGTATTACTCACAATAAGAATTGGTGGGGGGAGGGGGGTCAAATAATATTTTCCAAGTGGCAAATTATTGCAAGAGATGGCTGAAAAAAATGTGATACCCCTCCAATAGAAGTGGTATCCTAAAAGAGAGAGAGAAAAATCTGGAGTCTGTGGCAGCACTAGAGGAAAAACATGGGGTGGGGCTCAAGGAGAATATTCCAACGGGAAAATTCTGCCCTGCCCTGAGAGCTAACAGAAGAATACTCCTATGAAGTGTGTGTGTGTGTGTGTGAGAGAGGGAGAGAGAGGGAGACAGAGAGGGAGGGAGGGAGGGAGGGAGGGAGGGATGTTTTGTAATAAAGCCACATAACAATAAAGTCACAATGACCATGTGGCTGGGGAATTAGGGGAGTTGTCATACAAAAATAAAGTACAGTCAGCCTTCCACATTTGTGGGTTTCACTTTTGCAGATTTGATTATTCACGGATTATTTGCTGTCACCTCTGCTGACTCCCTATGCCATTTTTAATAGGGACTGCAAGCCTCGTGGGATGGAGAAACCGCAAATGAGGTTTGTTAAGTCCCTATTAAAAATGGTGTGGCAGCAGTGGAGGTGGCAGTAAGCCCCACCAGCCACCCATTTCTGCCTTGCGAAGGAACCATGATGCCTCAAAAGAATCCATGGTGGGTTGAATAGGGTGATCATACTTTTTTTGCACATTAAATATGGTTTGGGAGGGCCTAGAGTTATTCATGGTTTTTCCACTTTCAAGGGGGTCCTGTGCCCCTAGCCCTAGTGAATGTGGAGGGATTACTGTGAAATTTCTGCTGCAAGCAGATGAAACATAACTGTACCTGTATTGGTCCCTAACAACTGTCTTTTGTAGGGAGCAAAAACAACTCTGAATTGGCTCAGGAGTTGGGGATCTGAATTCTGAATCTTCCCTGTCAAGTGTATCACTCAAATCCAGTTGGCTCAAGAGTGTGAAAATTTGTGGGAATGGGAGTGGGTGGTGTGGAGCGACTTCAAATATCTGTCAGACGATATCAGCTGGCTCCTGATACAGAATGCTGAAGTAATGGAAATGATGTGGGCTTTTTTTTTTCTCTTTGCTTTTCCCCATTCTCTTTCTAATCCAGACCAAAGCCAGGAGAACTGATGACCTGGAACAAGGTGTATGAGCAAAACAGAAAGAAGATACAAGAGCACTTTCCTCCTTTCCTCTCTTAAATTATCTTAGATCCCATTGTCTACCTAGGAGGTAGGAAAGGAACACTGGGTCTTCTCCTCGTAGACAGCATGGACAGTGACCCAAACATGAGTTCTGCTTCACAGTCCCACAGCCTTGCACCCATTTCTCTCCTGCCCCCTCCAGTGGCATATCTCTTCTCAGCAATGTGATAGCATACAGCTGAGGATCTGGGTGGATGGGTTAGATCCTGTGTGAATCATTACCATTTGCCCATAGCATTGGAAGGATATATTGCCTCCCCCACAGATTGGCACATCCTGTATCTGTGCCCAGGGAAGGGTTAACTTAAACTGGGCTGCACTCCAAAGCCTGGGAGCTGCTCCCCACACCCCACCCCTGCATCAGCTCCACTCCGCTCCCTTTCCCAGCAGCTGTGCTAGACCAAGCCCAGGAAAGGGAGGGAAGCTGGGGGTGTTCTCAGATTGCAGGCCTCACACTGGCACCAAGCCTGCCCCCTGCAGTGAAAAAATCTGCAAGACAAAAAGGGGGTGGTCTGGACCTAACAGCTGGGTTTTCAAAGGCAGCAAAGAATGTCATGCTCAGGATACCAGTCTGGTGGCAGATCCTGGTAATATGCATTATTGATGGAAGAAGTCTGGCAGAGGGGGCAGTACTGCAAGTTTATTAGATCTGTGGTTATGGTCCTGGTGTGGGTCTCATGTGATCATGTCTGGCACATAGTTTATCAGGCTGGCTTAACTCAGTGCGCTTTGAATAGGAAGTCCCCAGCTCCCATTTCCTAGTAGCCAAATCTTCCACTTTCCTCTTCATCCCCGGCTAGGGTGCTCCTTCCCTCCTACGACAGGAAGTTCATTGCTGAGTTCCAGGATCGGCCAGACAATACAGGAAGCAGCTGCTGCCATGGCAATGACGTGCGCCCAAAGCAAAACTTGCGCCATAATGGGTGTGAGGATATGTCCCAATTCACAGTCTTCTTGCTGTCATGGGAACAGGGATGTGTGCTAGTTGGGCTGTTCTCCGTGATCTCCTCCCATTGCAAGTCCTGTCTGCTTTCCTTTGCACTCCACAGCAAGGGGTGAAGCAAACAAGGTCACAGGGTTCACTACCTGCCCTTACCTGTACCAAAGACCTAGATGCGCCTAGCACAAAGGCAGAACTACACGAGGCACTTCCCAGAAGGCACACAGTCACAGAGCATGTGGGACTATATATATATGAGAGGTATATACACTAGGTGGAAATATCTACTCCGAATGTGTTGTTATTTGTTGTCAAATTGACTTCAACTTACGGTGACCCTATGACTTAGACACTTTCAAGATCCTTGGTCATCAGCTGTCCTAGTCAGGTCTTCCAAGCTAAGGGCCATGGTTTTCTTGATTGAATCAATCTACTTGCACCATGTTAAACATTATAATGTTTATGGCAACATGGACAGAACTGAGTGGAACTACACAGCAAGAACATGTATCAGTCTGTTAGGTAACATGATAAAACACAAATATACATTCTCATAATTTTCACTAACAAGATAGAAGTTCAAGTCAATCAATCTAGCAAAGGGCTGCAGCGATACAGTGCTACAAGCCCAAGATATATATGCCCACATACAACAGTTTGCCACATTACATAGCATGGCTTACTTCAAAATAAGCATACATGTTGTGCACCCATTCTTACTGTCTGGAACATGTATGCACCATCCATGCATTCAAAGTTGCACACTGTACAGATTCACAACTCTTCCTGCAGCAGACATAAGCAGATTTAAACACAAACTTATACATGTAACAAGATATGCTGTGCACTGCTTAGGAAAAAACATGCTGCCAGCAATGCACAAATACTGCCAAAAAGAATCCCACCACATATTCCAAGAGAAACACTCCCTAGCAGGAACCTGGGAAGGAGGAAAGTGTTAGGCTGAGCTATTGTGCCTGTGTGTATGCAAGAAAGATAGAGAGGGAGATGGAGAGAGGAGAGAGAGAGGAAGAGAGAGAGAGAGAGATTACTTACTTGCAGGCATGCTACACTGCACTTCCCCCCCTGCTGTTATCTGGACTACAGCCTGGTTGTGGCTGCGGTCACGAAGGGAAGGGGGGGTTGCCTCGCCCAGCATATGAGTCACAGAGAGCAGACTTCCCTTCCCAGCAGGGCCATGGGCTCAGCTTCTTGCCTGCCGGGAAAGGCTCAGTGTGCTAGCTGGGGTCAGAGCCGTGGCTGCTCTGAAGTGGCCACGGGCAAGGGTGGGAGAAGGGTCTCTGGTGAGAACAGCTGTTCAGTCAGGAGGAGGGAGAGATGTATGAGAGAGGTTGATTCCAGTCTGCACACTCTGTCTTTTTGACAGTCTGAGTCCGTAATAGGCTGTCTCTCCCTTTAACTGTTTTCACTAGAAATGCTCCCCAGTGACCAAACGTATTTGAATTCTTGACCCTGAGGAAGGAGCAAATAAAGAAAACAACTCACTCTCCCTTCATGTTAGGAAGGTACTTTAGATGCACTTCTAAAGTGTGTCTGTTTGATTGTTTCTTCAAATAACGATCCCCAAGTTCTCCCCCTTCAGACTGTGGGATCCTGCCCTATAGAGGCACAACAGGGACGTCTGAATCATTCAGAAATGTAAAGTATTATTATTGTCAGCATATGTATGTAGCTCTCTTTTGGGGTAGTCCCAGATGAACTCTGCCTGTCCCCCACTGCCAACTGGGAAATTCCAGTAAGAGGCAGAAGGTGCTGCTTTCTTGTCTCCTGAGATAGCTGCCTCTAAAGACACCCCATCACAGGAATGATCCCACATGCATCCAATTTAATTTTTCATCATGCACCCCTTCAAATTGCTACAGCATCCCCTGCCCCCTAAATGTACTCTAGAGTTCTCTGATTCTTTGGACACTGGCACCTGGCTGCCTCCCTCGCTAGCTGAGGCTGTAATTAGCAGCTATTAAAGGCCATTAACAAACTGGGAGTTAATGACTAGGTGGGAACAACTTGGCCTCAGCGCTGGGGTGTTGGCTTTTCTACCTGCCTGTTTACAGCTTTGCCAGCAGCTGGAATACCGCCACAAAGCAGAGACCAGATGGAATCAATGACGCTTGAGAGGAACAGGGAGGGATGCTTGAATGGGTCCAACAAGGCAGAGAGGGACGTGGCTGAGCACAGTTTTCTAAAGCCCACTAAACGGGCCCTGGGGAAGGGAGCAAACAATATGTGTGTGTGGGGGGTCGTATTTACACTAAGAGACTTATTTTGATCTCCCAGTATGACGGTAAGGAGTACAGGATTCTGCTTTCCCAATGCCTCATTACCCCCTAGGCCCCCAAAATGTGAATCAATTAAATATCTTTGACAGAAACACTGGGGACAAACTCCAAAGTTCTGGCCTACTGCCATTCCAGCAATTTCCATTCTTCCTGGTTGCTTAAATTCCCTGGTTGCTCTTTATGGGATTAATCACTTCCTGTTCTAGACCAGGATGTTGTTTCCATAACTGCTGGATGGGGTAGTACACCTCGCTTCAGAAGCAACTGTACCTTACTGCTAAGCAAGGCTTGTTATGTAACCAAACACACACAGTCCCTAATTCACAACGTTCCCCCCATGTCATCAGCACCATGCCATACATGAGAGGAAAATTACATTTGCCTCAAAACAGGGAAAGCCAGGAGTAACTACATAGCAACAGGTAAGGACCCTTTTCCTGACCTCTGACTCCCATTCTTAAATATTCTTTCTTCCCTCTTTTGCCTCCCCTATTTGCTTTTATGTGAAGTCATCTGTTTTTAACTGTGGGCGGCTTCTCCAACTAGGACGTGCCTAGAGCAGAACAGCTGCCAAGGAACTGCACGCCAGAGACAGGGTGTGTATATGTGCATACAGAGGGTGGATATATGTGGTGTGTGGGTTTGTGATAGGATGAATTGTCTAAGTATGCAGAGGGTAGGTAGGAGTGTGTGGGGTGTGTGAAGGTGAGGAATAGACTTCACGAAGCATGGTACATATCATACCTTTACTGCATGTTCTGCATTGGACTCAAAAGAGTGCTGATGATATGTTCTCCTTATGTTGTGTACTATGTGACAAATGGAAGTGCATATTAATGAACTAATAAAGAAGACAAAAGGTATTCTGACTGAATAGTGTGTGGAAAAGCATTTGAGTATTCATAGTGTGGTGTAAAACATGCCCATGGAGAAAGCGGCCCTAAAGACCATGTTTACATGGTCTAATGAAAAAGGCTCAGGGCCCCTTCACAATAATAGTGCTGTGATTCCACTTTAACTACCATGGGCAGTTTACAGCGGAAGAGGGAGGCTTTGGAGTCCTCAGCCAGGGAGCTCCTCTGACCAAACTACAAACTCCAGGATTCCACAGGATGCAGCTGTGGCAGTTAAAGTGGAATCGTAGCGCTAGAACTGTGTGATGTGAAAGACCCCAGATCCAAAGTTTGAGTCCAAAGAAGCACACACAGAGAGCATGCGAAAATGCATGAGGAGGAAGCAGTTACAATTTTGATTTCATTCTACCCTGTAAATATGTATTCACCTGACTACTTGTTCTAAGAAATACTTCCATGAGACTAATGAGAGATGTTCAAGATTTTATGTCACTTAGCATACAAATAAAAGTAAGTACAGGGCAAAATAAGTATTATATATCTACCTATATGGAACAATAATTCTCATAGTTGTGTTTGTAAGACTGAATAAGCCATGCTGTGCCATTCCGCCTCCCCTGCCTACTAGGAAATCCCTGCCAGAAAGTCCCACTCTAGACACTTCATTTGTAGATCTGGGCAGACTTCCCTGTCAACATAAAGCCCTGAAGAGTGCCAAGATTTGTCTGAGTGGTATGGAGTATTTCAGAGTAGTCAGGCAAGCAAAGGGGAAGGGAATTACCAATATGCCTGTAGAAACAAAGAGAAGCTGTCTTTTAAAAAAGAAAGAAAGTACCAGAAGGTAATCCTATTGGAAGTAAAGGCTGTCAGCAAAGGATGGAAGCACTGCAGGACTGCTACGAAGAGACAACAACCTTAATAACTACTTTACTGAGTCACACACACATTATTATCTTATCTTTACAACACTAATCCTTATAACAACCAGTACTCTTACCGTCTTCATCTTCATGTTGAGGATGGAAAGCTGAAAGAATTACTGAGGCCAGTAATATGCCCTTCTGATCCCACTAGTAAAAACTGAAGTGGGATTTAAATTACGGTTTCTCTGTGTCACGGTTCACACTCCTAGCTGTTTGCTTCAGCTGTTTTGCTGTCAGAGAAGAGATGGGATGTTCATTTTTACGTGTGTGCGCGCGCATGTGTAGCCTACAATTTCTCCAAAGAACTTAATACACGGTAGTCCTTAACCCTGCCACTTCATTTTTACAACAAGCTTGTGAGGTAGGTCAGCCTAAGAGTAAGCACCAGTCCATCTACTGTACAGAGTTTCACAGTTCAGCAGGGAACTGATTGCAGTTCTCCCTAGTCCTAATCCCTGGTCACATCAGTGCTACTCACTGGTGGTCCATGAATGGGTAATGGTCTATAACTGTTCGTCCCTGGAGAACTTCCATGAAAGAAGGAAAGAATGAATTGTAGTCAACAGGCACAGACATGGTACCAGTCCCTGGCATACTGTGGGGGGAAAAAAGCCATCTCACATAATAGGCACTGTATTACCCTACCCTGGTTAGGTCAGGCCTGAAAGCTGTCTCAAAGTCACAAAAGCACAAGGATGACAAAACCAGCCCATGCTTCTTGGTGACATCCATGGTGTAATTAATTTGGTGAAGAACTGGCCTCCTGCTAGTACTATATGGGTTAATACTAGACCATCCCAGGAAGGGAAGCTGGGAGCAGACGGTGTCTGAGTTGCTCCTGAGTCACACGGCCGATAACACGTTTCCACCTAAGGCAGCCAAAATAACTCGGCTGGGAACTTTCCCACATGTTTGTTTTCCATCTCAGTGGTTAGGTTGCTTGGGGCAGGAGATGAGAGAATAAAACACAAGGCTCTCTTTTTGAGGGAAACATTTGCCAAATGCTGCTAATAGTGCAGTGGCACAGCAGAGTGCTGGGCTCGGATGAAACACAGGTTCTAATTGCTATTAGCTAGAAAACATGACGTGAGCCCATGGCCAAGTCACTATCTCTCAGCCTGTTCTACCCCACAGGACTATTTTAAGACTAAAATATCACTCTTAAAAGTGACATACACGGGTAACAATATGTTATTCATCTAAGAGAACAGTCTTCTCTTGGATAACAATTCTTTTTTAAAAGGAGTTTGAAACCTAAGAACATCCAAACTGAATAGTTAGTAAATCCAATATTAACTATATCACTCTGCGATGTTTGTACACCCAATTCTATGTAGGAATGAGTCCCAATAAGTTTGCTGGGATTTGCTCTTGAATATGAATACGACTGTAGTCTTTAATGTCCCCAATACATTGCCTCTGTGGACTGAGGTTGAGATGAAGGAAACCGATTGCATGACAGGCTGCTTTAACCTAGCATTGAGAGAAGCCTTAAAACCAAAACTCCGCAGTTGAAAGACAGTGGCTTTTAGCATCCTAGAACCATTTAACCAATCAATACGCCTGATCCAAAGTAGCCCAGCAAGGTCTACGAAACAAGAGGAAGTTTGGACAGTGAATAAAGAGCATCTGTGTTCTCTCTCCTAAAACGTAATCTCCTCTATTTAGTTCGAGGAACTGGAATGTGGAATAAGCTATGCCTTTCTGTCTTCTTGTGGCCCATATAAAATGAAACACTGACAGTGCGCGCCGAGGCTATTCCTTGGAATCGTGGACACAAACTGAATCTTGACTAGTAGCGGCATCGCCCAGAATGGTTGAACTTTCCTTCCTATGCATGATTGGAGTTCATCTCGAAACAAGGCGCTTTGCTGTCCTCTGGCGGGGCCTCATGTCCTTGCCACATTAGGCAATTTTTTCTCCACAGAGAAATTTATTGTCTGAACAAATCTTGCCAAGAAAACCCTACGTCAAGGTCTCCATAGGGAGATTTACTGTCGTGCTTTCAAGTCCTTTCCGACCCTAACGCGAATCTATCACGGAAGTTCCTGGGGCTGAGAGTGTGTGACGCGCCGAAGGCTACCCAGTCGGTTTCCATGGCCGAACGGGGACTTGAACCCCGGTCTCCAGTGTCGTCCTCCAAGGCTCAAACCTCTACACCACGCTGGTTCGTCTTCTTTAGAGATACTAATCTCTTAATGACCTCTTTAAAAGAAACCCTTTCCAAACGCTCTTCCATGAGGGCAACAGAAGAAGAACGTGGTAAAGTGATAAGTCCCAGCCTGCTGTAAGTGAGATTTACTTACATCGTTTGATAAAGCCCTATGACGGTTCCTAATTCAGTTTAAATATAAACGTCTGGCTCCGAAACAGGTATTACAAACCAAAAATATAACAGTAGAGTTTGCATAAATGTTACGGCTTAATTTTAAGGTCAAGCGACCCTAGTAAAGGATATGATAAAGACTGTGCCTCTGAGCATGTTCAGAATGCATCTACACTGAGTGACCCATAGTCCCCACGCCTTTCAGAGTAAGAAACAGGACGGACGGCTGGCACACCTCTCAGAGGGACTTAAAATTTTTTTAAAAACGCGAGGGGCAAGGCTGGAGCACCAGGCCCGATTCGAAATCACCTTCTTCCCCTTCTACAGTCATAAGGCCTGTCAGGGACCTCGGCCGCCTTCCCGGAGCGTTTCCGGCGGTGCTGCCAGCGCTCCGCGCTTCCTCCGCCCGGTTTACAAATGGCGGCGGGCGAGCGCCTCACACGTCACGGAGGGTGCGCGAAGGCCGCCGTTGGCCGCTAGGGGGCCTGGCGCAGCGCGGCGCTCGCGAGTGGAACTGCTGGAGCCGCCGCCGCCGCCGCAGCAGCGATGAGCGAGACGGGCCCGCGCGAGCGATGCGGGGCGCTCCTCACCTGGGTAAGCCGCGGGCGAAGCGCGGGTGGCGGGCTGGCGGGCGGCCGCCCTTCGCTTGTGTCGGCTGTCCTGCGACGCCTCGCCATCGCCGCCCCCTCTCCTCCTCCTCCTCGTCCTGGCCCCGCCGCCTTCCCCCACTTCGGTGGGAAGAGCCGCCGCCCCTTCGGGCGCTCCAACAGGTGCCGCCTTCTCGGGGCGCGCCGCCCCCGGTTCTCCCAAACCTCCTTGAGTAAGACTCGCCTGAGGGCGCGGCTGGCGGGGGAGAGTGGGGCAAGACCCTCGCGGCTCTCCCTGGGCGACTTTGTTCGCCCGCCTTCGTTTCTGCTGTTACATTAAGGCGGGGTCGTGGGTGGCGGTGTTACCACCCCCCACTCGTCAACCCTCACAGAAGGGAGCCGTGGGGAAAATTCCGCCCGGGACGCGCCTTCGGTGGCCACCTGCTGTGCCCAGTTTAAAGCCAGCTGTAGTTCGGGCCTAAGATTGCGAGGAGTCTCTAAATAGAAGCCCCCCCCATACCATAATACTGTGTTGCAGTACTCGCTTAGAGTAGTTTGTATGTTCCGAGTATAAATCTCTGTAGGGAGAAAACGTATGTATACTCTGGCTCTCTTCTGTTACACACACAAAGCGTATTGCATTGAGTTTCCATGATACCTAAAAATTGGTGTCGTGAGAGAGTGCATACAGGCTTTCCCACCCTCCCCCCGTCTTTCTATTTCTCTCCTCCACACTCACAGACACGCCGAATTTGCCGTAGTCTAGGGCTGTTGTGCACCTTCAAGTCATTTCCAACTTTATGGCAATCCTAAGGCAAACCTTCTCTGGGGACTGAGAGTGTGTGAGGCACTGAAGATCACCCAGTGGGTTTCGCTGGCTGAATGGAGAATGGAATCCTGGTCTCCAGAATCATAGTTCAGTGCTCAGATCCACTACACAATGCTGTCTCTAAATGTGGTACCACCTTTAAGATTAACTGGGTTGTTTTGTTTTGTTTTCATTTTTGCTTGAGCTTCGCGAGTTATAAACCCACTTCTTGCAATGCAGTGTTGTTGTCATTTCCAACTTATGGTAACCATAAAGTTAACCTATCACAGGTTTTCCTGGGGCTGAGAGTACGTGACACACCCAAGGTCAGGCAGTGGGTTTCTTTGGCTGAGTGGGAAATCGGACCCTGGTCTCCAGTGTCATGGTCCAACACTCAAACCACTACACTGTGCTGTAGGCAGTCCTCAGTGCGACCCTCATTACTGAAATGCCTTAGCACTCCCTCCCACAATGACTCTATTCTCCCACACACACACCTGTTTACTCCAGACTGGCATCTCTTTTGTGAAAGACTTGAACCCTCTCTGTCACCCTCACTGCTTTGTCCCCGGGCTGCACATCTACTCACAAAGCCTCTTAAAGATCTCCCAAAGCTGCATGCCTGCATTAAAAAGATGGGCTATTTTTGTAAGGCTCCATTTGGCACATCGTGACTCTGCATTTATATTGGTTTCCCTACTTCTGTGTATGATTTTTATTTCCTCCCACACCCATCTATCTTCTCACCTTAAACAAGCTAAAGACTTGAGAGGGGGCTCCTCTCTCCTGTTTGGCAGATGTTTGGCCTTTGCCTTTTTTTTTTTTTTTTTTGGAATTCATGAAATTGCTGTAAATAAGTTGACAAGTGACTTAAAAGCACATACACATGCATCATGGAAGAGCAACAAATAGTTAATTTATTCACTAATAGGAACTAATTAATCAAAATCAAATTAGGAATTGTTGGAAAGTTGCTAGTGAAAAAGAACTTTTTTATATAAATTGTATTTATTATCAAGTATGTAAACAAAACAAATCCAACAATCATATCTTTAAATTATACCTAAAATATATAATAAGAAGAGGAGAAAAATGAGAAGAATTTAACAGAAAAGGAAACAACTTATTTTTAATAAAAGTGATTGACTTAAGTGGAGAATTTGAGCATTAACATTTCCCCAGGATTAAGTCAGCTTATTAAATTTAATAATCAAATGTGCCACAGCACTAAAGAGCTAGTAATTTTTATTTGCTCCATTCATTCTTCATCCAAAGCCTTATTTTCTTGGATTTTTGCAAAATTGTTTCTTGCTATTGTTGAATTGCACAGAATTGGGGTTCACAAGTAATGAGGACAGCTTGAAAGCAAAGTGGTCTTTGCATTCTGTGTTCTATACTGGACTCTGCCTAAAGAATACTAATCTGTGCTTGGAAACTTAACTTTGAAGCTCTTAACCCTGGGACTATATTTTGAGATCCATCAGCTGGATTACTGAGATTAGTAAACTAAAGAAAGTGGGATGGTAGGGAGCTGAAGTTATAAAAGAGAGAGCAAAAGAAAGTAAGAGAAAGGTTTGGGGTGGAATAGGTGAGAAATAGGATTTTTGTTGTCATCATACCCAGTGCTCTAGAATATAACTGTGTTCTATATTTTGTTTTTATATAAAGCTGATGGAATTCTGCATTTGGGCTTTGAGCTGTGTTAATGGCTGGGCTCACATGGGACAGTGGCAGGGGGGAGAGGTAGAAAAATTCTTGCAGTCGTTTCCATCTCTCCAAGACTCAAAACAGGTATAGAGGGGTTGTGAAGTAAAATAATGGATGATATTTTTTATCATCTATGTCACATAAATTTCAACCCCAGTTTAAAATTAATTTACTTGTCAGGAAATCTCCCTCTTCCATTAAAAACATTTTTTTTCAACTTACTAATACTTATATTACTGTCTTAATCCTTTTCTGCTAACTTTCTCAATCTCTGAATTTATTGTTGTCCAAATGTCTTGACATTCTAATGCCAAGGGATGGGGAAGTTATGTGTGTGGGCTTTTTGGCATCAGGTACCAAAGTAACTTGGCTGCATTTTGGATACAATGCACCTTGAGGTATTAGGGAGTGCCATTTGTTCTTTTGCCTCAAGCTCAGAATGTCTTGTTTTGTTTACCTACCTTTGAAGCGCTTGGGAAGGTGCCAGTGGTAATGATGGCTCCCTAGGAACTAGGAAAGAGAACAGTGGATGGCTCCTGCAAGATGCTGCTTGGGCCACTTTATCAAGGGCAGCCATCAGTCAACCAGTCATGCTACCTATTGCGTGTTTTGCTCTAAAACTGCTGAGGATCATAAGCTATCTGTCCCTTTATCCGCAATAGTATTTTACCTCCTGCTTTACCGTGCTTAGCGCAAGTACCCATCTGAAGTTCTTTTGATGGAGGGCTTTTGAAGAACTGCATATGGAGCAGTACAATGGATAGGTTGTAGGAATCTAGTTCAGCCTGCTTTAAACTATATAAGGTTACTGCATTGGCAGAAGTTGTGGTTTATCAGAGAAGGACAACTGTTCTTATTTTTAAACTTACCATTCTGTGGAAATACAGTGACCCTTCTACATTCGCAAGGGTTTGAGGCACAGAACGCTCATGAAAGTGGAAAGATTGCAAATAACTCTTCCCTGCAATCCCCTCCCATTCCCTTCTGGGGTTTGGTGTAGGGCTCCACACCAGGGCCAGAGGCAAAAGAGTGAGGGTGGGAGTTCCAAAGGGGAAAAGGAAGAGGTGTGTGTGCCCCCCTCATAGAATCATAGAGTTGGAAGAGACTACAGGGGCCATTGAGTCCAACCCCCTGCTATGCAAGAACACCCATCAAAGCATTCCCAAAAGATGGCCATCCAGCCTCTGCTCAAAAACCTCCAAAAAAGGAGACTCTCCCATACTCCGAGGCTGCATATTCCACTGCCGGACAGCTCTGACCATCAGGAATTTCTTCCTGAGGTTCAAGTGGAGTCTTGTAAAATGAACTAAATCCAGATTAGGCCCATGTAACAGCTTTTGAGGATGGCCGCACATAAATTACTTATATTCAGATGTTTTCTTTCAACTAGCATTTCTGCTGATGAACATTTTTGCTTCTGTGCTCCAGATGTGATAAGCTTGTTTGATGATAGTGAGGAATTAGTTGAGTTCAACCACTTGCTCAATATATCCAGTCAGAAATCTCCACATTTTATTGAAGAAAGAATTTTGTAGCCAAAATGATGTTTCTTACACAATTAGAGCTAGTTGGAAAATTGTTTAAAATACGATTTTTACAATGAAAATAATTTTATTTTTAATTTTATTTTTTATGGTGGTTGCATATAATTTTATGTAAATGTTTTTCCAGGCCCCCTAAATTGAACAATTTACGTGTATAGCATCTAAAGATAGATTGCCAAACATGATTGTCTGTTAACAGTAGTGTAGTGGTAAACAAGGTTTGTTCTACTCTCCATGTTCTCAGTTTGTCTTTCACTCTGTTCTGCTGTATGCTGTTTACTGATGATACCAGCACTTCCTGTGCTCTGCCATCTACAGAAAATATGGAGTTATTGTGCATTAGAATAATAGATTTTGGTATACGGAGATATTCTTCCCACTGATGTCATAAGAAAGTAGAGGCTGCACCTGCAGAACTCGTCTCTTCTGTATATAAGTGGTAAACATACAAGAGTCCTCTTCCACCTGACTCTAGCAATGCTAATAGAATTTGTTCATCATAATCCTATGACTGGTTGGAAGTTCTCAGGTAGAAAGAAGAGTTTTCTCTTTTATGGGATTTGGATACTCAGGAAAAGCATTTCCAGCTGTAAAGTCTTTGGTATTTCTGCCAGAGCCAGAGCAGAACTGTTCATAACAAGTTAGCTCCTACTATGACAACCAGGCATTCATCAGTCTTGTCTGAAAAGGCTGAATGTGATAACTAAGCCACTTCTGAAGGGAAGGGGAAGTCTCTCTGTGGGTTGTGCTGGATTATCTTAGACTCCCAGAAAGTTCACTTTTGTAATGGTTTCATGCATCAAGACCTGTTAAGACTGTCCCCTGTCTTAGAGTGACTCCTCGCCTCGTAGATATGCTTAGGTCACATGTTGAAAGCTGAAAGATCGCCTGTCTATGCTTGTTTTACTGTCCCTCAGTGTAAAGATCAATTCATTCTCTCCTAAAGAGAGGCAGAAATTAGTACGGAAGGAGCGAAAGCAAGTGAAGAGGGAATGGACAAATTTTGTTTCCTAAAGTACATGCTTGTCCTAGACCAGTGGTTCTCAAAGTTGGGTCCCCAGAGTATGTTAACTACAGCCATTCACCAGCTCTGACCATTGGGGATGCAGGCTGGGGATGCAGGTTCCCATTGTTGGGAACCGCGGCTTTGAATGCAGTGGATAAGAAACCTTGTTAAATTCTGGTTTCCGCAAGATGAGAGGTCCGTGTACTTCGAGACTACATAATTCATCACTAAGAGGAATTCATTCAATTAAAGGCTTCTCCACTTACCTATTTGTATTGTAAGCTATGAAAGTAGAAAGTCAGCTGATTATAAGGAGCAGGTACTGTATCCACCAGTCCAAGGGGAGTACAGTTCCCTCTCCTTAGATAATTTGTGGAAATTATGGAATGTGATGACTAAAAGCAAAGACATTAATCATGAAAAGTAGTCCTACCTAAAGTAAATTTACTGCCAGTCTGGGCAGGAGATATATCTGGCCTAGTTTTTCCTATAACTGGAAGGTCTCAGATGCTGAATTGGAATGCAGTGGGCCCTCCACTTTGGTGAGCATTCAGGGTACAGAAGACTCATAAAAGTAGAAAAACTGTGAATAATTCCTCCCCCCCTGTGATCCCCCACCCATTTCATTGCCTTTTGCATGCCAGAGCCAGAGGCAAGGAAAAGAGATAGGGAGCTCCAGAAGGGAGAAGGAAGGGCGAGCCTTCCCCCTCCCCATTCCCGTGCCTGTCCCTGCTTTGGCACGAGTTCTCAGAGCTGGGGTTGGAGGGAAGGTAAGGGGAGAAGGGAGCTCCAGAGGGGAGAAGGAACGCTCATGTGAGTGTCTCCTGTCCCATTCCCTTGCCTTTTGCCATGGCACAAGTTCCCAGCTCTTGGGCCAGAGGCAAGGGAATGGGAGAGGGAGCTCCGGAGGGGAAAAGGAAGGCATGCATGTTCCTCCTTGCCTTTTGCTTTAGCGCACTTGCCTTCCTTCTTCATGGGCAGTAAAACACAGTGGAATGGGGAGGAGGAGAATTGGGGAAGACACGTGTGCATCTTATGAATAATCAGATTCTCAAAGGTCAAACCTCTGAATGTGGAGAGAGAGCTGTAGTACAAATTAGTTTTATTTGCTTTAGCATTAAGTTTTTATTAATGAAGAACTTTGCATTTTGTTTAAGTGTCTTACGCGTCATGGGAAAATAACAAGTGGGTACCATGACTGTGTTGCAGGAGAGGGCCAAAGTCACTCCATGGGAAGTCTTGTGCAGCACTAAGGAACCAGAAAGCCTGGAGTACAAGAGCCCCGATCTCCTATGTGTGAATCTTGTGCTTGCTCTCTAAGCATCTTCTTCCTTTAGGAGGAAATGACTGCTGAGGCTTTTGTGCCATGATAATCAAAGATGCTGCGAGCATCTAACTGTGAGCGTGACAGCTGGGTTGCCTCTGCTTAGTGATTCACCCTGTGTATAAGTGCCATGCAAGGCATGTGGGAGTACTCGTGTTTTGCTCATTGTGTGTGGGTGAGTGGCACTGTTGTCTTGCTGCAGATTTCTCTGTTGACATAGATTTCAAAATTGTATTCTCTGGCCTGCAAAGTTAATAGAGCTGTCAGAAGCTTAACTATCAGCGTTAGTCACATATAACTCTGCTTTGGGACTGCTGTTTTAAATGGAAGAGATAATGATCTGTGTGATGTCAGAATTCTAAAACTTGTGCATGTATCTCCATCAGGAGATATCCAGGAAAAGGTATGCAGCTTTTTCTGAAATCAACGCTTCCACTACCTGTCCTAGGAGACTGAAGTTGTGTCCCTTTATAGAATGCCAGAGGCCAGAGCTCAGCTTCCTCTTTTCCCATGGGAGTGGGGTAATTATCTTTCTTACAGTGAAGAGTGTCACTTACTGACCTGACTTGCTTCTTCCAGATGCAGACATTCCATGTTTCATCTCCATGTGGCAAGGAGGAGGATTTGGCCAGTGGGGTTACAATTGCCCAGGTGCTGCACAAGATGTGAGTGACATGGGACTCTTAACTGAAGATGAAGGCATTGCAAATGGTTCTCTTGAAGCTAATTACGGAACAATCAGCCAAAGAAACAACAACAACCCTGTATCTGTTCCCCATATCTCTCCTCTCTTCTTCCCAGCTGTGGTTAACAACTTAAATATGTAGTGCAAGACACTAGGTTTTTCCCCCTTATAGTTAGTCTGTAGCTGGTCTGTTTTGTCTAAGGGCAGAACCCCACGGATAGACAACAGCTTGGTAGAGAGAAGAGTATTTGGTAGCTTTCCTTTTTGTCACATGAGGATCCCATGAATGAAGTCTCAATTTGTGAGGGCTGGGGTGGGCAGAGCAAAGTGCTTTGTAATTGTCACCTTCTGTGGAAGGTTTTTGGGTTACTAAGTATTTGTGGCCTGTTTCTCCATGAAACCAAAGACAACAGTGTTACGTTTCTCTCTTCCAGTGACCCTTCTTGGTTCAATGAAACATGGCTACTACGAATTAAAGATGACACCGGGGACAATTGGAGGCTGAAGGTACAATGCAGGATGGGCCAAGATACATGGCAATCTGCCATACTGTGATAGGATACATTCCAAAAGTCATTAAACTTTGGATTATGAGTATTGCATGTCTCTAACTATGTCAGTGGACTGCTTTTTTTGTGCTTGAGGGATGAAGCCCTTCTGGAATCCAAATCCTGTAAGAATTTTGCTCAAATATATGCTGTACTAGAAGAGCCATTCTCAATGTAACTCTGACTTTATTCTGTTAAAAGAGAACTGCTGTCTGTCTGCTTGACCTAGTCCAAAATTAGCACTATTTGACTGAAACACATGGAACCAAGCATGCACAACAGGCATTGTTAATTGTGGATTTTGGAATGCCTTTGTAAGGTACTTTCAGGGAGGCAGTGAAATGAATCTGAGCTTTTCTAAAGAGTCAAGAGTTGATTGAAAGTATACAGCAGTTGAGTTGTTGAGTGTTGACTATTAAACTTTCCAAGTAAAGAGAGGGAAGAAGGTTGAAAATGAGTTGGTCATATGGCTGTGTAGTATGTTTTTGACATAAGGGAAAGAAGAAATGCAGTGAGAGTGTGAGAAAGTAGAAAAATGGGTGGGCCAAGGCAGGAAGAAGAGGTATTACCACCTTTCCTGGTTCTGCTTGAATGCAGGTAAAGGGGGTGTGATGTTCTGTGCCAGTAGGCACCAGTTAGAAGCTTTCAGACTCAGGAAGGAATGAGACTTCCTCTTAAGGGAATTCAAGGGGAGGCAAGCATGAATTTATATTCTGATGTGCCAGGGCAGTGGCAGGTTTGACTGAGTAAGGGGCTTCAGGATATAGGAAAGTGGTTTTGGGAGATTACCTCCATGTGTACAAGAGGAGAACTATTGTCTCATTTCTGCTTCACAGAAGAATAGAATGTGCAGAAGTGGTACTTCTTGTACAGACTTTTAGTACTTCTTGTACAGAGCCTTTTTAACTTGAAGCTTTAGTTTGCCAGTTCTGTAGGTAAGCTGTGAGGCTTAATGATAACAGGACAGAGAGAAGGTTGGGTGTGTGCAGTCTCAAGAAATCTTGCATTTATTGTACAGTGGCTTGCAGTTGCTCCTTTGTTGACGTTAGTGCAGTTTTCAGCAAAATATGTTAACTTGATGTGACCGTGCCCCTGCTTAGCTTTCCTTTTCCAGGCAAAACAAAATGGAAATGTTTTAAGCCAAGGTGCTCTTTGAAGTAACATGTGAAATGGTGACAGAGCTTTGTTTTCCTGGAAAGAGTAGAATTGTATAATCTTCAGTTTTAGACAGCTCACTAAGTAGTGTTAGCTGACCTGGGGCTTGACTTTGGTTCAGCCAGTTGGGTGATTTGAGAGTAGAATTTAGGGCAGAGGCCTCTCTGTCTGCCTTCCTCCCCACTATAGGAGACCTATCGTAGTGCTGGGTTTGTCTTGCCTGGTGGAGTATCTGGACTCTTCTACCATCAGCTTTGAAATCTACTGTGGAAGCAGCATGAGTAGTAGTTCTCTTTCCATCCCAGCATAAGACATATTAAATTGGGTCAGTGCTGCATGTCCTGTTGCTAATGAGACCACAGTTGGCCTTGGAGTGGGGGCAGATGCCAGGACCAGTACTTGAACAGAGTTGTTTGTTTATCTGTTCCCTTTCTCCATGTTGTCCCAGGTGAGCAATCTGAAGAAGGTGCTGCAGAGTGTGGTTGAATACTCCCAGGATGTGAGTACTTTCTTTGGGCTGGATTTTCTGGAATGAAGGAAGAGGGAGTCCTGCATTGTTGGCTGTGCTGTAAGCCTCCTATAAAAGTTGAAGAACTTAAAGAAGGCATTACAGGAGCATGTGAATGCTGAGGGGAAAATGGAGCTGCCCAAGCCACATAAAGGGAGAGCCTGAAATTCCTACCTGACCTTATGAAGCCAGCTATGAATCTGAAAGGCTTGAGCCAGCATTCCTTGCTTCCAGTCCATATTCTTGATAATTCTGCTTCAAAAAGGCTGAGTGTTGTGTTAGTTTTCTGTGGAGGTACTTTTTCCTTCTTCTTCGTGGCCTCTGTGCCTCACACACTAGGAGCTTTCACGCATGCGCGGTACCGTTCGGAAAATTCTAGAGCTTAGTAGCTTGGCAGGAACCCCTCCTCCATGCCCCTACTGAGCATGCTCAGCCCAGCGAGCAACGGTCTCCCTTCAGTTCTTTCTCGTCCGCCGTCGCGTATGGAGTTTCTGAGCTTAGCTGCTGCCTTTGGCTTTCGTTTGCAAGTCTTTCTGGGTTTTTCGAATTCAGATCGGTGTTTGGATTTCGTCTTTGGCTTTGCGCACTGGTTTTGACAACTTGGTGATTTATTCCCGTTCTCTGGGACCCCTAATCCCTGACTTGCCACCCCCCCTTGTTTTCGTGTCTTCAACTCGTCACTTCGCTTCTTCTCTTCCTGGCTTCTGATTTCTATGTCAGCTCTTTTCAAGCCTTGTGAGAAGTGTGGTTGTAAGGTCGTGCTATCCAACGGGCATAGTCAGTGTCTCCTGTGTTTGGGCGCGGCCCACAACACCAAGACCTGCCCAATCTTCAGAGAGTTCACTGCGCAGACCTTGAGGAACTGCCTAGCTGGCTTCAAGTCCCGCTGCTGGGAGCAATCTCTGTCAGCGCAGGAGTCAACCCCGTCCTCCTCAAGGATGTCTAAACCCACCTCAAACCAACCTGCAACCATTCCCCCATCGGAATCGGCGGCTGCCGACCCGACCACATCAACAGTACCAGGCTCGGTACCGTCACACCGCTCCGACATCAGCCCTGCCGAGGATCCCTAAGATCTCATCGGCTTCAGCTTCGAGGGAGGTCCCTGCGGGCTCGCAGGGTGCTAAACCATCGAAGATGCCGACCGCGACTCAACGCAAACGGCCTGCCCCTCGGAGCCATCCCAAGAAAAGGAGAAGAAGAGGAAGGAGAAGCATGGCTCTCCAGCTAGACCTGCTCCTCCTACCCCTCTTCCGACTCAACTCCAGGAAGATCCCGAGGAGGAATCAGAACCCCAGGAGGTCCTGGAGGTTTCTGATACAGAAGAGACCGCTGGCCCAGTGGCACATCTTGACCCACCTGTTCTAAGAGCAGCGGTACCTCCGCCCAGACACCCACAAATGGCGGCCCACCCGGAGGCTGTTACGGTAGGTCCCCAGGCTTCGCATCACGACCGAGGTTCCGAGGGTAGAAGCGCCTCTCCAATACCGGAACGGAGGGTCCGACAGCTTTCCCCACGCCACCTGGAGGCCTACCTGGAATGGTCTGTACCCCCCGAGGCTCACCCTATTCCTCTCCCTCTCATGCCATGAGGTATGGGCAGGAGCAGACCTGGAGGGAGTACCCGACCTCATACCGGTCATATTCACCTTCCTACAGGGATCAATATCATCCCGATGTGCAACAGCGGCCTCCGTATCGTCGCTCCTGCTCGCCATCACGTGGAGCCTACCACTCGCAGCGTGAGCACTCACCCTCGCGCTCCCTGCGAAGATCGCTGCTCCATCGTCGATCCCGTGAGCGCACGCCTCAATACCGGGCGGTCTCTCCGCCTCCACGGGTCACCTCTACAGTGTCCCGCCTGACTTCGAAGGCTGTTCAGGCATAGACCACGACCACCCTTGCCACAGTCACCCAGGCGATCCAACACCCGGTGCCTGCGGTCATTCCTCCGGCGAGGGCTGCCCCACCGTCCTGCCATGAGTCGGTTGAGAGATCACCGGACAGGTCGCTGGAGAGATCTTCCACGGCATCCTCCCAGGATTACAAGTCTGACTCGGAGTCCAAGGAGTCGACGCTGGAGTCGCATGAATCCCCGCCTTTGGCCTTCGGGGATCCAGCACCAGAGTCGGCTCCGGAGGACGTCAGGCAGTTTTCTGCCATCCTCCTTAGAATGTCAGTGGCTCTGGGTCTGAAGGTGGTGGAACTGGCCGCGGCTGTGCAGGACCCGGCTTTTCACAACGTGGATACCCGTTCACCTTCAACGGCTCCACTTCCATTCCTGCCCGCCCTAATGGAGGCCCTGAAACATCCATGGGCCCAGCCGGCTTCCGCCCAGCCGATACCGCACAGGCTCGAACACCTATATCGAACCCAGAGGGAGGACGCCGAGTTCTTGTTTAACCATCCTCTGCCGAACTCGGAGGTCGTTGAGTCCGCCCAGACCAAGGGAGGCACCAGGGCACATATGGCTTCGCCCGACAGAGAAGGACGCCGGCTCGACACCTTTGGGAGGAAATTCTACTCAGCCTCCTCCCTTATGGCTAGGATGTGTAATACCCAAGCCTGCCTGGTGGCATACCTCCGGAGCCTCCTGGACAAGTTCCATCCTCTCTTGTCCACCGTCCCAGAGGAGAACCAGGCGAGTGCCAACCAGTTTTACACCGAGGCAGTGGCACTTGCCAACCAGCAAATCCTCTCCTCCAGGCACTCTGTCTAGGTCGCCGCCCGTGTCAGGGTGGGCTCTGTAGCCTTGCGTCGATACGCTTGGCTACGCTCGTCGGCTCTTCAAGAAGACACCCGGAAACGGATTGAGGACCTCCCCTTTGATGGCAAGGGACTCTTCAATGTGACGAATGATGAGGCCATGGACCACATCGTCGAGGCTCGGCTAACGGCCAAGAAGATGGGGATCCGTCAGCCTCAACAGTCCCGCCGCGGCTTTGGCTCTCGACCTGCTTGGCGCAGGTCCTCGTCATTGAGCTTCCAACCGTGCTTGCCTTGGTCGGCACCGTTGCGGACTTCGACTGCGTCCTCCTCACGATGACCTCGAAGCCGCCAGACCTCTTCCAAGAAGTCGTCCTCTGGGACCAAGTCCCACTTTTTTTATTATTTTTTTATTTATTTTTTTAATATTACGTACATACTGACTAAATACATATTACAAACGCATGTACCAACCTATATACAAACTAATAGCTTCTTAGTTAAAAAATACTTACATGATACATACGTGAAACATACTTCAACAATAACATCTAAACAGTATATATGTAATCCTCCCAGTGCCTATACTTATACCTCTACTAAAAACCTCCCCCCTCCCTTTACCCCCTCAATCCTTTTACCCCTTCTATTCCCCTCCCCCCTGCTGAAACCTAATAACATATGCTTCTTTATCTATTAATGCCTTCTAATAATTGAATAAATTAATTATATCTATACATAAAAAGAAACAGTCAGTTTACAATTCCAAAATAAAATTAATGCCGACCATTTAACCTTAACTATACCAAATAAATAGCTTCTTTATCACACGCCTTCCTATTATTTCATAATATAATACAATCTCATATCACTTAGTCATTCCTCATTTTAGGACACAAATTTAATCCATATATATATATTCGAAAACTTGTCCTCTAAATGCCGCTCTTACCAAAACTATTCCAAAAAAACTATTCCCTTTTTCCCTACAAATTCTTCACACATCGGGGACAATAATTTCCAATCATCAAAAATTTCTCTTTTCCTTCTACCCCTTAAAGACTCAATTGTAATATCCGCCTCCACTATATCTAATAATTTTAAAAACCAATCTTTGTAACTTGGGGATGCTTCTGTTTCCACCTTTGTGCATAACATAATCTGGCCACTGTAATCATATAAAGAGCAATTTTCTTTTTTGATTTATCTATCTGTAACTCTTCCAAAATATTAAGCAAATAAATTTTTGGGGATAAATGAAATTTTATTTTTAAAGTCTCCTGCACTTTCTCATGTATCCCAACCCAAAAGTTTTTCGCACTATCACAATTCCACCATATATGAAAAAATAAACCTTTCTGTTCACATTTCCAACAGGTGTCATTTGAGGATTTCTGCATCTTCGCGATCTGAACAGGGGTAACATACCACCTGTGCAGCATCTTACAATAATTCTCCCTCAAACTAGCGGGTTTTATTAATTGCCAAGTGTCTGCCCATGACTTTTCCCACTGATCAATGGTAATTACACTATTCAGATTCTGGGCCCATTTTACCATAGTGTGCTTAATTACTTCTGTTTCATTTTCCAATTCTAACAAAATACTATATAATAAACTAATTTTATGTTTAACATTGGATTTTAAAATTTTATCAAATTCCCTTTCATGAATCTCAAATCCCTCTGTTCTGTCTTTTTTAAATCTATCCACTAACTGCGTAAATAAAAACCAGTGCGTAGACCATCCCTGCACAGAAAGTTCCTCTTTAGATTTAAATGTAATAATTCCCCTATGTATATACAACGTATCCTTATATGTTATCCAATAATCACTCCTAGGAATCTCCCTCCTATAGAGGGCCTCATGCACCGAGACCCAGAGTGGAATTTTTAAATACAATTTTCTTTTATATTTTTGCCATACCGTCAATAAAGCTTTCCTTAAAAAATGTGATCTAAATTCTTTATCTATCGACGCTTTTCCATACCAAACATATGCGTGCCAACCGAAATACAAACCTTCTCCTTCTAGATTCAACAGCCTAGTGTTTCTCAATGTTATCCACTCCGTCACCCAGTGTAAACAATTTGCATGATAATACAATTTAAGATTGGGTAATCCAAAACCATCTCTTTCTTTGTTATCTTCTAATACTTTTAATTTAATTCTTGGTCATTTACCCTTCCACACAAATTTCCTTAAATCTCGACTCCATTCTTTAAAAGGTTTTTCATTAATAAGTATGGGAAGATTCTGAAATAGGAAATTTCGGCAATAGATTCATTTTAATTGCAGCTATTCTACCCATTAAAGATAACTCTAATTCTTGCCATCTTTTAAGATTGTTGAAAAACCCGCCAGGGGCATTACCATCAATAGGAAAAACATCACAGCCAACACGAGGCAGCAGGCTAACAGTCTTTATTGCGGGCAATAGATCAAGTAGCAGACTATTAAGTTACAGCGCAGCGAGCCATCTCCTCGTCCAGAGCAGAAAGGAACAGGAAACAAGAAAAAGGCACAGCCTGTTCAAAAGCCGTGTTTTTAAGTATACATATTCAATAACAAGGCGTTCCCTTAACCATAACAATGTTGCGGCTACACGCAGGAGAAGACCTTGAATACGTTTAGGTTTCACATGGGAAGCTAGACTAAACAACTACAAGCAGCTTTGCGTTCTCACCCTCTAGTGGTGGGAAAATATGAAGCCAGGAGTAACAACAGGTCCCATCATGCTTCTCAACCTGTGACACTCCCCTACTCCTTGCGAAATATTTTCAGTTACCTTGCTTTGGAGACTCCATCAACCCCAGTTTGCTAACGTGCTGACCAAATGCATTAGCAGGAAGTGGCTTGGTAAACACATCAGCCACGTTTTCTTCTGAAGACACATAGGTAAGGGACACTTTTCCTTCTCGCACATATTGTTTCACATTGTGAAATTTGATTTCAATGTGTTTTGATCGAGAAGACACCCGGTCAGACACTGCCATTTGAATGCAGGCTTGTGAATCACAACATATTTGTATTGGTAATGGCACAGACACATGCAGGTCTTGTAGCAACTGCAAGAACCAAACCAACTCAGTACAGAGCGCAGATAGGCTCACAAACTCTGCCTCTGCAGTTGATAAAGCAAGACAAGACTGTTTTTTAGCCTTCCAGTCGATTGCTACACCACTGTATTTGACAAGAAAACCAGTTGTGCTTTTGCGGTCCACAGTATCCTCAGCGAAATCACTGTCTGATGAACAGACAAGGTTTGGCATCTGATCAGGACAAATGCTTAGGCCATAATCAAGGGAACCCTTTAGGTACCTGAGCACCCTTTTCACACCCTGCCAATGATACTGGGTTGGCTTAGCACACGCTCTGCCCAGAATGTTGACACTTAAAGCAATATCAGGCCGGCTAGTACCAGCTAAGTACAAAAGGCTCCCAATGACAGACTGATATAGGTGTATATCAGGAAATAATTCCTCACAGGTATTTTTCAAAAAACCTGGCACCATTGGAGTTTGTACCGGTTTGCAGTCAGACATTTGACACAATTCTAACAATTTTACAATCTTTTGTTTCTGACACAGCAGAATACCTTTTTCAGTTCTCTGTACTTCAATTCCAAGAAAGCTCTGTACTGGGCCTAGGTTTTTCACCTGAAACCTTTTCCCCAGCTCTTTCTCAAACACTTGCACTTGTTTTTGTGTAGCACTGACCAAGCATAGATCATCCACATATGCAAGGAGAATTTCCAAACTCTCCCCTTTCCCTCGAATATATACACAGGGATCAGCAAGGCTTTGTACGAACCCACACCCTTGCAGGGCATTGTGTAAACAAACATTCCAACACTTGGCAGATTGCCGTAATCCGTAAAGCGCTTTCCTCAAAAACCAAACTTGGTTTTCTCTCCCCTCTACTACAAACCCATCAGGCTGAAGCATGTACACTTTTTCCTCTAAATCAGCATTAAGATAAGCAGTAGAGATGTCGAAGTGAGTAATAACAGCTTTTCTCTGAGCTGCTATGGCAAACACCAATCTGATGGACTGGGCTTTCACAGTCGGGGAGTAAATCTGATCCAGATCACTGGTATCTTGCAAGAACCCGCGTGCCACTAGGCGCGCTTTATATTTCACATGCCCATCAGCAGTGGGTTTCAACTTGTAGACCCATTTGCTGTCAATTGGCTTCACACCCTTGGGCAAATCACAAAGAGAATACACACCATGCTGAATAATGGAATCCATTTCACTCTGCATTGCATCCCACCAGGGTTCTGCCTGTTGCTCAGGCATTTTCACAACATCAGCAAAGCACTGAGGCTCACAGTTTACAGCGCACACACGAACTGCGAGAGACTCAGGGAAAAACGTTTAGGTGGAATGCCTTTCGTTTTTCTTTGAGACCGTCTGGGGATGGGACGATCCTGCAAAGGTTCGTCCCTGTCCTCAGCACTGCGAGACCTTTTCACTGAGCCTTCGCGTTCTCTCTCCCCTGTGCAAGACCTTCGCACATCACTTACAGCTCTTCTCCTCCACGCGCCTCTCTCCTCTTCTGTTTCAACCCTTGAGGAACTGGGAGCGGAGGCAGGGAGTGGAGCAGAGACTGAAGGCTGCAGTGGCTGAGAAGCTGGCAGACCAGCCACAGGGAGAAATACTTCAGACGCTGCCTGAACACGCGACCAATTAGCATGTTCCTCAAAAGAGGCATTCCTAGACACCACACAGGAATTGCCACCAGCGTAAAAACGATACCCCTTGCAGTTGGGCTCATAGCCAACAAAACGCATACGCTGGGCCTTAGGCTCCCCCTTCCTTCTTTGCCCCTTGGGGATGTGCACCCAAGCAAAACTCCCAAAGACTCTCAGATGTGCAATGGAAGGTTGTTTACCAAACAAACACTCATAGGGAGTAGTATTAACCACAGAACTCCACAGCCTGTTGTGTATGTAACAGGCAGTCAGAATTGCCTCACCCCAAAAACTCAGAGGCAGATCTGCATCAAGCAGCAAACTATGCATTCGAGTCTGCAGAACTCCTGCATTCCGCTCAGCCACTCCATTCTGATGAGGAGAATAGCCGGCAGTTGCCCTGTGCACTATACCCTGTTTTTTGACCCATTGTTGCAAGTTCTCCGACAGGAATTCCATTCCTCTGTCGGTTTGAAGCTTTTGCAGGGAATAACCAAATTGCCTTTCAACCAAGGAACACCAGTTCTTGAGAACTTGACACACATCAGACTTTTGTTTCAACAAATAGCAGAAAATGAACCTGCTAAAATCGTCTACGAGAATGACAAAATATCTAGCTCCCCTAGGGAAGGTTTACTCATAGGACCCACAATATCACAGTGTACCAACTGAAATGGGGCGGTTGGTACACGAAAACTAACTCTCGGTGCTGGGAGTTGTTTAGATTTAGCTTGCTTGCAAATAGCACAGTCAAGAAAGACATTACAAGGCTTCAAAGTACACCCTTTACAACAACCAGCAAGCCTCTTTAACACAGGAAAGCTTGCATGCGCTGCGCGCCGGTGGAGGAGATGAAGGCACTCATCATGTTGTGGGACATTGCCATACACATTACACACAGTGTGTCGTGGCTCAAGAAAGAACAGCCTCCCTTCTCGTGTAGCCACAGCACATACCACCCCATCTTTGAGGATTTTACCTTGCTTCCCATAGAACTCAACCTTGAACCCTGACTCTGTTAGTTGCCCCACAGAAAGCAAACAGAAATCAAGAGAGGGAACAAACAAAACATTTTTCAAACCCATGTCAAGGGCAGGGACAAAAGCTACACCTTCGCCACAAACTTTAGCCTTTGTCCCATCAGCTAATGTCACAGAGGAAACACTGGCAGAATCCAAACAGTCAAATAAATCTTCAGAATTGACCAGGTGCTGGGAACAGCCGCTGTCTAGAAGCCAAACGGAATCACCTGCCTCCTCAGAGCCTGAAACAGCATCTCCCAGAGCAACAGCAACTCTCAGCCGTCCTCTGGCCCGACCTCCTCTGCCTCCTCTGCCACGGCCCCTGGCACCGGCGCCTGTGAAGCTTTGCTCCCCTTGCTTCAGGAGCGGGCAATCACGCTTCAGATGAGAAGCAGACCCACAGCGAAAGCACCTTCGCACAGCATGGGCTCTCACCAGCCCCTCCTGCCTCGCCTCAGCAGCCGGAGAACTTTTTCTCCCAGCACAGGCCTCTGCAGCTGGAGCCGGCTGTGTGGGAGTCTCTGCATTCCTTGCGCGCTTTTCCTCTTCTTCCAGCAGACGAGCAGAAACCAAAGGAACGGTTAACTCCCTCTCTGGCATGGATTGAAGAGAGGACACCACCAGATTCCAGGAACTATCAAGAGAATTCAAGATGCAAAATACCTTGTCACTTTCAGGCAACACTTTGCCTCTCTCCCGAAGTGACGAAAACAGCTCCAACATCTCAGCCAAATGCTGCCTCACCGGGACACCGGGGGCCAGCTTCATCCCATATAAACGGGCGCACAGGGCGTACTTGGCGGCCGCTGATTGACTCAAAAACAACTCCCGCAGCCTCGCCCAGGCTTCTCGAGGGGTGGCAAGATCCCTAATATGCGTGAGCTGGTCATCCTCCACAGCCAGAAAGAGGACAGACATGGCACGCCTCGTTGCCGCTGCTATCTCCGCAGCAGTCCCCTGCAGAGTCGGGGGAACTGTGAAAGCACCCCACAGCCCCTCAGCTTGCAAATACTTTTCCATGCGAGCTGACCATGCCAAGTAATTAGTTGCATTTAGCTTAACGAGAGGCAGGCCCCCAGGCACCACATGAGCCATCGTAAAAACACCTCAAAAAACACCTCTCAAAACCATCCTCTGCTACCATGTTGAAAAACCCGCCAGGGGCATTACCATCAATAGGAAAAACATCACAGCCAACACGAGGCAGCAGGCTAACAGTCTTTATTGCGGGCAATAGATCAAGTAGCAGACTATTAAGTTACAGCGCAGCAAGGCATCTCCTCGTCCAGAGCAGAAAGGAACAGGAAACAAGAAAAAGGCACAGCCTGTTCAAAAGCCGTGTTTTTAAGTATACATATTCAATAACAAGGCGTTCCCTTAACCATAACAATGTTGCGGCTACACGCAGGAGAAGACCTTGAATACGTTTAGGTTTCACATGGGAAGCTAGACTAAACAACTACAAGCAGCTTTGCGTTCTCACCCTCTAGTGGTGGGAAAATATGAAGCCAGGAGTAACAACAGGTCCCATCATGCTTCTCAACCTGTGACAAAGATCATCCCTTATTTCTAACCACAGCTTTTTATAATTATTATCAAATAAGTCTACACTATTCTTCGTAATGTTAATTCCTAAATACCTTACCATCTTGGCTATCTCAAATCCAGATTTTTCCTTTAAATTTTGTTCTTCTTGCCCTTGAAGATTTTTGACAATCATTTTAGTCTTTTCTATATTAATTTTATAACCCGACAATACACCAAATTCCTTTAATTTGTTCATTAACATATCAATACCATTATTAGGATCCTCCAATATAACCACTAAATCATCTGCATATGCGCTAAGCTTATACTCATCTTTTTTAATTTTAACTCCTTT